>BFEA01000028.1:1068290-1088785 GCA_003427395.1 Chara braunii
AGGCCCTGTCAGAAGGAAGCTTCCAGGCAAGAGACTGGAAGTTTCCCTGTAGGGAAACAGGCTGGGGCCTGTAGGCCCTGTCAGAAGGAAGCTTCCAGGCAAGAGCCTGGAAGTTTCCCTGTAGGGAAACAGGTTGGGGCCTGTACAGCATGTAACACAGGATCTAATGGGAACTAATAGGGAACTAATGGGGAGATAGGAGGGTGGACACAAGGAAGCGGCTATGGTCCCTAACAGCACCACACATGAGACTGGGACTGCAGAGCTAACTGCATAACAGTGTGAGACCGTGTGATAACCATCGCAAGGTACTGGGGTACGAGCTTTTGGGAGGGTGGGCACAGGGAGGCGTCCATGGCCGCCTCACACAACCACATTACCATATAATGGACTAAGGACAGCAGCTCGGACAGCAGACGGATGAGGGTTCAAGGGTTCAAGGGTTCAAGGGTTCAAAGGTTCAAAGGTTCAAGGGTTCAAGGGTTCAAGGGCTCAAGGGCAAAAGACGAGGATTAAGAGAATCAGGCAGAGAGGGTGGTGGGTGAAACCAAGCTGCTCCAGGAACGGACATCGCAACCTGAAATATCTCAACACAGAACTCAGAATGTGCAAAACATGCAAAAAATCCAAACAGGCTTGCAAATATGTGCACACAGTATTGTCTACATGGGACAGACATATGGACAGACATATGGGATCTAAGCCCAGTGGACGCATACACGACATAGGATAGACAGGCCACACAGCAAACATACAACAATCACAACATTGTGCTCACAGAATAGGCATACAATATGCGGCCCATGCATATGCACATGATACCACCATAGTATGTTGTACAGGGAAGCTGGACCCGGTCTCCAGAACGTGCAGCTCCCCACCCATAGATGGAGCCTTCAACATGGGAACCGACTTATCGGGGATGCTCTTATCACGCTGGTAATAGCCTAATTGATAGGGGGATCGATATCCCTACTAGTTGATAGGTAAGTTGATGTCCTTTTTAGGCTTCTTACTAAGTTTTTTGGCTTTTTTTTTTTTTTTTTTTTTTTTTTTTTTTTTTTTTTTTTTTTTTTTTTTTTTTTTTTTTTTTTTTTTTTTTTTTTTTTTGAAGAAAACGTCCCAAGTTGATGCTAGGGGTGCTGGTAAAAGCAGGCACCTCTAGCAGTCTCGGGGGGCCCCATCTATTGGTGGGGGAATCACCTGCTGGAAAACGGGTCCAGCGTCCCTATACATATGTTGAGAAGTGGACATGCTGTGTAAATGTTTGATCTGCTTGTACAGACCGGGCTATGGTATGCTCTGGGTTCCATCCTTCTGTGTATCTTACAGCCTTACCCAGGCGTAGTATGTAAGTGCAAGTGAAAGTGAGTGTAGGTTAGTGTAAAGTGAGCCGTTTCTATTGTCCATTGTGTACATTGTATATATGACAGCCTTGTGCAGGTCGCCATAAGGAGGGCGAGGCCGGTGTATTGGAACCATACTTGCGGCGCACTTATGCGGTGCGCCGTGCGGTGCGCATGCGCCATGCGCCATGCGCAATTTTTGATGCCCTCAATTTTTTTTATGTTTTTTATTTTATTTTTTTTAGGGGTTTATGTGTACACCGGGGAGAGAGAGAGAGAGAGAGAGAGAGAGAGAGAGAGAGAGAGAGAGAGAGAGAGAGAGAGAGAGGGCAGATCCCGTTAGCATGGCTCAAACGGCACATGCAGGCAATCTGGAGGGTCCTCGCAGCACTAAACTGCAGACCCTCAATCAAAATCGAGGCCCGTAATGAGTGTGAAGTAGAGCACGAGCTGGCCCAATATATCCTCAGGATTGAAGTTCAGGTCTGTGTTTCAGCAGTTATGGGTTGCTCACGTAGCTAGGCAGTGTTGGTCTGCAGAGTCTGCACGTGATTCTCATGGCTTGGCTGCACTACTCAGGTAATGTGCAAATTTGCAAACTTACAAAGAATCTACCGCAGAATGTGGAACAATACACCGCCGTATGTTTTGTCTTTTGTGTATGTGGTGAGTAACCGGCCTTAGGGCCACTGCACGTATTCCTAAGAAAACGAAAACTAGAAAAGAAAAGAAATAGTGAGCAAATTTGCAAAATTAGAAAGAATTACCGCAGAACGTGGAATAATACACCACCATATGTCTTGTCTTTTGTGTATGTGGTGACTAACGGCCCTTAGGGCCACTGCACGTATTCCTGAGAAAAGGAAAACTTGAAAACAAAAGAAATAGTGACCCATAACCGAGAATCCGAGTTGCACATCCCTGAATTCGAATCCAGAGTATATATTCTCTGCTCACGCTGGTGACTGGAAGTTTGAAGTTCGCCTCAGCTGCACGTAGGGCCCTAGCTAATTCGCTATAAGGGCCCTTCGAAAAAGAGGCTGGACACAATTAGGAAATGAATACTCGCATGTATAGACGAGTGCCAACAGTTTCGGGGTATCGCGTGGCCCGAACTTTTCTCCCTCTTGCTTTCGAATTTTTAGAAGTGAGGGTAGTGCTTGGCCACCCCACTCTGAACTTTATTTTATTATTATTATTATTATTTTTATTGATGCGCTGCATCACGTGCGGCGCATCTCATGCGCGTGCGCTTTGCGCCGCATGTGCCGCGCCCCCGCGCATGAGATGACCAGTGCTCTCCATCTGTGGTAACCCCAAAAAGGAGAGCCTGCAACCTCCAGG
Organism: Chara braunii; assembly: GCA_003427395.1. Taxonomy (NCBI): domain Eukaryota; kingdom Viridiplantae; phylum Streptophyta; class Charophyceae; order Charales; family Characeae; genus Chara; species Chara braunii. Next base: position 1,070,981 of record BFEA01000028.1, read on the forward strand.
GCACGTGGCGGCCTGTAAAATAATGCCACGCTGCATCCCACCATCACCAAAGTCGGATCACCATTGGACAGTCAAGAAGACAGTGTTCCAATGTGGCTCGTTTTCTGGGGGGGTGTCGGTGCAGTCGGAGCAAAGCGGGGACAGAAGCCCTTTTCGTTCCAGGTCTGTCCTGTTTGTCAGCCAATCAGGGGTGGGCAGACATCTATGAATAACCTGCCATTGGAGAGCTCTGTGGTTAGTCGGTTTCAGGTGGGAGAAGGGTGCCCATGTGAAGAAACAAAAGTCTTCTTTTTTTAACGGGGAGTCCCTATCCCATCTGCGTAGTTGATAGATGAGTTGATATCCCAAGTGATAGCCTAGTCAATAGGCCAGTTGTAGTATGAGACAGAGAGCTGAAGATCCTCCATTCTCTTGTAGGATCTTAGCCAGTGCTACCTTCTTCCCCAGAACATAACGCATATGCGTTGTATCCGAGTTTCAAAATTTTGAAAAAAATCGAGCAGACCGCATATGCGTTGTATTTGAAATTTAGGGCTATTCGAATAGAACGCATGTGCCTTGTATTCGAATAGAAGGCACCCTATGCATTGTATCGTTTACAACGCATATGCGTTATGTTCGGGGGAAGAAGGTAGGGTGACAGCTACGCCAACCACACAAATTTGGACCCTGGACCAGTACCTGGAGCCCGTCATCTTCTTCTTAATATGGTTCTATTATAAAATTTTCTCTACTGAGGTAGCTTCTGGCGTCAATCCAGTAGCTTCTGCCTCAACCAGCTGCTGAGGCCCAGAGTGTCAGTCACAGCAGTGCATCTTTGCTGCCAGTGCACTTGGGATTCACCCTGCATTTTTCTCTTGCTCAGAGCTGAAGTAGATCGCAACGCTACCCTGGTGCCTCCAGAGAGATGAAAGAGAGTGCTTGGGCAGGCAGTCATAGCCAAGGTAGTAGAGAAGCAACCATATCCAGTAGAAGGCGGAGGATAGGTAGTGAGTCGGAGGGAGATTGGGAGAGAACTGAGCGAGCGTAGAGGCCTGAAGGTGGAAGGAGCTTACTCCGAGGCTCAAGGCCTCGATACGCCCTACTGGTCCCTATTTTCAGTACAGTCGGCCGCCCTAAGTGAAGGCAGGCTCGACCAAGGCCTACAGGCCCATTTTTGGAGTCACCATGCAACTGGGGAAATTCAGGCAGTTGCGCAGCGCCAGTTGGTTGAGAGCGCGCAGGCCCAGGCTGCCTTTTTCGTATGTAACTGAGGAAGGCCCTGGGCCAGATATGCAACATGGGCCGAACACAGGCTGCGGGCAGTTGGGCACGGGTAACCACCACAGGCCCTGGGCCTGATTCGTTCGGACTGGGGCTCCGCCTCACGGGGCCTACCGGAAGCTTCTGGACCGAGGCCCAATGCAGACAGGCCACACACAGCCATTTAGGAAAATGCCTGCCCCAGGACTCCTCATTCGGGCACTGGCTGCATGCTGCGCAAGCGCTGCTGCGCCTAACGCTGGCCGGGCTCACGCGCTCACGGGCGAGCAGGGAGACGCAGGCAGCCATAGCCGAGCTGCGCTGCATGGCTGGAGGGGGTGCATGGTGGTCCTTGGGTGCACGTGGCATCTGTGAGTGGGGGATCCAGGTTGTGAGTGATATGAGACATACCTGGTGCTTGAGGTAAATGGCATTGGCCGAGATCTGCGCGTTCTTCGGGGAGCTGTTGACGTCACCAGCGGCATTGTAGATACGCTAGATAGGATCTGCCACTTGTAGTTTGGGCGCAGAGCGCCAGATAGGATGTCGACTTTGGTTCTTTGTTGATGATGATGAGACTATTCCAACATTGTCACTTATGAGCTCTTGCAGTGCTCTTATTTGGTGGAACTCGTGTTGCAATTCTGCTTTTGGTTCGAGGTCACGACTCTCTGGTCTCATGTGTATGATGCTGCTTGGTTTCTGAAGTTCGCTATCGCTCATTTTCCTTGCATTACCTGATGACTGGCAGCCATAGCCCCATTGAAGAAGCAGACTCCAAGTCTACAAGGGACCAGAATTCTTCAATGAAGACTTTATTCTTCTAGTGCTGAGCCTTTGGGAGGTCTAAGGAGATAACTGAAAAAAGGAAAACAAAAAAAAAGGGAGAGAGAGTGGATCGACTTTGTAACGCACAGGCTAGAGAGAAGATTTTTGGTGTTGTCAGGGTTATTTATGTCCGTGGTGATTGAGCGACTGCGTGCTCTTGGGAAGAAGTGGACAGAGGCTGGACGATATTGAGACTCTGATAGAAGTATACTACTGAAGGGTTGTGCAGCATAGTTTGTTTCATTCCCCTCCGGTGCTTATGTGCATTGTTATTTGGCTGCTCCCGTTGTTGATCAGCTTTTTTTTTTGAAGAAAAAACGGGCTCAGTGCCCACGGCTGATATTACCAATATCAGGCTGATTCAGCCTTCTTCTTCTTCTTCTTCTTCTTCTTCTTCTTCTTCTTCTTTTGTTTTTTTTGTTTGTTTTTAAATAAAGAAACAGCCCGAAGGGGTGCTAGGGGTGCTGATAAGAGCAGTCACCACTAGTACTGTCGAGGAGGCTCCATCTATTGGTGGGAAGCAGCACCTGCTGGAAAACGGCTCCAGCATCCCTGAACATTGATATTGTTTGTTTGGACATAGTAACGGATGTAATCCCAGCCTGCTGTAGGGCCCACCTATCAAGAATAGATTCAATAGAATCAATAGACTTTTATGCTGTTTGTATTGTCTGTAGCTGAGGTCACATTTTCGCATCTTTCCCCGGTGGAGGGGGCGCTGGTGTTCAACCCTCTGGCCCCTGCACCCAGGGGGGACCAGTGTTTTCCTCCTGATGGTGCCTCTGTCGTGGGTGTCTGGTTGCTTCGCCTGTTCACTGTTTGGCGAGGCTGATGTTGCTTCAGTTTCAATGTTTGATTGGCATTGCTGTGAATATGAATAAGATAAACAGGCTCATCGCGAAAGGGCTATTTTTGTCCCTCAGTATTATTTATTATGTATTATTTATTTTATTTTTAAAGTAAGCTATATTCTTCTCTCATCTATCTCATCTTCTTGCCAGTACTCATCTATCTCATCCTCTCGCTAGTCTATGTATAGTGTGGGGGAACACCAACCAACCCGGATCTCTCCTTAGCCCATGGGGTAAGTTGGCACCACAGCAGTGGTGCAAGAGCAAGGCTGTACCAGTCCTTCATCACAGTGACGAGGGGTGGGCAGGCATTGCCGATGGGGGAAATCGGCGGTGCTAGTGCCGAGCAATGGCCAGTCACTGCACCTCCCCCTACCCCCCCCCAACCCCACATGGTGGTGTCTAGGAGTTTCATCCATTCCAACAGTGAGTCCACTGGATGTGGTCCCTTGGGACATCCATTAAAATTGGAACTATTCAGAGACTGAAGATTAGCATGGCCCCTGCGCAAGGATGACACGCATAAATCGAGAAATGGTCCACTTTTTACCTACAAAAAAGAAGCAAAGGAAAAAACCGTGAGTCCACTGTGAATGTTAATACTTGGATAACTTATAGCATGTCCTCTGTTGCGATGTTTTAGTTTTCTGGTTTGAAAGGGGCAAGTCCCAAGCCACCTGGAGGTACACAGGAAGAGGGAAGAAGGGGGGGGGCACAGCGGGAAGGGAGGAAAAACCTGGGCCCCTGTTGTAGCGATGGGAGAAGTCCACTGTAGTTTTGGAAGGTGGACAATATACAAAATAATGAAACAACAATCGATCTTGTGACGTGCCAACTTCTGACGTGCACATGTTTCCGTACGTCTCCTTTTTCTGTGCGTTGTGGGGGGTGCATGTACCCTTTTTTTTTTCTTTTTTTTTTTGAGTCCAGTGTGTTGTAGAGGCCAGTCAGTGTGTGCACAGTGATCACGTGGAACTGTGAGTCGTGGGTGTCCTGGAATATGAGACCACCTCCCAACCCATCCTCACGTCAATACTCCTAGCGCACCCCCTATCCCACTATGCTACCTCAGTGTGACCAGCACTCAGGACCATTGCCCTACCAATGAGCAGGCAACTTGGACCGAACAGCAGTGATAGGCACCAGGGCTGATAGATCGCCCAACCCTGGTGGAAGCAGAATCGGACTTGTCGAACGGGAACTTCGGACGCCAGACCCTATATATACATAGCCACCAGACAGTTCTATCCGAATGTCAGTAGGAACTGCACCCAATGGCACCCTATCCAACCTACCTGAACCTACGGCAGGCACTAGGCCCCACCAGTGACTGGCTCCCCAGCCTGTTTTTTGTGTATATATTCTGTGAATCTGTGTAGACAGTATCATGTGTGGAAACTTGTGTATGTAACCCGTAAGCGATATATAATTCGCAAGCTATGTGTGTATGCCCGAAAGCTATGTGTACTCTGTGAATCATGTATAGAGGAGAGAACGGGACCAGCTGGACAAGGACCCCCCCCAAGGAAATGGAATGATCGTGTGATATGCCAGACTGGGGAGAACATCAGAACACCCGAGACCAACACCCCAAGCAAACCCTGTGAAACCCACAACCAACATACAACACCGTGGACAACCAACATACAACACCGTGGACTACCCTTAGGTGGTGCGCAGGCAGTGTCTGTAATAGTACCATGCGTCAGCCCAAGGGGATGTGTGTCCAGCCGTGCATCAATCTAACGCCCTGCCGGTGTCCATGCGCAAGGCTGCGGGGTTTTGAACCCGCAACCTTATACCACAATGCGCATTTCCAACCGGCGCTCTAACCACTGAGCTACATCAACTGGACAGGGGTGCATGTACCCTAAGATCCTCATCTACTTTTACTGTCTGATTAAAGAAGTTGGGACAATTGCAGAGGAGTCCCTTTTTTTTTTTGTTTTTGAATACCACAAGTCTTTTAGGAATTTGGCGAACAAACATCATGATGTATCTGCGTCCAGTCAGTTTCCCCATGTTGTCATTTCATGTGGTATTACGTTTCTCTTTCTCAATTTTACCCGTTAGTTCTGCTGTACCAGAAACAATAGGGGTTCTGGTCTACAACTTGGCAGCTGATCCTCACCCGGCATTGCTTCTTCTTCCGACTTGTTGTCTTCCTTCTTCTCCTTTCGTGTGTATACACATGCCACACCCTTTGTCCTTTTTTATTTTCTTTTCGTTTCCTTTTCAACACCCGCCGGAGGCACTGCCCCTGGCGATAGGAGCATCCCCGGGGTAGCACCCCACTGGATCACGCCCTTTGTCCTTCGTATACTATCTCAACCGCTTTCAGTGTGCATGGCTCTTTTTCATCCTTGTTTTCTGATTGGTGAGGAAGGATGGATTTGCATCGATGTGTGGCACTAGATATTCCCCAGCGTTTCTTCCTTTCTCCTCTAAGTCGGCTATCTCTTTCCCTCACTACCCTGGCCAAGCATCCTATCGTGTGCGTTACCCATGCTATACACAAATCTCGTGTCCGGCAATCATCTCGCTCCCTCAATCTTTTTGGCTAAGCCAAGCTGTATGGTGTGAGCATAAGCCACTGGTAACAAAGGGGTTGGGAAAGCCCTGATGTGCTGGTGGCCGTGTAGCAGGGTGAGGAGTTTGCGGCGATGGACTTCAAGTGCTCAAGCAGGCCTGTGAGCTTGCGAGACCAAGCGGGGTGATGGATTGGCCGGGGATTAGTGCGTGGGACGACAGACTGTCTGCGCTTGGGTTCATGTACGTGGGATCGGCTTAGGGTGATGTTGTTGGTGATGCGGCTAGCGACTTTCCGCTCTCCGTGAAGGGGATCGTGACACAATGGCGGGCTTGCGGTTTGCCGCTCGCCACGGAGGGAATTGTGGCAGCATGGCGCGCTTGCGGCTCGTGCTTGTGGCTTGCACTGCTTCTCGCGCCTGCGGTGGCTAGTGGCTTGCCACTCGCCTCAAAGGGGATTGCGGCACAATGGCCGGCTTGCAGCTGGCCGCCTGCTGCTCGCACTTGCAGCTAGCACCTGCTGCTCACAATTCCGGGTCGTGCTTGCTGCTCGCATCTGCAGCTCGTGGCTTGCTGCTTGTGCTTGCGGCTAGCGGCTTGCCGCTCACCGCTTGCTGCTTCCTCCGCAAGCATCGTTCGTCATTGAACAGCCATGACAGGCATGTGGTGTCAATGACGCTCTCGTCTACTAATATCTACTGAGAGACTTGAGGCAGCATAGGGAGGGATTCTATGGGGCATTCTTACAGCCCCGTTGGGCCTTCCAGCGACTGGACGGATGTATGTGGAGGATGGGAATAAAGGCAGTGGTGGGGAGTTTTCATCAACAATCATCGGAGTCACCGAAAAAACTGGGAGGAGAGCTTTATTAAGAATTATCATATAGTACAGCAGCATCAAGGGACACTGGGATGGTGATGGTAACGAGTGGGGCATGGCATTGTTTGGATGGAGTCGCTACGGAGCGAGTGCTGGCGATGGTTAGCGCAGGCTGTGGAGGTGATAAGAGCACCTCCTTGGTTGAAGTGCTGCTATGTAGAAGGTAATGGGGCAAACATCACACTCCCCCGTCTGCATGATATCCTTCAATCGGGTCCCCACTCGTTCCTGCCGTGCCATCTTGGTTATCCGGTCTAGCGGGTCTTGCTGCTGCTGGCTCTCTTGCTGCCGCTGGCTGTTGTCCTCTAATACAGGCCGCATTCCTTCGCTAGTTGTGTCGTTGTGCATAGAGCTCAGTGTTGACGTCGTTCCTTCCAAACTTGCCCATGTCTGCTCTTGTCAGCTCTACTGTCCTCCCTTGCCCATTGTTTCCTGCTCTTCTTCCTCCGTAGTCTAATGGCTCAACTGCTCGGGTTCCGAGCTGCTATCCGATGTTTCTGAGGCAAAGGAGTGTAACGAGTCCTCCTCCCCCTGACTACTTGCGTGCAACTCTATTCCTTCAGCCGGGAGGCCAAAGCTTGTGTCTCTGGGAGGGAGGGAGATCGTGGTCCTACTGTCCTTCTTAGTCTATGTGCACCACTTTTGTACTTGAGCGACTTTATTTTTCTCCTATTGTCCTTCTTAGTCTAGTCTATTGATTTATAGAGGAAGGCGGCAGGCGGGATTGGAAACCCATAAAAATCGTGCCAAGACCTTTTGTGGGTGGTTTGCCCCACCGATTGCGGGAGCTCTGTCGGAACCTAGGCAAGGTTTTGGAGGCAGTGAATCGTCATGTATAACTTTCTTTTCCTGTGTGGGTCTATTAAGACCCTTATTTTTACATATTTCTAGTCTGAGTGATCTGTATGCATGCAACCCTATAATTATTGTTTGTTTTTATGAACGTAATCAGATTAAGTGAAAGGAATACATGCATGAATCTCAACCTTGCTTTGTAATTGAAATCGGACTAAGGGATGAACTGGGGCAAAGTGGGAGAAAGGAAGTATTGCGTGCATCTGAGAGGGTCATCAAAGGATGGGCATTGTTTCTAAGCAGAAGGTCACAATGCTATGTTTCTTACTTCTTTTCTAAAGTACTAAACATTGTTTCTACGCAAGATGGTCTGATTTCTGTGATTGGTTTTGAAGGTTTGTCTCTCTGATTTGTGAAGCCAAACATTGTTTCTAAGCGGGATGACTTGGTTTACATGTTTTTTTTAGGGTTTCTGACTGAAGTTCAGCATTGCTTCTAAGCAGAATGGTCCAACTTCATGCTTTTGTGTTACTTTGAAATAGGCTAATATTATTTCTAAGTTGAATGGTTCAATCTCTTGTTTTATTCTGAGGGAGAATTCTGACATAAGGTTAAATATTGTTTCTAAGCAGAATGGTTTAGTCTGAAGTCACACACACTAAAGTGCAAACCGAGTATACATTGTAAGTATCTATTTATATTTGCATGTGAACAGTAAGTTGGACATTGTTTCTGAGTAGAATGGTCTAGCTTAAGTCATATCACTAAGAAAATAAGTAAAGTCAAAAGTATAATTGGAGGTAAACTAGGCTAAGCATAATGGCTCAGTCCCCCTGCCCATATAAAAAAACAAGTCCGATAATTATTTAAACTTTGGACATCTAAAGAGCTCAGGGCGACTAGACGTTGTTTCTAAGCAGAATGGCCTAGTCATGCCCAAAGAAGAGGGAAGTAGTTGTGCAACTTATTTGTGTATAACCTAAGGCATGTTGTTTATTGTTTCTAACCAGAATGGTCTCGCATTTTGCCATATGTAAGATGGGTAAATGGTCAATCGTATGAAAAAACAATGAGTTATCTTATGTGAAAACAACTTGAGATTTTTTTTTAGAGACTTACCTTGGTTGTATGTGTTTGCTTGACTATGAGTCTAGCCTTGAGTTTAGTTGAAGTTGTTTTTTGATAGGTAGTAACTTTAGATGCTTGCCATGTGTTGGAGTTATAGGAGTTAGTTCAGTTTTTGCATTTTAGAGTTAAGTTTTTTTCTCATATTTGACTTTGTATGAATTTTGGTAAGACGCTTTTGCTAAAGGAAGTGCGGTCAAATCCAAGATGTTAGTTAAATTTTTGTCTTTATAAATTCGATTTTTGTCTGATTTTTATATCTAACTTAGTAAAAATATGAGAAGCTTACTTTTCTATGGGAAGTGTTGTCCAAATTGTTGCTACATCAGGGAGTTAGACAAATTTGACTTTTTGAAGTTAAAATTCTTTTTATAATCTATATCTAGCTTTGTACAAATTTTGAAAAACGTTTTGGTTAGGACGAGTGTTGCCATAATTTCTATAAATCTAAAGATTTAGTTGAATTTTGTCGTAGCCGAGTTGAATTTATATTTTTGAGCCCACATCTGGCTTAATATAAAATTGAGAAACATATTTTTTCAAAAAAAGTGTTGCCTAAATCATAGCGTTACGCAAAATTTGACTCTGTAAAGTCAAAATTCGTTCTTTGATCTTGTATCTAGTTGAGTACAAAGTAAAAAATGAAAAATTCTCTAGAGGGAGTGCTGTCGAAATTTTTCTAGTTTAAAGGAGCTCGATTATATTTGGTAGGAAAAACTTTGACAATCCACCATGAGCAGGGGAGATGCTGCTGAAGTTTTCTCTAATCTTTTTATATCATTTAGAGATAAATTTAAACTTAGTTTTGTGAGAAGTTTTGAGTGAGATGTGGTATGAGAGTTTATTCTCTTTACACTTAAAGCTAGCTTTGGAAACTGACATGTGTTGTGTTACATGCCCTATTTCACTAGTTCGATTCAATATTGACTAAGTTCAGTCTTCTCCTGCGAGAATCATCTTATGTTATTTTTTTATAACAGGTTGGTTTACGATTCAACCCCAACTCAATCTTGCAGCTTAACCTAAGGGCTTAGCCCTTGTAGGTTGAATTATTTATTTGGGTTCTTACCTAAACTTGTATTGAATGACCATTTAAAAAAGAATGCGTGCTTTATTTTGGAAGGTTAGATAAAGGTTGGGTTTTGTGTGAATAAGGCAAGGGGTATGAGTGCAGAGATTGATTGAAGTTGATCCTGTGTAGAGTGTGGTCTGTCAATGTTGAACCGTTGGTTTGATTGCAGGTATGTTTTGTGAGTTGAAGTTCGAATTTGACTTTGTTTGCGATCATGTGTATATCTTGAAAGGAATCACATTGTGATTGTGAGAGTGATCGCCTCGTGTCCTATAACCCTGTTGTATATATATCCTATGTAACTGAGCGATCAACTTCGACCGTGCGTAAGAATTGAGCAGATTCGTATCGAGAGAAAAGGGATATCCCCTTTTATTTTTGTTTTTTAGATTTTGAACATTGAGGTCCATGGCGACTGTCAAAGTCAAACTCCTTTACCTGTCCGGTGACCTCCGAAGATGAAGCCTCGTCAATAAGGTCAGGGGTGTCCTGTCGTCACAAAAATGGTCGAAGCCCGCGTACACTCGTGCAAGGTATTGAAGAAGGTAGGTCTTGCAATCGCAATCGTGATTGTCTAACAGAAAGAAATTAACCTTTCAAGACGTGTGTCAGTCAATATTTGAGTGTCAGAAGCGATCCTCGAAATCAGCGAGTACCGTGTGGTTATGAGTACCACATAGTACGCCATCATTGCGACTGCTAGCGTATTCATACACGGCTAGTCGATATGACAAGGCCTACGCCATGATATTTATTAAGAGTCTCGCGCGCGATGCCCGTCTATTTCTGTGGTTAAAAGGTTATGGGTCAGATGTGAAAAAGGGACTAGGAAGAATTTACGTGCGAAGTCTAGTTTATTTTGTGGAGTGCATCGTGTGCTAGATGGATCGTCCTAGTCGACCAGCGCAGAGCGACGGTTAAGAGATCAACCCTCAGAGCGTCAGTTCGCGTACAGACCCAATTAAGGTGTTCGGCCGCGTGTACCCCCTAGGCTACGGTGAACGAGAAACGCCCTCGGCTGGACCACCTCTGCGATTGCACTCGAACACCTTTCACACGTGGTTCGGTAGCTCAGCGGGGATATGGTTGTCCAAAGGTGGTGACAACCCCTTGGGCAGAGGTAAGTTGTTCCTCGTGCGACCTCTATCCTGTCGTAGGGGTTCGCAAGAGATACAACCGACGCACTCCGCCGGAGGCGAAAACTCCCTTGCGAAAAAGTCGTACAAAATTCTACGTGACGCGGTCGGGAAAATCCCCTTGCGGGACCGATGCGCTCGACACCGCCACAATTGGCATTTGATATACTAACCTATCTGGTGGCCTTGCCAGGGCCGACTTGCCCGAGCGGTCTTGCTCCCCTTCCTGGGCAGACCCTTCCCCTCCCGTCCCCTCCGCCCCGATCCCCTCTAAGAATTGCACTTCATCCCCCACTCCCCTGACCGCTTCTCTTCCCTCAGATGCATTCTCCTTATCTCCTTCCTCCCCGAGCCCCTGTGCACCTTCATTTCCTCCTTCTGTCGATTTGGGGTCGGTACTATCCTCCCCCTCCCTCCCTCGGACCTCAGCCCTGTTTTCGATTATGTCCCCCCGAGCGCCCTAGACCCTTGCCGCCCGGGCTCCCGTCCTGCTCCCTCCTCCCCTTCATCCTCCTTCGCCTCCAGCCCCAAACTACTCCCCAAATCCACCGTTCTCTCCACCCCACACCTAATCTCTCCCTCTTCCTCCCCTGCTATTTGACCCTCCCTACTCACTTCTCCCTATATTCCATGTTGTCGGCCGCTCTCCTCGTCCCTCCCTTGCTGACCATCTTACCTTCTTACTTCTTCCTGTCCCCCCTCCTGCCGACAATGCTCCCCCCTTTTGTCACTCGCCTTCTCTCCATCAAACGGTTGATGTTGTTCAACCATACCCCCTGCACCAGCTAACCCTTCCTCAGTCACTTTTTGCTTTGCACTTTCCCCCCCTGTATCCCCTCTGTCTCCCCCGGTAACCCCCTAACGGCCCCTGGTTGATTCGTACCCGTCATCTTAGACTCTCTTCCGTCTTCTTAAAATTGCTCTGCTTTCCTTTTCCAGTTGTCCCCGATAACCATTAGGGCTCATCTGTTTGCATGGGATCATTGTCCCTGTCCTCCCATGAGACATTGTAACAGTATCCCTCTCCCCGTCTCGCCAATCTTCTTGGCTTGGGCCAGCCGATCCTGCTGGCTCCCCTTGCGGCCGTGTCATTGCCCTCATCTCCTCCAATAGGGTTCCATCTCATTGCAGCTCCAACTCGAACCAGGCCCTCCTTTCCTCTTTCGGGTCTGACTGCAGTATGGGATCTATAGCACTTTTTTTTTACTTTTTTTTTTTGTAAGCCGCCCGCAGGTTTGCTAGGTGTGCTGGTATGAGCAAACACCCCTAGCAACACTTGCTGTTACCTCCAACCTATTGGTGGGGAGCTTCACCTACTGGAAATCGGGTCTAGCATCCCTTACAATGCAACAGGGTCTGATCTACATTCAAATATTTTGTGAGAAAAATGCCAGCATCTAATTTCCCTATCACACAATTCCTGTATAGTTTCCGCTAGCGCCAGACATCTGCCATGCAGCCGCATATGACCATGCGTGAAGCAGACTTCGCTGAAAGGGGTTTCGCTTGTGATGCACCAAACTTCTTCGAAGTTGTATGGTCTTGTGGCCACCACCACACTGTTTTTCAGCGGGTTCTTCAACGGGCCATCGATGACGTATCTCACTCATTCTCGTTCCTCATTGTCAACCATGTGTTCTGCGACTATCAGGCCGAAGAAGAATTCCACTGCTCCCTCCACTTGGCAGGTCTTATATACTTTCAACCATGGCCACCATTTTCGTCCAGCCATTCTCGCCACAAACATCTTTGCCGGTGTCTTGTTCGGTTGGAATATCACTTTGCCTTGTGTTTCGGCGACATACAACTCCTCTACCCGCCTTTCATTTATCAGCCAGTCCCTCAGTTCCACCGTCGGCGCTAGGTACGTGATAATTGTGTCTCCCTCTGTGTCGATCTGCCCTCTCCATGGGCCTCTACCCAGGGTCCAAGCCTCTTCCATATGACGTGCCCACTACCGCTTAACCTTTCGTGAATGCTTCATCGAACAATTTGTAGGCAACTGTGTCCACCCTTACGTATGTGTTCTATAGCTACATGATTTTATTTGTGGCCCGTGCCATACACAGGGGCTCGTTAGACACTCCTCGGGGCGTCCTTGGGGCCCGAGGAGTTTTCCTTTAGATCGCCCGAGGAATTTCCCACCTTCGTTGCACTCGTCCTTGGGACGATCGCCCGAGGACGCTCCAAGGACGGACCACGGGGATGTTCAAAATAAAATACGCGGCCGCGGGTCGGGGCTGTGGGCGGTGGTCCACGATTTGATGTCCGGGTGGTCTGGAGTGGTCCGCCTCCGGGCGGCTGGAAAATTCAAAATATGCGGCGAGGTCGGAAAAAAAGGCACACACGCGCGCGGGTCTCCCTTTTCGAAATTTGAATTCCGAAAGAGACCGGCAAGGCGCAGGCATATCAATTGGGGGTTGGGGCGAGCGGTGGACGACGTCAAGAGGGAAGCACATCCTTCGACTGCGTGGTGGCAGGGTCGGCGTCTGGACAACCATTCGGCCATCACCGTTAAGAGGGGAACAGTGAAGACGACGACATCACTGCAGTCGTCCTCACATCACTGCGCGCGGACAAGCAGATAGCGTCCTGCGAGCTGTCACAGCGTCCTTCGTCGCGCAAACCCCGTGGTCGTCATGAGTTGCGTTTCGGTCGTGTGTTGTCATGTCGCCAAAGTTTGTTGCCCGAGGTAAAGGCGATGTCTTCTACACCCTGTGTGGCGATGGGGAATGTCGGTGATGACGAGCGTGTGAAGCTGTTGACGGTGGAAAGGACAGCGGTTGCCCCAACCGTTACCGTTGTTCTTCTGCGCTGCTAGATGGAGAGCACTGCGGGAAGAATGAACGTGCAGCGTCACGCACGGAGGAGGAAGGCGATGCAGTCGTTGGCGGCGAAAGGGTTGGACTCCGCTGCCATCTGCGACACCGTATTCCAAGTGTGTTGCACCATGGGTTGTGGGCCTTGTGGCGTTCTGCCTAGAGCCATGCCCAGGTGGTGGATGAAAATGAGGACGGAGGGGACGTGGGAGGATCTGCGCCATGCCGACGATGCCACGGAAGACTACTTCCGTGAGAAGCTACGTATGTCGCCACTTGTCTTCCGTGAGATTATGGAGAGTTTGTCGCCTTTTCTGCAGCGCCGTGTAACGTTCTACAGGGATTCGTTGCAGCCAGACCACATCGTCGCGTATGCATTGTAGAAATGGGCGTCCGGGGAGACGTACGAGAGCAACACGTGCAGCTTCGGCATTGGCAGAGCTTCTGGTTTGGTGGCAGTGCGGGACGTAACTGCAGTGTTGCTGACGGTGTACCGGGAGAAGTTATGGTGGTCGACAGGGATGCAGAAGGCAGTCGTTCTTCGTGCTTTCGCTGACAAGAGGTTCCCCAACAGCCACTGTTGTATCGACAGCACGAATATCTACATCGACAATCCGGCGAACGCACCTAGTGAAGACTACTTCGACAGGAAACGGCGTTTCTCAATCACCGCGCAGGTCATCGTCGATCTCGACTTATGTGTGCTGGACGTTTTTGTTGGATATCAGGGAAGCTATCACGACGTCAGGGCCATTCACCTCTCTAGTCTATGGGCGCGCGCGGAGGCCTGGGACCTGTTCACGAGGCCGCCCGTTATGCTCCCCTTCCATGTGCAGACGAGTGGCTATCTACTGGGCGACAATGGGTACCGGCGGTCGGAATGGCTAGTCGTTCCCTATGGCGGCACCTCTTAGCGCTCGTCCAAGTTGCGGTTCGACAACAGACAGAAGACTGCCAAGGGGGCAGTGGAGAGGGCTTTCGGGAGGCTGAAGGGCATGTGGAGGTTGTTCCTACGGTCGCATAAGACGAATATGAAGACGTTGCCGCAACAGTTTGTCGCCGTGTGCATTTTACACAACATTCTCATCGATGTTTGCATCCTCTTCGACGACAATTTGTTTTGGGAGGTGGACGCAAACGGAGTTCGGCGTCGCGTGGATCTCGGGATCCAACGTCCCAAGGGCCGCCCGTGTGCATGGACACTTCGATGGGGAATGCATTGATTCTAAGGGACGCGCTAGCGAAGCGGATGAATGCTCGTTGATGAGGGCCGCGGGAAGATGTAGACATCAGGCCCGCAACACACGTGGAGGACGTGAGTTTGAGGGCGGGAGAGCGGCCATTGGAGAGGGATCCCATTCCGAGCGTTTTGTGTGTTTTGGTCATGTGTTGTCACGTAGAGTCCCGGATGGAGTCTGTGCTTCTCCATGTCGGTAGCTTTTCGTTTGTCGCTTATCGATAAAGACGTCAGGGGTGGTAAAGCAGCATTCCCTGCAAATTGGTTGAGGGTGCCGACACGTGGCAATCGATCTTTGGGCCTGGTAGTCTGCTGCTGTTCTTAGAAGTCCGCCGATAGTGTTCGCTACACGCAGGCATGCGCTGGGGTTTCCTTTCCCCATGGGTCCTTTTTTTAACTGGGCTTCAAGCCCGCTTCTTGTGTGTTCATAGTGCCTTTCAGGCCCTTTCTAATGGAATTCGATACGTTGTTTCCAACACAGGATTGTCGTCTTCTGCTTGTCTACGTGTGCGTGATCGGTGCGGTTGTGTTTGGCTTTCTTCCGACTGTGTGCATGCTATCATTCTGTAAACATTTAGTTATTCAGTCATCACAAACATCCCTTCTGCCTTCATCTGCAATGTTTCGCTCCACGCTAGGAAATCACACCATGACAAACAAAAAGCAAGACAAGGAAGGCATGCACGATGAACATCCTGTTTTCAACAGCAATGGCATGAAAGGTCATTTTTCAATGCAGAAATTGGACATGTCTTCCGGGGCAGTGAAGTGTCTACTTCTTTTCGTCGACTTGGCGTGGTGTGAGGGGGGCAATCTGTGTGTGTGTGATTGGTGCGCCTATGTTTCGTTTTCTTTTGACGTCGTGCATGCAACCATTCAGATGACAGGTTGTTAATCAATACAGCACCTCCCACTCCACCATTCGAATGCAAAAAAGACACAACAGGAACGCAACACAACCGCGTCATAACACACCTACGATGTTTCATAGAAAGGTAACCGGTGGTGTACCAGCGATTACCCGACTGTCGCTTAAACAAATAAATTATATAAAAAAAAAAAAAACGCGAAGACCTGAACTCCACCCGGCTTGACACGTCGCCAGCGAACGCCACCCATGAACTGCATACATGGAGAGGTCGACCTGACATGGTCGTCAACAGCACCACCCGCTATCTTCCCCATCTGCAACCTCGCTGACCAGCCGCCACCCGCAACCCCAACCCCCGCCCACCGAGATGACGATCCACAAACTGTCCGCCTTATGACGTCGCCACCTCGATGACGATCCACAAGCTACTTGCCCCCCTGCGCTCTACCCTCCCGCTGAGGGTAGACGATGATCCATGACCCACCTGCGCAAGCTACCCCCTAGCCCACAGCCACCCCCTCCCCACCATACGCCTCCCCAGCCGAACATATGTGATTCCTAAGGGAGTGGCCCATCACCATCCAACCACTCCCCACGCACAGACAGGCGTCTGTGCTGAGACGTCTTCCTACAAGCCCGCCGCCATTATTTCCCGCCATCCTCCCACCGCCGACCTCTCGCCACGTGCACTCCGAATCAATCTCCATCCGCACCTTCATCCGCCTTCGCCGTGTCTTCTTCTTCGTCTTCCGGGGGTCCAGTCCCCAACCAGTCCAGGCATTTCGTGTGTGTAGGCGATGGTGAAACACATGCCACAACGACACAAAGCTCGTTGATCGCGTCCCGAGTCTCCTGTCTTACGTCCTCCCTCACGTCCTCGCGAAGCTCCTCCACGCGGACTGCCATTTTGATGTCCAAGCATTTCCGCAATGCCACCTTCCGTGCCTTCTCTTCTCTTTTTATTTTCTTCAACTCTACTTTCGCTCTCTCCGCTTCCGCTCGTTCAGCCGCTTCTTTCTTCTCCAACTTCCTTCGTTCCTTTGCTGCTTTCTTTGCCTGTTCGATCTCGACGTACTGGCAAACCGGCGCGACGCTCTTCCCACTCTCGGCTACCTTCGATTCCAAAGGTTCGACTGACGTCGAACTCCTTCCTCCACCAACCTGAGCCGAAGGATCCGCACCATGAGTCATGCGCGGGTGGGGGCACTGATTTGAATAGTGCCCCGACTCCCCGCAGTTATGGCAAGTGACCAGTCCACGTCTAGGTGCTCGGTCATAGCTCCTGTCAACCCCATAGCTTTGATCTCCTCCCTGGCTCCTATTGCTTCCATACCCTCGGTCACTCCCATAACCTCACTGGTTGCCTCCATACTCACGATTCATGCTCCAGTAGTTCCGGTTACTCCTTCCTTGATCACGCCCTCTACTGTCAGAGTGTCGATGTTCCCCTTGCCCGGCCATGCGCAGTGCGCCCGGACTCGTTGCTTTATCCTCACTTACTCGAAGACACTTGAACTCGCCCACTCTTCCTTCACTCCTGATCGGTATTGTGTGTTAAATGTGCTCACTTATCCCGGTAGCGTGACTCCAGGATCGTTCACACTTGCAGTACATAGTATCATGGATAGGACTCATACGACAAGACGTAGAGCAAGTCCAGGACAAGTCAACACTTATAGGCCAGTGAGACTAATCAAGACGTGCACTGGTGTGTTGAAAAGCAAAACCTCGAAAATTACGGCAATCCGTCCGAACATTCCTCAACCCCAAGAACCACCGAGTCATTTCTCAAGACTCTACGCCCGCCTATGCAAACGGAGTGGACAAACCGTAAAAGATCGAGTGTATTGCTACCACACTAGTTATAGGATAGTCGCACCGTCCGACAACGCGCCCCCCCCTTGCTTCTGGTCAAACCGGAGAACAGTCGGGGTTTCCCTACTGCAAGCCTACTGACCTTTCTCATGAATCAAACGTGACTGCTAGCAGCTAGTCTCCTACGTACTGCTCTGAAAATCGATACACACAATACCATCACAGGGTAAGCCTACGCTTCGAAACCCAGAGCACTATGCTGCAACTCAGGGTTACCTGTAAGCAAACACCACGAGACAAAAGAAAAATGAAAATTACCCGTTACTGGCGACGGTTCAAACCCATCTGGTGTCACAATTGTCCACTAGAACATCCAAATGCCGAAGGGAAGAACAAACGGCAATCATGCCAGGAAAACAACTAAACAAACAAAAAAAACAACCAAAAACAAAAACAAAACATTTCAAGCAAAACTCATCCAAAAAAACTCGACCAAGAAAATCAGTACTGCTAAATTGTGCTAACCATGGGACTGCCCTGTTCGAATATCTCATTAGCCTGCTTTTTTATATATATACTAGCTAAGCGCCCGCGGTGTGGACGGTG
>BFEA01000028.1:1102872-1118094 GCA_003427395.1 Chara braunii
GTAGGTGCTTGGAGTGGCTCGGCCGGTAGATGCTTGGAGTGGCTCGGTCGGTAGGTGCTTGGAGTGAATCAGTGGCTAGGTGCTTGGAGTGGCTTCGTCTATAGGTGCTTGGAGTTGCTCCGTCGGTACGTGCTTGGAGTGGCTCGGTCGGTAGGTGGTTGGAGTGGCTCCGTTTGTAGGTGTTTGGAGTGCGTTGGTTAGTATAGGTGCTTAGAGTGCCTCGGTCGGTAGAGGTTCTTGGTGTCCTCGGTCGGTAGGTGTTTGGAGTGGCTCGGTGGGTAGGTGATTGGAGTAGCTCGCTTGGTAGGTGTTTGGACTTGCTCGGTCGGTATAGGTGCTTGGAGTGCCCGGTCGGTATAGGTGGTTGGAGTGGCTAGGGAAGTACAGGTGATTGGAGTGGCTCGATCAGTATAGGTGCTCGGAGTGGCTCGGTCGGTATAGTTGCTTGGAGTGGCTCGGTCGGTATATGTGCTTGGAGTGGCTCGGTCGGTATAGCTGTTTGGAGTGGCTCGGCCGGTATGGGTGCTTGGAGTGGCTCGGGCGGTATAGGTGCTTGGAGTAGCTCGGTCGGTAGGTGCTTGGAGTCGGTCGGTAACGAAGGGTCCCCAACGAAAACATCCTCCAAACAGGTGGCACGACATATGGAGACAACCCCTCTTTGACAACCCGCACATCGTACAAGAATCAGGCCAACCTTTCTCTCTTGCAACCAATTCCCATTGGCATACGTGGGTCAAGAAGGGAGTCTTCACGATTGGGGACTTGTGGGATCCGGTGGAAGGGGGATTGGGCAGCCCCGACCCAACTGCAGCACAAACTAAAACACGTCAAGAACGTGGAAGAGAAGGCTAACCTTTTAAAAGAAGCCCTCCCCATTGCTTGGCACGTCACCTTGAGGGAGGGACTGACTGTTTGTCGGGGTGACTGGGTCGTCAGATACTCGGACCCCTCGGCTCACTTGCCAGTGTTTAATGTCAAAGAAAATCAGCAGGACACCTATGAACTGGAAGCTTATGAACTCCAATCGCCAGGAGCCAGATTCACCAAACTGCTGAGGAACGACAGCCTGGATACCACAACTGTATGGAGGGAACTACTGCAGGTCAGAGTGGTGGGGGATCAGGTAAATGGGTACTATGCATATGAACCCACTGTACCGGTGGCTAAGCTCCCATTTGACTTGGGGGAGTGGGAGTGGCCGGGCGCCAAACCAATGAACGTCTGGGAGTGCCTTTTTTTTTTTTTTTGCCTTAAGAGCCCATTGAGTGAGCCCTCCATTCCGATGGTGGTAAGAGAACCATCAGAATCGAGGGGGCATTTGGCGGGCTGCTCCATCTATTGGTGGGGAGTGGCACCTGCTGGAAACCGGGTCCAGCGTCCCTTGAACACAACACACTCAGCAAAACATTCATGTCAATGGTCACCAGGCTGTGCATGATCCTCTATCCCTCGGGGACCCCATTATCCCATGGGGCTGCCAGTCATCCCAATCCCTCTTTGGAGTCCCCATTCATCATTTAGCCAGCCGTAATCTGCAGCCCCCCATTGTGCTTCGGCACTACCTATTTGCCCACGCAGTCTCTCAATCCCACTGGAATCTCCCACCCTCCCATCTTGCTCTCATCATGTCCGATCCAAGTAGCACCAATAGTTGGCCTGTTCTCCTGTCTATCCCTTGCACCTTCTGCTGAAACCCAGGTTTGTTTGAGAAACCGCTTGCCCCCACATCTTTTCACCAATTCTCCCAAAGCACCCCATAACCCCCTAAAACCCTATAAACACTATAACCCGCCAAGTCTGTGCAGACCAGATGACTGCATCCTCTGTGTCCCTTCCACTGCCCGAAGCTCTGCTGACAAAGTTGGCCCTTCACCTTTGAATCTGTTTCTGATGTGCTCACCTTCGGTGCCTTTTATAGCTTTTCCAGCCCTTTCCTTTGGAGTCATGCTGTTGGTGCTGTGGCAGGTGCCGGGGAAGAAGGTGGTGCGAGGGGCAGGTGCATCTGGCCCAGTGAGGCCGGGGAGGGAGGGAGGGGCTGCGGCACAGGGGTAGGGATCAGCACAAAGTTGGGTTGTAGGTAGTGGACCCGGAACTCAGCGAGGGGTTTCCTTTGCCATTGGGGTTCCGTTGTCCTCCACGGTTTCCATGTTATGTCAAGTTCGGTGTTCAGCTCCGAGAACAGTTTGGCTGGGTCCTGCCAAGTTTGTATGTAAATGTCTCGGAGTATCTCCCTGGTGGGAGGGTCCTTTTCCTCCACAAGATCCCGCTTCATCGCCTTCCACGCTTCCCGGGTTTTGGACCTTATCAAGTCTTCCACTGCGTGTTGCGCCTGCATCAACCCGAATCGATGATCTTTTCGTTCGAACGAGCATCTGGCTCTCCAGGCCAGCATCAGAAGGTGCAACCTTGTATACGAAAAGAGATTGGATGCAAAGGGTGACCAGTTAGCCAGCAGGTGACGATTCTTTCCAAGCAGGAGGAGGCCGACATCCCATGGGATATGGTATCCAGTAAGAGAGTGAAAGACCGCATCCCACCAATGCCATAGCTGGGTTACCATCGAGCATGCCAGGAGGCAGTGTTCGAGGGTCGCCCTGGCCGGCGTGTGCGCACAATATGCACATATGGGGGACAACTTTCCTTGTTGCTCCAGGGTGGTTCTGGACACCAACCAGTCAGGGGTGGGGAGGCAGCGGTGCAGGATCTTCCACTGCAGCGCTCTGTGGTTTGTGGGCATGATCTTTGCATATGTGGGCCAGTCGAATGATTGTGACAGTTTTGGGTCCAACGGTGAATCCCGCACCCATCTGTTGGCTATTGTTTGGCCGATCGGCAGGGATTGGCGTGATGTTCGATACCCTCCTTTGACTGTGTAGTCCCAGACGTTCATTGGTTTGGCGCCCGGCCACTCCCACTCCCCCAAGTCAAATGGGAGCTTAGCCACCACCAAGGTTCAGGGCTGCGTCAATAGGGTGAAGTGAGACTTTCTCACACAGCCAAGATCTGAAGGGGGGCTCGACATTTTGGACTCGGAAAGACAGGCTGACGCGCTCTTCTTCAAGGTCCTGGTTCGGCTGCTAATAATGATATTCCCTGGGCTCCACTTGCCTGCCTGTCTCCTTGTTACCCTGTGTGCTTACGTGTTGCCTGCCTTCCCACCTCCCCCACGCCATCCAACCTATGTGTTGGATCCATGCTTGTGCCTTGCTGCTTGGCCTGGATGGTTCATGGTTGTTGTTTACTGTCTTCCTCTTTTGCTGGTCTTTTACTCGCATGTTGGAAGGAGATGCCGCATGATGCCCAGTCGGGGATGTATCGAGGAGGGTCCACCAACGTCATGGCGGGCTTCCCCAGTCGCTCGGTGACGATGGTGGCTGCTTGAATGATGTGATGGCGCGCGTTGAACAACCGATGCATTGACCCAACGAGTGTAGGCTTGGCGATGAGCTGGAAGAACAGGGAGGCGTCGACATGGGCACGAAGATCATCCCCGATCATTCGCATGAGCCACATCGCAGCCGTGAGCAGAAGCCTCATGCAATCGGCGACATTTTTTAGCCTCTCATTCGAGATTCGCCCTCCGTCGACGGACTCAGCCAAACTGACCGTTGGACCCTTTTCCGTTTGCCGCCGGGCAGCGCGACGGACTGCGAACGTCAGCAAACGTTCGCGGAGGCCAGCCGGCCCCCAACGGTTACCGTTGCCGTGAGTTCCCCCGAAGGCGAACGTTGGCGGCCGAACATGTCCGTGCAGTGCCCGGTAGGAACTGCGTTGGACCAGCCTCCAAAAAATTGTCATAGTCGAAGGGTGCCGCCACCGTCCCGATTTACGCAGATACTCGACTTCCGAGGGACCTCGTGAGGTACCTTGGGGATCGTCGCCAAACGCCTGTAGCCCGAGGATGCCCCGAGGATAGCTCGAGGAAATGTTTTCACATTTGGTTTTCGGGGATCGTCCCCGAGGATAGGTGGAATGACGATTTCCTCGGGGATTTGTGCACCCGAGGAGTGTCTAACAAGACCCACACTGCATTGTGCATTGCATAGTATGCATACCCCACCAGGCTGGGACCCTCAACCGGCCGGTGTAACAGATACGATCACCTCAAAATTGGCATGAGGCGTCATGCATCTCCAAACTTTTGAGACTTCAGGGGCACACTTCGGGGAGGGGGCAGCAGCGCGGCCGGGAGCGCTGCGCCCCGCGCGGACGAAACGAAGCGGTGCGGACGGGTGAATGGTTTTAGAGTGCGGGAGTGAGTGTCCGAGATGGTGCAGAAGCCTGAGTGGGAGGGAAGGAGTGCGGAAGTGAGAGCTTGAGATGGCGGGAGTTTGAGGGTGAGATGGTGGGGACGTGGGAGTGAAAGCTCGATGTGGTGGAGTGAGGTGGCGGGTGTCTGAGCTTGAGTTGGAGGGAGCGTAGGTGCGCGAACCAAAATTGTTGCATCGTAGATGATCTAGTGGCTGACACGCTGTTGGAGAGGCATGGTGGATGCGAGGATCATTTGCTTCTTTTGCAAGATGGGCATCTACGTTGAAGTGGTTCTCTTCTTCAGGCTTGGAGTATGGTATGGAGATGACATCCCCCCCTTGTTTTGGATAGAATGTATGGAACTAGGCTTATAGTTATCGAGTGCCTCTCCCTTTCCTCAGTAGGATAATAATGGATTTATGGAGGCTTGGACCCCTGTGGCGACTCACTAACAGGTTTGGTGAGGAGGTGCCGCACCATCGTTTGATTCCAGGGGGGTCAACGATGGCCGTGTATGTCTTCGGTGCTAGAGTTGCCTTGAGCCTTAGAGGCTAGCAGTGGGAGGAGGTGTGCTTCTTCTCCCCTGAAGACGCAGGGGTAGGGTTTGAGGAGGGTAAGGTAAGTTGGTGGGTTGAGGAAGTGGGGGAGGAGGGTTATGTTTGATAGCTCGAAGGGTGGGTTTGTACTCCCTCCGCATTTTTCCTATGTTGGATTGTTCAGCCTCCATGAATCTTATACTCATACATACTTCTTAACCTCCACGAATCTTATACTCATAAATTCTTCCAATGAGGGGATTACTCCGTAGTATGAGATCTCTTTTTAACCTCTTTTGACTGTAATTTCTGACTGGACTTGGTTGTTTTCCTTGCTAAGCCATTTCTAAATCTCGTTTGAGTGAGCTGCTGGGATTTCGGTTTTATTGTGATTTTCTTGTTTTTACTTTCTTTTTTTTTTTTTTTTTTTTTTTTTTTTTTTCCCCCATGAATACATCTTTGCCACACAGTACATCAATGAGAGTGATGCCATAGTGCTGGAAACCGGGTCCAGCGTCCCATATCCACTCT
Organism: Chara braunii; assembly: GCA_003427395.1. Classification (NCBI taxonomy): domain Eukaryota; kingdom Viridiplantae; phylum Streptophyta; class Charophyceae; order Charales; family Characeae; genus Chara; species Chara braunii. The sequence goes on from BFEA01000028.1 coordinate 1,108,191, forward strand.
ACTCTGCCATTTTTATCCTGCAGCAGGGTCGGGAAGGGGGGGGGGGGCACCGGGGGGCACCGGTGGAGTCTCCCTCCAACCCCCAGCCTCTGCCGTCCACCTACTATCCTAGCCTCTACCATGCTATCCCTATGGCGCCCATTATACTCTGCAGTAGCATATGTTTGAAAGGCTGAGGCAACAGAAAACAGCTTGCAGTGAAGTCAGCTGAAATCAACCGAAATCTTTTTGAGAGTTATAGAAGAGTTATAGAAGAATACTTGAAGAGTGCTGCCACCTGCTGGGAACCGGGCCCAGCGTCCCATGACTATTCTGTGCAAAACAGCACCCCTCCCCTAGCTCCTGCGCTCCACCTGCTGTCCCCATGGCGTCCCGTATCCCTTATACCACAAGCAGAGCCGCTGAGCAAAAGGAGGGTTTTGAAGTTGAGTAGTTTAGATGACTCTAGGCCCCCACGTATTCCTCCAGCGCCCATGGGTGAGGAGGAAAGGGATCACTGAACTCCTGCGTCGGTCTCAGCTGTTCTCCGGGGTCCACCTTTGTCCAATCTTTGAAGAGAAGCTGGTAATCTCTTTCCGGGTCTCCCTCCTGTCCTTCTCTGTGGTCCAACCTGTCTCCTGTCCAATTCACCCTTGCGACCCAACCCTCCCTCTCCCCCCCCAGCCAATCTTCACAGAACCGGGAGATTATTTTTTTAATATCGCCCCTGCTGTGCACCTGACTCAGTTTTTCCTTAACGCTGTGCCATTGTGCCATGATCTCTTGCTGGAAGAGTAGCCGTATCTGTTCTGTGACCTCCCCCTCCTCTACCCTGGCCCCTTCTAGTTCCAGAATGCATCTTCGCCACCATATGGTCCAGAGAACTGTGCGCCGTCCCAGTGAGAACATATTCGCTACAAAGGTGCTATCGCGAAGGTGAGGGCAGTGTCCCAGCAGGATTACCCGCCAGTCCCAAGGCCATAATGAGCCCGGAACGATGTGCCGCCAGATCCTATCCCACCATCGCCATAGCAGGACAGCAGCCGGACATTGTACGAAGATGTGCTCGATCGTCTCAGGGCGCTTTTTTCCGGGGAAGTTCTGATAGCATCCCCGACACCAGGGAAGCGCCTTGCCTTGTTGTTCAAGTTGTGTATGATCAATCAGCCAGTTGTTGGTCGGCAGGCAACGGTGAGTGATTTGCCATTGCAAAGCAGAAATTTTTGTTGGCCTTTTGTGATGCTCGCCGAACCAGTGTATGGGTTAGAGTGTGCTTCGGTCCACGTTCAAATGGCGCTGCCACCTGTCCGCCACCACGTCGCGTGGCCCGCGCTTGGGCCTGAGCATCCGGTAGATGGACTTCGTTTTTAGGGCGGCTAGTTGGACCGTTATTCCTCCCCCCGCCCCCCGCCCTCCCTCGCCTCCTTTACCCTTCCGTGACCATCTCTATTCATGTGGGTCAAAGGGAAGGTTCTCAATCGGGGTCATTGGGCGGTACGCTCTCCAATCCTTCCCTTCTTCAATCACCCTGATCCGATAGACTTCTGATTTTCTTTTCTAGATGAAAGGTCGACTGCTCCCTTGTAGTCACCCTGATTCTGACATAGTATATCGTTCAATCAGGGCTTGTGCCTGATCTACAAAGTGCACTAGACCCACTTGTAATTCGTGGCCAGGTAGCCCCACCCAATCATCGACTTCCACTGTTGGGCCCTTTCTGAGTCGGGTGTAACATTGGATAGGGAAACTTTCAATAAGTTCCTCCATTGTAGACTCCGGGGAGTGGCAGTAGCGCAAGCATTTTTTCATGCTTGCTGCACTTTTCCATTCTCCGTTTTCCCCATCCTATAGGTCCCCCACCCTCAACACCCCGTGTTTCACCCAGATTTTCCAGGGGGAGTCCGAGTTGTTCCTTACCTGCCCGAGGGAATTTGTGATTAATTTGTTGCCGAACAGCGGTTTCCTAATTATCTCCTCCCATCTGTCGGGGGTTGGGCGGTCAGGGAGTGGGAGTCTCCTCCATGTGCGCAAAAGGCGTATCCAGTGTTCATCTACCGGGTCACCATTCGTGTATTTCCTAGGGAGTCTCCAATATCTGTCCTGAAGCCATATGAGGGGATCTATTTCTGGTGGGGCTTCCGGGGCCAAAGCCGCGATCTGTGTTAGTGCCGGGGGACCCAGGGGGAAGATGTCTCAAAAATAATATGTTGGATCTAGTGGACGCTCAGGGCCTGGAACTGTGTGGGAATTCTGGTTTAACAACTTAATTTCTTCTGGGAGCAGTTTTTAAGCTTCGGCTCATAAATCTGGCCCAAAAGCCCTAGGGGTATCTAAAGTGGGTTTTCGTCAATTGGTTTTCTTCCCAATTTTTCAGATAGTCTTGATGTAGTAACTTTCATATTTCTTAGTTCAATTGTCAAGTGTCAATTTCTATTCTCTGATGAAATTCGCAGCCTTATTGCTAGAATTTTGTCTTGATTACGTTTCTGCATGATGATTTCTCAGTTGCATGCTTTAGTTTCGGGTTCTGAAATTCACCTTCTATTACGTCGTCTGATGATTGTGCGTCAAAGCATGATATCTGCGGAATAGTATTCTCCCATCGGTTATTTCTGGTGAGGGCAGGCGGGTGAGGGCTTCTGATTCATTTTGGGGGTTTGGGCATGGACGCCAAATTTCTTTGGCAGACTATTTTCGTCTTTTTCCTGTGAACTATGCGTGGAGGTGGTCGGCTCGTCATAAGGAGAAGATGAGGGTAGTCTGCTATTATTCGTTGTGGCATCCTATTAGACCAGTAGGTTACTAATCTTTATCTTGCGAACTATGGGTGGAGGAGGTCGGCTTGTTGCGAAATGAAGGTAAGTCAAGGGGTTTGCAGGAAGTGTGTGGGTGGCCTTTTCGAGTTTTTAACTTTTTAGCTAATCAGTTGTCCCTTTCTTCGTCTGCGGAAGATCAATTGTTCCTCCTCCTCGAACTATGTGGTGGAGGAGGTCGGCTCGTCGGAGGAAGAGGAAGAGTTGAAGTCAGCTCTTAATCGTAATAGGATTCTGGTGAGGCTGCTTGTCTATTGTTCTTCTCTTCCGAACTATGTGGTGGAGGAGGTTGGCTCGTCGGGAGATGAAGAAGAGTAGGGGGGTCGTAGGGAAGTGGGAGGATGGTTTTCAAAAAGAAGGAGAGCTCAGAGAAGTGTTGGGAGGGTTTCAGCCGATGATTTAGCCCTAATTTTTTTTTAAGTTCTTTAATAGTTCTTTCATAGTCGTAAGAAAAGGACTGATGTCTGTAGAGTTGTTTAGTCCTGGGGGCCCTATCTTGACAACCTTCATTTTGCGAACTATGTGGTGGAGGAGGTCGGCTCATCGCGAGATGAAGAAGAATGGAGGCAGGCTGCTGCTCGTTGTGGGACCTGTGAGCTAATTCTTCTACTGCTCTTAATCTGGCAAATTATGTGCTGGAGGAGGTCGGCTCGTCGTCAGAAGAAGAGGGCAGTCGAGAGAGTTTGCAAGGATGCACGACGGTGGTAGGGTAATGAGTATAGGTGGCGTAGAACAACGATGTTTGACGTTGGCTGGAAGAAAAGAGATGTAGATAGATGGATATCATGCGTCCTACTAGTGAGGGGGCTAGCTAGTAGGATGGGAATAGGGTACAGCAGCAGCAGAGATGTTGGCTCTGCTGCCGTAAGTCTTGCCGGAGTGGGGTAAGGGGGATCGATGGGGGGTGTTCTGAAACGTCTTCTGAATTGTGCTAAAAAAAGGAGGATTTGTGTTCTGATAAAGCTAGCACATGTAGGACTTGTGGCTTTCCTATTAGCCCTTCTGAGGTGGTTTCATGAGCAGTCGGCTTAATAGGTTAGTAGTTTACTCAAGTTTTCTAAAAGTTTCTCAAACTGCTCATGGTATTTCTCAGCTGCAGCCGGGTAATGGCCTTGGTATTCTAATGTTTGTATAATTCATATGGGACGCTGGGCCCGGTTCCCAGCACGTGTGGCTCCCCACATATAGATCGGAGCATTTGTCCCCCCCCCCAAAAAAAAAGAAACAACGGCGGACACAGCATGTTTTGAGTTCGCAAAGGCAGAAAAGAAAAAAAAAAACCAGGCAGTTGGCAATTTTGTCATGGCCTGAGTTCGAAAAGGCGGTTGTAACTCAGGCCGGCAGTGGTGTCAGGGTGGCGGTTGTGCGTTTTTTTTTTGTTTTTTTTTTCCGGTGTCAGACTGTCAGTTTTTTCGCGCGGCCGAGATGTCCATGTGGCCACGGCCGCGATGTCTAGGCCACACATGTGGCTGGGCCACGGCCGCGATGTCCAGGCCACGCCCGCGGCTGGGCCACGGCCGCGATGTCTGGACCATGGCCGCAATGTCTAGGCCACGCCCGCGATGTCTAGGCCACACCCGCAGCTGGGCCATGGCCGCGATGTCTAGGCCACGCCTGCGGCTGGCCATGGCCATGATGGGCCACAGTCGTTGAAAAAAAAAAAAAAAAAAATAGAAAAAAAAAAAAAAAAAACACACACACACACACACACACAGACACACACACAACCACCTTAACGAAATCGCCACCCTGACACCACTGCCGGCCTGAGTTACAACCGCCTTTTCAAACTCAGGCCTTGACAAAGTTGCCGACTGCCCATTTTTTCTGCCCATTACAAACTCCCATGTGACATAAACGTTCTTCCCTCAAAAAAAAAAAAAAGACTCTCCAAACTTTAGCCGGCATTCTTTCTTCTTTTTTTCCTCAATGCTGGGAACAAAACCCAGTGTCCCTCATGAAAGTTTGACAGATCATTTGGAGTACCCAGCTTGGGCTGAGAACTACTGTGCTAGTGACAATAACTTGTCTGAGTTGTCTCTAGTTTAGCAGGCATTAATGCAATTTTCCCAGAAAAAAGGAATGGCATGCATTCTGGCCTTAGGATCTATAGCCTGCCAGATCAGCGGGCAGGCAGGCCTCCTCTGGTTGATTGCTCATTTGGCAGTCCCAACACTGCACTGCAGTCTGCGGTACCTAGGACGAAACACTGAGTCATCTGTTCGTTGAGTGCCTGCGGGTCGCAGAATTTTGGACACATTGGGAACAGCATGCATGCCAAGGTAGCCTGCCCTTTCGATCCTTTCCGAGACTGAACCCCTAAAGTGGGAGCGGGAGTGTGGGCAATCTCGTGCTGTAGAAACGAGGCAGTTAGGGAAGATTGTTCTGTTCTGTTCCGCTACCAGCAATCACCGCGGGTCTGGTCCTTGGCCTCTACAACACCCTGGGTCAGATTCTGTATTGGTGGCCAAGATTCTGGCTTATGCTCAAGATAACATAAGGTTCACACTGTAAGCCGAGGTCAACAGGAATATCGGAGGATACCAAGGGGAACGCCGGCACAGGAGACCTCACTCTACAAAGTATGAGGCCAGTATGACTCGCTAGTGCAGGTCGATAGAGCCTTCACGAGACTATCTTTCAGCTTGTTCTTCAAAGCCTTGGGCTGAGAGGGCGAAGTCACCGGTAGCTGGGGGGGGGAAAGAGGGGGGAACAAACTGGTGAAAGGTATAGGGGCATAGGGGTATAATCTGGGGAGGAGGGAAGATAGGGGGGGGGGAAGGAGGGGACAACAACTCATCTGTAAAATAATAAGCGAGGTGTGAAGATCAGGCAAGCAAGTTGACAATGGCAATGAGAGGTGAGGACAACAGTTAAGTTGAAAACCAGCAAAAAATGGGGAGCCCACAGGAATCAAAGGGTGAGGATGAGGGCAAGATGGGACAGCTAAGGGGCCTGCATATTCTCGAATAGCTAAGGTAAGGCAAACATAGGGTAAAGTTTGCAAAACATGGGTCTTCATGTCTCGAAGCAGGGACGTAAGAAATAAACAGGTATATGGCAGTACAGTGAGGGACTCGTGAGCGTTAGAAGATGACAAACGAAGTAGGGGCATATATACAAAGCGAAGGCACAAGTATGACATGAGACATGAAGCATGGTGTATGAAACAAAGGGAAGGCACAAAAATAATACATGGGATTGAATGGAACACTCACAATTCTTACATACACTACCAAGAAATACGGCAGAAAGGCCACTTGAGTGGATAGAGTAAATCAGCAGGCTCGCTAGACGAAGCGTCTCTATCGGTCCTCAGAGGGGAAGGCGAACGACAGGGTGAGAGGGGTAAGAATCATGGAAAGTGTTTGGTGTTTTCCTCCCCATAAGAAGGGGCCCTGGCCAACGTGAGAATCTGATGGTTCACGAGAAGACTGGGTACCAAGCGGAGTCTCCCGGCCTTGGGCACTCACCCGCAAGCAACCCACCCTTTTATGACAGCGTTTTCTTCTGCTTTCTATGTTTATCGGTGATAAGCAACCGGACTGCTGGCCCCCAGAATAGATGGGGCACCTGTGTGAGTGTGCGTTTGAAAAAAAAAAAAAAAAAAGATTTCACATGACCCTAAGGCGACAAACTCCATCTATTGGTGGGGAGCTGCACCTGCTAGAAATCGGGTCCAGCGTCCCCGTACAATGATGAAATGTGTATCAGCTGGAAATCGGGTCCAGTGTCCCTATGCAGTGATGTGTAGTTATCTCCTACTCAGCATCCAATGCAGTCTATATGTGTTCGTTAGTCAGCATATGTCACATGAAAGGCTCGCGAGCCTCCAATTCGGACTTTCCATAGTGGCCTTCCACGTTCACGACAACCAGCCCAGGCCCAAGTCGAAAAGCTCTTACCATGACTCAGGCTAAGGTGAAGTGTGTGGTTTAAACCACCAGTACATCCAGCTATTGGGCGCGGGCTCTTTTCGGAGTCCGCCCACTGCCGATTCAATTTATCTACATCGCTGGGCCTCCGAAATTTTTGTAGGCGACGAGTTTTTTTTCCAGCAAGGCTGGGGCCGTGTACTGGCGGTTTAAGTACGAGTAGGATCCCACCCAGTTATAGCAGTGATCAGCAACTATGCAAAACCAAAGCCCTTGGTGGAGGATGCTATGGCTCTGGCACAATAGCTTCAAAAGCCTTCAAGTACTACTTCATTCTTATATGATGCAAACAATCACAGGCTGAAGTCTCAAGGACAGAAATCATCCAGTTGTGGTGAGATTGTACTACTAATATGCCCGATCCCATCTGGACTTGGAAACGAATTGCCGTTGGGCTGGAATAGTACTGGGATGGGTTTGAAAAGTCAGACTGATGTACCTCTCTTTCTTTTCTTTTCCTTTTTAACAGGTCCTTACGGTCCTGGATCCTTTTCCATTCTGGGGAGCGTCAGTCCTTATGGTCCTGGATCCTTTTCCATTCTGCGGAGCGTCAGTCCGGTTCCTTTCCGCCCGCGAGTAAAACAAAAAATTGGAATACATGGTGAACACCCTCACGCTTCCTTCCGTCTGGCCGAAAGAACCCTGACCAGCATTGATTGCTCCTGATTAGGAGGATTGACTGTCAGCTTGCCCTACCCTTTTTTTTTTTCTTTTTTTTTTTTGAAACAGACCCTGCAGTGCTAGTGATGCTATTGTGGGCAGACATCACTAGCACCTGGAGAGAGGCTCCATCTATTGGTGGGGAGCAGCACCTGCTGGAAAACGGGTCCAGCGTCCCTTATGCAGAAAGATCCAATATGAAACATAGACAAGAAACAGGATGGTATGTCTGGAAAAAGCCTGCCAGCATTGATTACTCTGGAGTCCAGAGGATTGACTGAGCAGGTGTGAGAGGTGGTCCCCTTCTCCTTCTTCAGCCCTTTGTCCGGTCAGGGTTCCGGGAGGAGCCACTGGGGTCCACCAGTGGGGTCTCCTGCCGTCTTCCTGCCACTCCTCAAAACAGTCCCCTTGCTTTGATACTGTCCTCTGCCAGGTGTACCCAGCTGCCACCCACCCCCACTGGGTCAAAAAACTAGTAACAAAAAAAGGAAAGGGGGAAAACAAAGATTGAAAGTCCCCAACAGCCACCCCTATGTCAGAATGCTAGATAACAGAAGGACCGAGATTAGAAGATTTAGCAGTGAAACACCATGAAACAGCAGGTTTGGGCAGGGATTTTATAGACATAATTTTAGGGACCATGGGTGGGGAGGGAATGGGTCCGGAAACTCCTCTGCAGGTCTCATGGGGATGCTCGAATCAATCGACAGCCACTCCTTGAATCTCAGGCGGTAGTCTCTTGGGATTTCCTCTCCCTGGCTGCCCTCCCCATCCTCCCGACCCTCTCAATCCCCTGACCAACACACTTCCGCTACCCATCCCTCCCGGTCCCCGCCCAACCATTCCCTAGAAAACTGTAATAAACGTTCCCTAATGTCTTTGGATCTATGGAATTTGTCGAGAGATTGCATAGTTGACTTCCACCTATGCGAGAGCTCCAGTAGGAAGTGCATTTTGAACTGCTCCACCCTCTCTTCTCCCTCTACACGTACCTGGTCCAAAGTTAGGACACAGCGTTGCCACCACAGGACCCACATGACCCACATGACCGTTCTTCGGGACAGGTGAAACATGTTTGACACAAAGGTGTTGTCTTGGAAGGGTCGACAGTAACCCAATAAGATGGCCCGCCAATCCCACGACCATGGATATCCCGGAACGATTTGCTGCCACACCTTGTCCCACCACCTCCATGTCAAAACTGCTGCTAGGCATTGCAAAAATATGTGTTCAATTGTCTCTGCCCTCTTCCTAGCCGGAAAACCCAACAGACAACGAGAGCACCAAGGGAGCGCACAGCCTTGTTGCACCAGCCGCGAATGGTTAATTAGCCAGTCGTTTGTAGGTAAGCACCGATTCAAGATCTGCCATTGTAAGGATTCCAAGTTTCTTCGCGGGTCTACACTTGGTGTCGCCGAACCATCGTATCGGTGTGAGAAGGTGTCTCTCCACGTTGAGGTGCTTCTGCCATCTATCGATCACCGTGTCTTTTAGGCATCGCTTGGCTCTAAGCATTCTATACATCGCTTTCACCGAGAGACCCGACAATGTTTTAGGTTTTGATTGTCGTTGGTTATGTCGTGAGACGGGGTTCCAGACCCACTCCAATGGATCTATTGGGAGATCTTCTATGGCTATCTCAGGGAGAAAGGACCGCCGGCAGTCTCCTTCCCCGATTACCCTGGTTCTGTGTAGTTCATCCTTCAAAGTCCATTGGAAGGGGTCCCGATTCCCTTCCAGCCCTCCTTTTCCTTTTATGTTGAATCACTCGATCAACACATCATCCATCCGAGCTACATGAACCAGGCCTACCCCGTAGGTCCTCCCTTCCATGGGAATCCAGTCTCCCTCCCTCAACACCGAACCTCTGCGAAGGATGGGCCACCACCCTACTAGAAGGCCCTCCGTTATTTCTTCAAGTGTTGACTCAACATTGTGACAGTATCTCAATTCCTCCCTCAACTTCGCTAGCCCCTTCCAGTCCTTCCTCTCCCTGTCCCAAAGGTCGCCCACTCGAATCACCCCATTCATTACCCACCCATTCCATGGAGCATCAGTACTGCAGAAGATCTGATCCCTTTCGTTGGTAATCCAACGGTTTCCAAACAGAGGTTGTCTTGCCACCTCCTCCCACCTGTTTGGGGGTGGGCGATTCGGGGGCGGGAGCCCCCTCCAGATTTTTAACACGCGGGGCCAGAAATCATCTCTCCGTCCCTACCCCCCCGGGGGCACCGAGGCACTCTCCAGTAGTGATCGTCCAACCATCGGAGAGGGTGAATGGATTGAGGGGCCGCAGTCCAGGGTTGTCGAGCCCCGGCCCCGGGGCCCCGGCGGGGTTCCGGGGTTCCGGGGGTGGGCACCCCCAACCCCGACTCCAGACCCCCCCGCAAAAAAAAAAAATTAAAAAAAAAATTAAAAAATAGTGGGGGGTGCGCAGCGAAAGCGCGCACCACATGGGCTAAACCCCAAAAATGGGGTTTTATGCCCCACCCCGGACCCCCCCCCGGGGCCACACCC
>BFEA01000028.1:1118829-1131418 GCA_003427395.1 Chara braunii
GGGTGGCGGGGTTGGGGCAGGGCCGGGGTTGTTTTTGCGGGGGCGGGGGTCGGGTAGCCCCGCGGCGGGGTTCCGGGGTTGAAACCCCTACCCCGGCTTGGGCCCCGGGGATCCCCGCGTGACAACGCTGGCCGCAGAGGCCAGACGGGCGATTTGTGCCAACGTCAGCGGCCTCCATACTAATGGCTTCTCGAAGATCAATCGTACCACAACGGCCATTTCGTCAAAACAGACATATTATATTTTTTGAACGAAATTGAAATTGAGTTTTTGGGCCGAAATCCACTCCAGTTTTTTGGATCCTGGGGCTAGATGTATCCGGTCTCAGCTTGAGGTCAGATACATCTAAGGGGTCTGACGTTCTAGGAACGCCGGACCCCGAGGAGCCAAAAATTTGGACCAGATTTCGGCCCAGAAACTTAATTTCAACTTCGTTCAAAAAATATAATATGTCCGTTTTGACGAAATGGTTATTCCACTCATTGTAAACTGAGGGCTTGAGATTGAGTGAGAGGGTCTAGGATACCGAGGCCTCCTTTTGCCTTGGGTTCAATAACCGAATCCCATGCCACCCGGCTGATAGCGTGGGGGTTTTCACTATCCCCTCTCCATAGGTAAGTTGCTACTTTCCTCTTCAAGGTCTTCAAGGCCCCTGGGCTCAGTGGCCAAAGTACCGATTTGTACCAAAGGGTGACTAAGACGACATTGTTGATTACCAAGGCTCGTCTGAAAAGAGATGTATGCTACTATGTTGCTGGTTCCATTGGGAGAGCTTACCAAACGTCGAGGCTGATAACCATCCGTCACTTTCGAGGGATAGACCTAGCGCTGTCATCTTTATCCCCAAAATCCGGATTGGGGATTCTGGGGCCACCCAGGTGATGTGTTGTCCTTCCGGGGGATGACCTCCTTGATGGTGGAACCACCATCCTATCGTTTTTTAACCCCAGTTAACAACCATATCCGAGAGGGTGCAGAAGAGGTTACATCCATGTTTTGATGTGTGGCGTCGGCCATAATTGTGAGATTATCTGCGAATAGCGAATAAATCGGCACAGCTTCCTCAGGGATGCCGACTACTTGAATTCTCCTTAAATCTTTGCTCTGTCGGAGGTTGGCTGCTAATGTTTTCATGATGATAATGAACAAGAAGGGGGCAATGGGGTCCCCCTGTCTAACTGAACATTGCAGTCTTATCTTTGGGCTCATAGACCCGTTTACCTGAACGCTAGTGGTCGCATTGCAGTGCAGAATACACACCCACCTCCGAAAGTTGTTACAGAAATTCAGTTTTTCCATGCACTTATCAAGGAACGTTCAGTCATTGTCATAAGCTTTCTCGAAGTCAATGAAGATGAGTGCGGCGTTACTTTTGGACTGATGGGCCAAGCTAGTTATCTCATTGATTAGGGGTACGTTTTCTTGGATGTTCCGATTACGCATGAAGCCAGTCTGGGCCGGATGAATGATGTTGTTCATTACCTCACTCATTCAGTTAATCAGTGTTTTTGACAGCATCTTATAAACGACCGTTAGAAGTATGATGGGACGGTAGTTTCGGATGTTCATTTTGTCCCCTTTGTTATGAAGTAACGTTAACACCCCTTGTCCTACTAATTCCCCCAACTCTCCAGAATCTCATACCTCCCTATAAAAAAATTTCAGGTCCTCACTCAGGAGAGGCCACAAAGCCTCCCAAAATTCCTTGGGAAAACCGTCTATGCCTGGGGTCTTTTCTTCCTCCATTTGCATAAGTGCCGTCCAAATTTCCTCTTTGGAGACTTGACGGTCCAGATGGTATTTCTGTACCGAGGAGAGACGGCCCTCCATCGGGCATAGGAAATCCTCTAACTCTCTCTGACGGTCTACCCCCTGCCGTTGGGGAATGTGGGAGGAAAAGAGGTCTTTGTAAAAGGATCTCGCGATCCTTACAGAATGAGCTGTGGTGGTAGCCAACTGATCAGTCACAGGGTCCAAAAGGGCCTCGATAGTGGTGCGGTGTGCTCTCAGAGAAGCCAAACTGAAAAATTGAGAGTCCATGGTACCTTTGATGATCCATTTTGCTAATTTGCCTCAAATCATAATTCCTTGCCACCTATGTTATGCAAGTTGAAGAAATTGTTTCTGCAAATTTTGAATATCCAGGATATGATCATTAGAGTTGTCCTGGTTAAGCAGATTGTGAAGACTTTTGTGAACATCTATTTCATGTGCATGTCGTCTACTTGCTAACAACTTCGAATATTCCTTACATTTTCTGGCTAGGAAGAATAGTCCGTTTGTAAACCATCGGATCTCCGAATCGAAGGAGTGTTTCTGGTCTCTCCAATAATTCCAGACATCACAAATGTATGTGAGGAAAAAATTGTCTTTAAACAAGGATTAGTTTTCCTCTCATAACCTTTCTAGGTCTGTCGAATGTGTCGCGTACAACAAGAAAACTGGAAGATTCGACAATCTACTTCAGATTGTCGTCCCAATTTGCCCTTCATGGAGATACGTTCCTTGTCGCTGTTGGAGCACACCATTTCTTCCAGGTCAGTTTGTTGTTTTTCACTGTCACGATTTTTCCCTGAAGTAGCCAGTCTCTCGTGAAGAGCCGTCTTCTGAGTGCGAGCCTTTCTGGGCTGCCTTTCGTAGTTGTCGTCACCCCCTCCATTTGCAACAAATCTCTGTTTCCGCCATCCTCAGCAGTATCCACACTTCTTCCCTTGCCACTTCTGATCCTTCAATTGTCTTGGCGGATCTCCTTTTCCAGATGACCCACAGAGCCAGTTTTCTGAGTAGGTGGAACCAGACCCCCTTGCCACCTTTAAGACTGTTGGGGTTGTGAGGAAGGAGTAGGATATCCTTGGGAGTGGTATTGGGGGGCGATGATGAGAAGAGGAGGGACCACAGGTCTCGGGCCTTGTTCCATATCCAGGTTGCTTCAGTGCAGTATAGGAGGCAGTGGGGAATGTCTTCTGGCATGTTGTCTTTTCACATAACGCATAGTTCTGAGTTGTCGAGGTCTGTGTGCTTTCTCCTCTTGTCGAGCCACTGGTTAACCGGAAGGACTGCCTGGGCTATTAGCCACTGCATGCCCCGAATTCTAACTGGTCTGATGGGCAAGTATTTTGCCCAGGGGATGAAGAAGGGGTCCGTCGACTCTAGGTTCAGGGTCTCTCTCCATCTTTCTTTTAGTTTGGGGTTCGAGTCTGTGGTCTGGAATCCTAGGTTGTACCCAAATTTTACGTCGTATTCGAATATCGTTCTCATTCTCCCGGACTCACCCTGCTTCCAGACCCACTCCTTTCGATCGAATTCAAGCTTTGCAATGCCGAGGTCAGGTTGGAAGATTTTTCAAGGTTTGGCCTCTGAGACCCTCACTTTTCTCAATAGGAAAGATTCAACCATCTCGCATTGGGGTTCCTTGTTCAGGATTACCATTTCCTGGGGGTTGTGGTTATCGATAGGAAAAAAAAAAGAAAAATCTGGAGAGGTAGCTGGATGCAGCGGTGCGGAAGACGAAACGGTATACTTTGTTGGGCAGGGTTTGGGATATGAGTATACCCCAGTCTCCCGATTTTCATGAGAACGCATCTTTTAGTAGGGGGAACCACTGTTTTGGGATGCTCTGCTAAATTTGAGCTAGATTATCTGCGAGGGAGTGACAACCCTTTAATATGGGTCGGAGTTTTTGTTCGGTTAGCAAGTCTTCCTATTCTTTGCACATGTGTTTTATCTGCCACACTCCTTTCTCCACACAGGATAGCCATCTCCGATCCTTCGTGCGTAGTGACCAGGTTGTGTCATTTGGGTCTTGGATCCAGGAGTTGCAGAATAGGGGTTGCCTCTTTTTTTCTTTTCTTTTCTTTTTTACCATGGGACAAATGCTTCTTTTTTTTTTTTTTTTTTTTTTTTTTTTAAGAGAAACTGGTCGAACGGGTGCTAGGGGTGCTGATAAGAGCAGGCACCACTATCACTGTCGGGGGGCTCGATCTATTGGTGGGGAGCAGCACCTGCTGGGAATCGGGTCCAGCGTCCCTGTAGACAATGTCGAGTACAATGTAAACAATATGTGTGAACATGGTATGTCAGTATCCATTCAAGGGCCAGGTGGTAAGCAGCCCAGCCTAGTGTTCCTACGAGTTATCAATTATACTAATATTGTTGTTGTAACCATCACTGTCGATTACTATCTATCTGTACATTGCATCATGTTGTTGTGTCTGTTGTGATCTGTTGTGATAAGCTGCAATAAGTTGTGATAAGCCCTTAAGACCTAGTGTTCGTCCTTCCTCATATTACCCAGGTTGTAGTCTGTAGTCTTGTGCGGAGTTGTAGCAGTGTGAAGTGTATTGTGTTAGTGTAAAGCAGATGTGGGCTGGCTTCCACCACCCTCTGTTCCCTCCCTCCCAAATACCCGTGGTGTTTATTACCATCTGAAGCTCATCTTGGTGTTCTCTGGTGTGATCTAGTGTGATGTGGGTGGGGTAGCTTCCGCCCACCTTATTCAATCCCCCCATCCCGGTGTGACTGCGACCTGCCTTGCCTTGCCCTTTGGTCTGTTGCTTGAGCCTTAAGAAGTGTCACGCAGCATCCCACCATTCCCATAATTGGGACACCATGGGACAGTCCAAAAGGCAGTGTTCCAGTGTGGCCCGATATTTGGGGGAGCTTTTCCCACAGAAGGAGCACAGTGGGGAGCACCCCTCGCTCTTCCAGGTTTAACCTTGATGTGATCCATTCCGGAGCTGGCAAGCATCGGTGGACGATTTGCCATTGGAGGGCTCAGAGGTTGGTTGGTCGTATACGCAAGTATGTAGTCCAGTTTTTGCAAAGGTCCTCTGTGTTGAGGGGTGAATCTCTGGCCCATTGGGATTTAATCGGGTTTAGGATTTGTATCTTTTTTCAGGCCAGCCTATAGCCATTTTTTACCGTGTATTGCCAAATGTGGAGTTCTCTTTCTCCCCCCATATCCCACTCCCATTCCCACGGGTCGAAGGGCAGCTGGCAAAGTGGCATGGCCGGCTCAGTCTATTCGTGGGGAGCAGCACTTGTTGGGAACCGTGCCCAGCGTCCCATATAGAGTTACACAAGTCATTTGAGATACCGTGGCAATTACCCGGCTTCGACTGAGAATCAATCTGAGAACTATTGAAGAAATTTAAGAGAATTAAAAAGAGATTGAAAAACTATGAATGACTACTGACCT
The DNA here is from genome assembly GCA_003427395.1 of Chara braunii. NCBI lineage: Eukaryota > Viridiplantae > Streptophyta > Charophyceae > Charales > Characeae > Chara > Chara braunii. The sequence goes on from BFEA01000028.1 coordinate 1,124,027, forward strand.
CTTTTCGAATGCTCAGAACCCCTAGACTCCCAAACAAAACGTTCTAAAACTATCCAACACTGTCTTATTCTCTGCCGAGCTCTCCCAGGCCTCACACTCCCACCCGGCTAGGTTACAGAGCAACACGACTCGCCCTTGCTCCGGTCAGCATTGTCCCAACAGCAACCCTTGGTTGTCCCTTAGAATGGCCACCCCAAAGCACCCCCAGATCTCTCTACCAGGCCTCACGCTCCTAAAGTCAGCAGGTTACAAGGCGACATCGCAGCACCGGCTAGCGTCGTTCTGGCATCGAACAACCGCAGATCCATGAATGTACCATTATCAAACAGCCTAAAGCGAGTTGCTTGAAGTCCCCAGAATCCTAAAGCATTCTCAAAATCACCTGTTAACAAACCTTTTTTTGAAGATATCCTTGAGATACCGGGGCTATTACCCGTCTTGAGCTTTTTTTTTACAAGAACACTGAAATTTTGTGTCCCCCAAAGCTCGGATCAAAGATACATTCAGAAAAAACCACCTGCCTTAAGGCCTTTCAGCAGCCCAACCCTTACCTGCCTCACCCCTATATCCCGATGCCCAATCTTTACCAGGCCTCATGCCCCCAACTGCTAGGTTACAGAGTGGTACGACCCACCCCAGAATAACCCCCACCTGTTAGGCCACAGGGCAAAGCGACCTGCCCCGGCTCCGGCCAGCGTCGACTAGGCACCAGCTCACCAAAAGACACTAGAGTGCCTTCCACCCTCGACAACTCCCCAGATCTCTCTACCAGGTCTCATGCCCTCGCACAGCTCGAGTTACAGGGCAGCACGACCAAGCCCCAGCACCGACCAGCATCGTTCTGGCCTCGTCTTTTCGCAAACCACCGGGACTCAGGACTAAGGCAACTAGCAGTCTGTCCAGTTGATGTGGCTTAGTGGTTAGAGCACCGATTGGAAATGCACATTGTGGTATGAGGTTGCGGGTTCAAAACTCAATTGCAACCTTGCGCATGGACACCAACAGGGCGTTAGATTGACGCACAACTAGGCACACTCCCTTGGGCTGACGCATGGTACTATTACAGACACTGCATGCGCACTACCCAAGGGTTGTTCATGATGTTGTATGCTGGTTTTGGGTTTCACATGGGTTGCTTGCAGGTGTTGGTCTTGGGTGTTCTGTTGATCTCCCCAGTCTAGCATATATCACGTTCGTGCCATTTCCACTAACCGTTCACATGGTAGAGTCATACAATTACATGTTTCAAGGTCATGGGTTCGAGCTTGGTTCGGATCTTGGGGGGGTCCTTGTCCAACTTACCCCGTTGTCTCTTCAATATACACACATGATGCTGCCTATACATCTCAATACATTGATTAACAGAGCACACACAACCTTCGGGCATATACATAGCTTGCGAATTATACATGGCCTATGGGCTACATACACAAGTTCCACACATAGTGTTGTCTGTACATCTTCATACATAGATACAAGAAGCATACACAGCCTTCGGGTATACCCATACATTGCGAACTACACAACTATCAGACTGGGGGGGTCTAGTCACTGGGTGGGGTCTACTATCTGTGGTAGGGACAGGTATGGGCCACCGCAGTTTCTACTGATATTCGGGTAGAACTGTCTAGTGGATATATATAAGGCTTAGACCCTGGGGTAAGGGTAGGGGTATAAGTCGCTCAGGCCAGTCCGAGTTCCGTCTGGCCTTGGGTAAGCTAGGGGAAGGACGGTAAGACTGCTTCAATGGGTGCTACCCTGTCTGAAACCTAGGGCCCAGAGTCTCTTGGGGCCTGTAGTAGATTGTCTGGGCCTGGCGTCCGAAGTTCCCGTTCGACAAGGCTCATCTGATTCCACTTCCACTAGGGCTGCACAACCTATCAGCCCTGGTGCCTATCACTGTTGTTCGGTCCAAGTTACCTGCCAATTGGTAAGGTAATGGTCCTGAGTGCTGGTCACACTAAGGTAGGATAGTGGGATAGGGGGTGCGCTAGGAGTATTGAGGTGAGGATGGGATGAAAGGTGGTCTCATATTCCAGGACACACACGGCCTACTGCTCCAGGTGATCACTGTGTACTCAGTGACTGGCCTCTACAATACTATGAACTTTCGTATTAAAAAAAAAAAAAAAAAAAAAAAGCAAATAGTTGTCAAGCCACCAATCAGCACCATAGTTGTAGATCTCATTATTTGTCTCCTTCATGCACTGGTTGCAGATATCCCCCCAACAAACCCCCTGAACCCTACTCCGGCAAGTCTTACCACGATGAAGCCACCACCTCCACTGCTGTTGTACCCTATTACAACCCTGTAGGCGAGCCCCTTCGTCGCAAAGCGCGTCATCTCCCGCCATCACAACCACCACAACCCCCTACCTCCAGCACCAAACCTTGGAAGAAATTTTCAATAAAAAAAAATTAGGAAAATCAGGCACAAAAAATCCCGAAAAATCATATGAACATTCCAACGCCCACTATTCCCACAGGGAGAGGGGAAGAGAGGGAGAAGAACAACCCTCTCTCCCCATGGAAACTCCAGTGTCTATTGAGGTCTCAGATACATGTAAAGGGGTCACAAGAGTCAAAGGGATTACTCCTCTCCCCACAAAAACGACCCCCTGTTTGTTTACTGCCTCCGCGGGAAGGCACCCCCTCGCCTCCCCGCCCCGGTTCAAAACAACCCCTAGAATATCCATCCTGCTCCCTCAGTCGCATACAATACCTCCTAAAGTATGCCCCCGCAAAGCAGAAGATCCCCCTTCCTTCCTGCCCCACCCCCTCCAAGCGGAACAACCCTCTCAACTCTCGCCCTGCTGACATCAGCACCCCTTGTCCTCTCTCCCCAACCACCAAGATGATCCGACCTGAAGATCGCACCACCCACCTTGTGTAACCCTCGCAGGGAGGGACTCCAAACCTAAAGGAGATATTCATTCCAACACCTCTGACCCCGATCTCACAACATCACAGGTTGAGACTCCCTTGTTAAAAAGTAGTAAAAACAACAAACTAAGACTAATTACTTGAGTAAAAACTTTGAAAAATCCCACGTCGCATTTAAAATTTTTACGAGTTATGCAAACGAAGGTTGAATCATGAATTTAGCATCAAATTCGGGAAATCCATCGAGATGAAGATAAGACTGAAGATAGGATTCGATAAGATCTAAGAAAACAAATAGGAAAACAAAATAGGGAATCGATTCTGATGTCCGAACGGACTTACGACTCTGATTTCTAGAATCCCAAAGTTCAAGAAATCACTCAGACAGTAAATCATGAAATGCTAAGCAGAAAAACAAATCGACAATCAATTGTGTATGAGAGAAACCCTAACGATTCTAAAACCAGATCGCGAAATCAAGAAGAAGAATTATGAACTACCAATTGAGATCAACTAAGAAATCAGAATTACCATCCATTTTTTTTTTTTTTAAATTCCCATATCAGAGGACTGGGTGCGCATTTTGCAAAGGGGATCGAGACTCCGGAAAGGGGACTGGATTGCAATGACGGGGGATAATGAGAATGTGGGTAAGGAGATGGAACTACGAGAGGACGAGGTGTGGGTAACCCTTTTCCATCGGGGATTGGATAATCGTCTTGCAAGGTATTTGCACGATGAGAAGAGAAGGTGGCCGAAGGCGGACACGTTTAAAATTAGGGCAGTGGGGGAACAAGAGGAATGGGTAGCTTTCCTCTCGAAAATTCCGCTTGCCAAACTTCTAGCGGGTCAAGAGGAATGGGTAGCTTTCCTCCCGGAAATCCCGCTTGCCAAACTCCCCATCGACCCGCTGGAATGGCAATGGCGCCCGTCCGACAAGATCAGATCTGGGAAAGTCAAGAAACTATTCGATCTGTCTGTGAGGTTACATACCGGCTTCTCAGATCTCGGGTTGATCTTAGAAGCACCGTGCGGGAGCGCTGGATGCCTCAGCTGAATGTGGGAAGGGAATGTCTCCGCCCCATCCGATGGTTCACCGCCACAAAGGTCAGACCAGCAAAGATGGTCTCCCTGCAATGGCAGATAGAACACCACTGCCTCCCCACAAACGATTGGCTGATTGACCGAACAAATTTGGAACAAAAGGGTTTAGCCACACCATGGTGCTTGTCCTGTCTGACAGTCTTTCCTGCCCGCAAGATCCCCAAGACCATAGAGCACATTTTTCTACAATGTGATCCTCACTTGGCGCCGGTGGGACAGGATTTGGAGGTCACTGGGTATAGAGTCCGAATGGCCATGGGACTGGAGAGCGCTTCTATGTGAAACATGACTCCCGCCTACAAGCAACATTTTTGAAGAGAATATTTTAAAGATCGGGAGGAGGGCCGTTTTTTGGGCTGTTTGGAGGAAACGATGTATATTATGCATTGAAAAAGTAAGGTTAGAGGACGGGGAAATGACCGAGCTAATCAAACAACATGTCCAGGATGAACTTACAATACAATGGCAGATAGTAAAAACTAAACCGGATAGAACTCATACCAAAAAGGACATAACACAGGCTATTGAGCAATTCTCAAGGGATTGGTTGGGAAGTGACCAAGGGGGTAGAGTAACTTATGTTCATTGGGAAGGAGGCAGTCTCCCAGAATGTGGAGAGGAGGAGGATAATATGAGACAAGACTACAACATCTGCTTTCAAGACTCGACTAAGGTGGATGCAGCAATACTGATGCGCTCCCCCTCGGACTTCCCTGACCCCTTTCTGCCTCATGGTCTATCAATGGTGGATCTCCAGTGGTATGAACTACAATGAGGGGGAGATAGGCACAACGAAGATTGCAACTGCCATAAGAAGGGGGCTGGATGGTCATATAGTTTTGGAGGTGTCAAAAAATATTCAGTGGCTATTGCATAAAGTTGCTAGCCGCTATGGAATGGAACACAGGGAGCGATAGTGGGGGATAGGATGAAAAATGTTCTCTCACGAGTAACCTGCACAGTCAATCCTCTGGAGGACAGAGTAATCAATGATGGCAGGTGTCTTACTCAGTTGTATTTCCTGATACTTTCCTGATAAAAAAAAAAAAGGATTAGGCCACGTGTCAGAGCAGGCAGTGCACTGAGGGTTGGCATCGGGGTCGCTTGTGTGATTGATTGTCAGGGCAGGCGAAGAAGCGACGATTGGCACCAGGGCCGCCTGTGTGATTGATTGGTGCTCTGCCACGTTTTTTGACTGATTAATTAGGTTAGCATGTGGCTATTAATTTGGGTAATCTGTGTCAACTGTGCCCCCCACTTGAATGGATTCGTGGATTATGAGGATCGTGGAGGGGATACGGTGCACCTTACACAATAGAGTGCAATGGGGGAACCGGGCTACCGTCCAAGGTTTTGCTATAATTGATTTTCTAAAGCCCCCTATTCTGAATGGCCCTCCCCCCCGGGTGTTGCAAGAGTGATTCTGTAGGTGATGACGGATTCAGACTAGGGATAAGATGTTAGACAGCGATGGCCAATTAATCCCCTCAGTTGAGGGCAATCAATGCTGCTCATCGAATTAATGATGTGTGCCTGTGTGTCGATTCAGGTGAGCACTCAGGTTTATAGTAGGATGGACACGTGGCACGGTTACATAACCCTTGTTTACAAACTGCCCCTTTCGCAAATGTTGAGGGACGCTGGACCCGCTTTCCAGCAGGTGTTGCTCCCCACCAATAGATGGAGCCTCCCCGAGAATGCTCGTGGTGTCTGCTCTTATCAGCACCCCTAGCACTCACTCAAGTTGTTTAAAAAAAAAAAAAAAAAAAAAAAAATCAAGACCTAAAACTCAAGCTCAACAAAAATAGGTCATGCCACAAAAATTTACTAGAGATTTCGTCGTTGCGTGAAGTCACCTTGAAAACCTGAAGTCTCGGTTCGTGCAATCCATCACGTAGCGCTCCACTCTCGCAGTCACTTGATCCGGTTGCCCCGACGTTGTAGAGTCCAAACTCAGCCCCTGCCTCTTCCTGTGAGAGGAACACTATCGCCTCCCCATAGCCCGTGCTAATATAGCCCCTTGGCAAGCTGCACTGACCAGAAGAGAATTGGTAGGACACAATCACCTCCTTATCACTGCCCATATGCGATTGTGTTGTGAGAAACCACGTCAAGCTCAAGCTATTGTACTCTACTCTACTCTGCTCTACTTTACTCTACTCTACGACACTCTACTCTATGACACTCTATTGTACTCTATCATACTCTACGACACTCTACGACACTCTAGTACACTCTACGACACTCTATGGTACTTTCTTCACCGTTTTGGTACTTTTGGTTGCGGGTGTAGCACGCACCGCCACCCCGCAGACGCTTAGGTATTCGTCAATTAAACTCAGACTTTGTAGTCAGTTTTAGGCTATTTTTTATTACCTTGTGAATTTTTTTTTTTTTTTTAAGTCTGTCTCAATTTATGCGAGTGGTCCATGTGAGGTTGGGACTTAAACCAGGTGGATGATTTTAGTAGGTAGAAGAGTACTAATGTGGACAATATGGAAAAGAAGGTGCACATATGAGATGGAAGGAACACGTTTGGATGAGTTGGAATTCAGTAATCTATTATACAACAAGTACAAACAATAATGATCTCTAACTGGGAAAAGGTCAAAGAAAAAATTACAAACCTTTCAACCAAATGTGATATTCTGTATAATATTCACAACTTCAACAAATGCTGGCTTGGCGGAAACTAAGGGGGGAAATTGGGTAAGGTGAAGTGAGAGGGAAGACAGGGTGGGGCCTAAGAGGCGTTGGATATGAATTATCATTTAATTTTCAAGAAGTGGTGTATACATAGCAGTGAGATGTCGGTCTCTAGGGTTCGTCATAGCCAGATAACAGATCGCAGACTCTGATGTTGATCCGACTATTTTCGTAAAACCCCTTTCAGAATTCCCAGATCCCGTTCCGCCCTCTAAACTCAGTATGGTACCCAAGACTGGGTATGGGTATAAATGAAACGGACTGGTATCAAGAGATAAATGGGCTTCAACGGGATCAATAGTCATGGAAATAGTGTTAGGGATGCACATTAATCTGGCGCCTTGTTTCAGGTAAAGAGGCACTTGAGGAGTTCCGGTTCTCAGTATGTGATGTGTTTCTCAACCTGCAATGCATCTCAGGGGACACTGGACCCGCTTTCCAGCAGCTGTAGCTCCCCACCAATAGAATGAAGCCCCCTGTAAGATAGGTAGGAGTGTAAGCCCTTACCATCACTCCTAGTTGTTGACGCAAACGGATTGTTTAAAAAAAAATAATAATAATAAAAAATGGCCCGCACCGCCTGCACCGCAGGCGCTTAGCTAGTATATATATATATATATATATATATATATATATATATATATATATAATGTTTTGCTGGCTTGTGATGGGGTGTGAACCGACAGTCTGTAGAGTTTT
>BFEA01000028.1:1162915-1174431 GCA_003427395.1 Chara braunii
AGAGAGAGAGAGAGAGAGAGAGAGAGAGAGAGAGAGAGAGAGAGAGAGAGAGAGAGAGAGAGAGAGAGAGAGAGAGAAGCATTCGTCGAGTCTGTGTCTAGCGAGAAAGACGAATTAGCTAAAAATAATGATTACTTCTGCTGAAAATTTGTGTTGCCAACCCCCTCCTCTTCTCCCCCCCCCTCCTTCTCCCCCCCTCCCATGCGTCAACGCTGCCAAGGGTTCAACGGAGGAGCCCTGTGAACACGACTGTGATGCCAGACATGCATGATGAGACAATCCCTCAATTCTTTCCCCAACTCAATAGCACATGTTGCTTCTTCCTCCGGAGGGGGCGGACAAGGTGCATGCCATGTTTGGGGACGTGGACGCCCTCGCCGACGTCGGCTTTGCACATCACAACCGTCACTATCATTGTCGTGACAGTGTCGTCGGATAGCAGTTCAGGATCCACCTGCACCCTGTGTTCCACCATCAGGTTGTCAAGTATGCAAATGGTCATGAACTCTTTGCGAAGGGTTTTCATATTCGTAATCTGTGTCCTGATGTTCCTCCACAGGACCTTCATTCTTCCGAAAGTGCGTTCAATGCACGACCGTGCGGAGGTGTGACAATCATCGTACACTTGTTCAGCCGCATTCCTGTTGTTGCCCCCAACCAGAGTCATAATCCACGGCAGCTGCGGGTAGCCAGCGCCGTCGAGCAAGTACCTGCCAATCATACGGCCACCACACAACACCTCTCCGCCCGTGCCAAACACCCGACCACCGCGCTGCGCCTCGTGATGCAAAGGAGACACTCGCAGCACCCGACTATCATGAACAGACCCCGGGCAACCCACGAAAACACTCTGAATTCGGCACTCGTGGTCGCAGACCACCTGCGCCACGACAGAGAATTGGCCAGTGCGATCATAGAAACACTCCCCCCTCTGACCTACAGGCTTCTCGATGTACACATGGGTGGAGTCTATGGCTCCCACGCACTCCAGGAAACCTTTGCGTTTGAAAGCGTCCAACGTATCTTGCAGCTTCTGCCCGGTTGGGAATTGGAGCAGATGCCCATACTCCCTGATCAACGCATCGGCGACATCGATGTTTCTCCGCAAAACGCTCGCCAAACCAAGCCCCAAACCATGCGCCGACTGCCTATAGTAACCTCCTGTTGCCCACCTGATGAGAGCACATGCAAACTTCTGCCCCCGCCAGCACTGGCTGTCTCCAGTTCGTCGTCTGACGCTGGATATGTGGCGCTATGCGAGCCATAATCTCATTGAACAGCGGCTGGGGAAGTCTGCAGAACCGCTAGAAGACCTTCTCGTGCCTGCCTCCCTCTCTTTGGAGGTCCTTCCACACACCCCCAGTGCGTTCCAACTCCCACAGACGTCTTCGACCATCCACACGATGGATGAAAATGCTGCCCAGCACGTCCGCCAGTGACATGCTGTGCATCACCGCACCCGTGAGATGCAACAGGGTGGAAGACAACCCCGACAGACAAGTCGGCATAGCAGTCGCTGCTTGCAGGACAGCCATCGCCACTACGTTCCTTCTGTTCATGCAGTACAGAAGGACGAAAACCATCAGGAACATAGTATCGTCCCAATCATCCATCGGCTCTGAAGTCGCACCACGCTCCATGCAACGAGGCTTGCAGACGCCACGCACGTGGACATCTTTTCCAGCGCTCAACTGCGGTGATGGGGATGGGACGAGAGATTGATGGACAAGGCAGGCGACAATGGTTATGGTGGCGAGAGTTTTCACTCATGCAGAATTTTGCAGCGGCTCGCATACACAACGACCACCTCCAGAAGAACAACCCATGCGCCAACGGTCTCATTGACGGTACCGTCTGTGGAACGGTCCAACGGCACAGGGACAGCGGGTTCCCTTCGGCCCTCTCATCAGCAGGAGGTCGCACTGCCTCTCGCACATGCCGCCCTGCGTCACCCACATGAGGCGGCATGGTCATTCCTTTGGTCCACCCATGCCAAGCGGACATTTGGCCACTTTCCTTTTTGGGATGCTGAACGGGCACCTTTCCTATTACGGAATATCACTTCCGCACTTTGCAGCAAAACACAGTCCGGTCTGGGGTCCCGACAAAATAGTTTCCAACCTTTCCAAAATCGTTCGGCCGTTTTTTCATGGCCGGACGTCTTTTCCATCGTTTTTCCTGTGGGGTCCAACTCTCTTGAATTCTCTTCCTTCATAAAATCCTCTTATACACTGGATTCCTGACCCCTTTGCCCCTTCCCGTTCACAATGGTAGAACTTCTGGTTCATGAGAGTATTGGTCATGGCCAATGGGTTTGCTGGTCTCTGATAGCTACAGTCTGGGGCCCGGGGATGCTCGGTTCATGATTTACTTGTTGTTTGTTTGTTTGTTTGTTTCAATCAAATTTTAATGTCTTATTGCAAGGCCACTGCTCAGCGGTGGTGATGAAAAATTCCTCTGAATTAGAGCCTTGTCACGTGATGGCTACTTTCTATTGTGGAAGAGTTGCACCTGCTGGAATTTGGGTCCAGCGTCCTTTGTCTGGAGGTTGTAGGCGGATTATCACAGTCATAGTTAACGGTTTGCATCCGTTCGATCTGGGCATCGTGATGCTTGGGTCCTTCCTCTAACATGGTTGGAAATTTTGTTTTAATGCCCCTTGCCATGGGGGGGATGAGAATGTACGAGGTCTGCTGAGTCGGTGTAGGCAAGGTTTGTAGTTGGTCTATTCCCAGAGGTAGAACGCAACCCTCAGGACAGACAACAGAAACACATTGTCAAGCTACTCGAAGGGATATCAAGAATGATCCCTTCTGGCCAGAGCTACTCAAGACTTGGCACAAATTACCTCTACCGGACAAGGTTTCACCCAAAAGTTGGGAAGGGGTTTGTCAACAACCTCTCTTCAACAACAGGTGGATCAGTGACTCTCAAGGTAGGACGTTGCACTGTTTGGAGTCTCCCTGGAAGGGATGGATGAAAAGGGCATCCCCGGGATAGGAGACATTTGAAATCCAGAAACCAGAGACCGGTACTCTATCAAGGACCTCTTTCCTTCTCTACGTTATTGTAGAGGATCGGCAAGAGCACTAGAAAAGAGCGTTGAATCTATCCCCATTGAATGACTCAGGATCCTTAGGGAAGGCTCACAACTCAAAGAGAGTGATTGGGTAGTAATCCAAGAGGACCCACTACATATAGGTAATGTAGTGATGGTTAATGATAATGGATCCTCTCTTCTTTCCCTATTTACTATTGATCATAACAGCCGGCTGAAGGAAAGTCAAACAAATGAAACCATTTGGGTCCAACCTGAGCAAGTTTTTAGAACCAGAGTGTTGAAATGCAAGGACCGTTGGTTGGCCTTCAACCCTGCATGTGCAATAAACAAACTAGCTTTAGACCCTTTCTCATGGGTATGGACAGTTCCACTGGGGAAACAAAGAAAGTGTACCCGGTTTTTCCACACACTGACAGTTAAATCAACTTTCCGCCTGTTGAGACCATAATGGAATTAAGGGATAGGGTGGAAGCTAGATGAAACAGTTAAATGTAAGCAAGGAAACACTCAGAAAGATCAAATGGTTCAAAACTATAAAATGCAGACCCACAAAGGTAGCCTCATTGCAATCAATGGCAGATCGACCACCGATGTCTCCCCACCAATGACCGACTCATAGACAGGTCTACTCTAGAGGAGAGAGGCATCGCACTTCCTTGGTGTAAATCATGTTGAGCAGCTTTCCCATCCAGAAACATTCTTGAAACCATCGAGCATATATTCCTTCAATGCCCAAGAGCGGTCTGGCTATGGAGATGGTGGGACAGGATCTGGAGATCTTTAATCCCCTCAGTGAACTGGCCTTGGGATTGGAGGGCTATATACTATGTGAGACATGGTCTCATAAACAATTAGATGACTGTTCTCACAACTTGTGTATTACAGGAAGAAGGGCCATTATATGGGCCCTTTGGAGACGACGAAAACTGCAAGTACGGACAGTTATCACAGCCCAATGGGGAAAAATTAAAGAAAAGATTCAATTTTTATTTTCCAAAATCCTATAGCACAATCAACAATTCAGTGGCACTTGGCCAGGGGGGGCTCAGAGGGGTAAGATAGGCAAAGTTAATTGGAATGGGGTGAGGAGAGAAAACAAGGAAGACAAAAGAGAGGTTTTTGTAAGGGACTATGACCTGATCTTCTCCACGTATGGACTGATGTGGATCCTGCTAATCCCCTTCGCCCTCTGTTGGATTTCCCAGACCCTTTTCCTCCGCCCTCCCACTGTTTCGTTCCCTTGAGCTGGTTTGGCAAAGATTAGGAAATGTGGCCATATTTTTCGTTCCTAATCAGTTGGAAGGTAGCTACTAGAATTCAAAGCAAGATCAGGCGCCCCAAAGAGGGGTGAAGAGGTAGCAGTACCAGAGTTAATAAGGGGCAGTATGGCCCAAAGCAACGGATACTATCTACATCATCACTCTTTTGTTCTCTTGTCAAATGGGATGCTGGACCCCCTTTCCAGCAGGTGTGGCTCCCCACAAATAGATCGGAGCAACTGGATGAAATACTAGGAGAGGATGCTCTTAGCACCTCCCCTAGTACTTTTGGTCCGGTTATTTTGTAATTAAAAAAAAAAAAAAGAGCTAGCTCTCATAATAACATCTGCTGCCACAGTATTGGGGTGAAGAGGCCCAACCTTGGTCATGCTCATCCTTTCTTTTTTCTTTTTTAGCACTGACCAGTACCTACTGGAGAATGGATCCAGTGTCCCATTGTAATGTTCTGTCACTAGTTACAGTTGATGTCAGATCAATGTCCAATTCAGTTAACATATCAATAATTATCTGGCATCCCATTGACACCCCAGATTTCCTTATACCTCTTCCCTCCTGCTCATCCTCTGCTCTATGGTATTTGACAATGCTCACCCCAGTTGTCAGCAGGTGTTGCTCCCCACCAATGGATGGAACATCAACAGCACAGGAGTGGACAGAAACTCTGGGGCTTCTTCAGAGCGCCAGGCTGCCCCCAAAATCTGAACGACAGCCTCCCCCCCCTCCCCTCCTCTCCCTCCTCTCAGCAAAAAGAAGATGTGGGCCTTATGGTCCTGGCCCCTTTCTATTCTGCGGATTGTCAGCCGGGTTCCTTTTACACTGGCAAGTCAAGATAGTCCATACACGATATAGTCAGGCCTTCCATTCAGCCCGAACGAGCCCCTTGAAAGCATTGATTGCTCCCTGGAAGGAGAATTGACTGCCCGAAAAGCCGACGCACTGCTTGAGTTCCTCTCAGTCTATGCGTACGTGCGCTGTCAGCTGCGCAGTGAGTACTAGAATCCCTCAAAGTTAGAAGTTTTCTCAGTTGTCCTTCGGGACATCCGTTAAAATTGGAACGATACAGAGAAGATTATCATGGCCCCTGCACAAGGGTGACACGCATAAATGGTGAAATGGTCCCAAATTAAAAAAAACAAAAATAAAAAAGAAGTTTTCTTGGTTGCTCCGCCCTCACAGAAGCCTTTTCTCTCCTTTTGCTTTGAATCAGACTACTAGGATAGATCACTCCCAGGAAACATGAAGTGCATGGAGAATACTCTCTGAGATTGTAGTCCAAATTGGATCTGGACTCTCATGTGCTCCGGTTATCGTGGCACTGATGGCAAACCCAGTCCGACCATTTGACTCGAAGCTCATAGCCAGCCACACCCGCTTGAATTCACAACATTGACTTGTCAGTGGAAGAGGAACCAAAGAGATGATTTCCTGTGCAGGAGTTGTGGCCACAGGTATAGGTTTCAAGTGAAACAGAGACACACAGAAAATATGAACAAAAATCAGTGCATTGTTAAGAACCCCGCTTGATGAAACTCTGGTTTGAAGGGGGAGTTTGGGGTTTCCTCTGCCTTGGCCGGTCTTCATTCTGTCTCATGGTTGAGGAGGATTTGGTGAGGCGGCATCCTTTGGGTTGGCATGCAGTGACCCAAGAATCATTTCTGTGGAAGGCCTGGCTTCTTTACTCCGATGTTTTGACTCTGGATCCCGTGACTGAGCACCCCCACCCCTCCCCCACCCTCCCCCCCCTCCGCGCGCCCCTTTTTCTTAGCACTTGTCCTTTCTCCCTTCTCTCTCTTCATGAATGGTCCATGGGTGGGGGAAGAATGGTGTGGATGGGTTTAATGTCAGTCCATGTCTTAGGTCCCTGCACTATAAGTAGGTAGTCTTGTGGTGTTCTGTGTTTTGCTTACGCTTTTGGACTCACAGAGTGATTGATTTGGCGACTGTGACTAGGTTCTCCTTTCATTGTCTCACCGAGGCAGTGGGGAGGGGGGATATATGGAAAGATTGAGTTGGATGTTTTTTTTTTCTATTTTGGCTGCACTTGCTGCACCGTGCGTGGACTTAATGTATGTGAGGACCTGAGGTGGGCGTTCAAGCCCCATTTGTGGTGCGTTTTTTGGGGTTAGTAGTAGTGTGGGACCTAGGGATTGGGGTACTCTCTTCATGGGGCGACTGGGTCTACCTTGTGATTTGCTCCCGGCCTTGCTTAAGAGTGTGTTCCTTGCACGAGTCCCGCTTGCTAACAATATTTATTTTCTTGTAATGGTTACCTTTTGCACTTGCTTGCTGGTGATGAGTAACCACACTGTCATAGAGTGGGTGTTCGATTCGGTCACTCTGGGTAGACTGTGAGGACCCCGGCCTCAAGCTTCTTGTTGGTAATATCAGCCTTGGGCACTGGGCCCGTTTTCAAAAAAAAAAAAAAAAAAAAAAAAAAATGGGTATTGTTGAAGAACCGGCGGGAAGTGGTGACGTCTGAACTCCAGTCTCCGGGCTACATCCCGTGCCATCAAAAAAAAAAAAAAAAAAAAAAAAGAGGAGTAGAGGTAGAGCAACAGGCCAGAACAGTAAGCACGATCACAAGCGACACAATACGACGCAGCAGGAATCAATTCCTGCAGAGCACCTCAACAGGGATGCTGGACCCGCTTTCCAGCAGGTATTGCTCACCACCAATAGATGGAGGGAAAAAAAAAAAAAAAAATCACGAAAACACCTTCATCACACCCCATAGCAGACACCACCCGTACGAACAGAGCCACACCAACTTCACCAAGCAGAATTGGAGTAGAACGAGATATGAGATTAAGAAGAGGAACAGAGAGGAGAGAAGAGACAGAATGGCACAACTGAATCTTTCTTCTTGAAAAAGTACACGAGTCCCAAGAAGGCCCTTCTGGCGATCGTCCCAACTGGTTTTGGCCTTACCACCGGAGTAGTATACCTCTGGCGCACAGACCACGAACAAACTGACTGCATCAGAAGAGTGGCATGGGATGTCATAACACAACCACGCGCCAAAGGGGCTCTAGGAATAATCGAACCAGAGAATGAAATTGAAGCACTGATCTTCAAATTTCTCGTTCGACTGCTGCTGGGCAACAGTATTCCATGGGAGCCATACGCATGCATTTAAATCTCAGCCCTGGCCCCACAAACTGAGAACGACGCCAAAGTGCACCCAATGCAATGGCTGACCAATAAACACTGGACTCTCCCAGCCCCCCCTCGCACACAACGCAATAACACATCCATATCGACCGCAAAATGGGACCTTAGGAAATATTCACTATGGATCTCGTTCCTCAGGCTCTAGAGAGGACGAGGCCCATCTGAAAAACCAACACCACTGAGATGGGATGAAATATGGAGACAGCCCTTGTTTGGCAACCAGTACCTCGTGGACCACAATGTCAATCCTTTCTCTTTACACAACCACTCACGGTGGCTCCCCTGGGCAAAGAAGGGACTGTACACAATCAGGGACTTGTGGAACAACCAAACCAATTCATGGTACACAGCACAGGAGCTCCGACCCAAACTGGCCCACATTAGAAACATTGAGGAAGGCCTGCAAGAACTGCAAGAGGCCATCCCGCTGGCTTGGATCCCAGTCCTGAAGAAGGGACCAACGCTGATGCAAGGGGATCGGGTAATTAGGGCAGATGACTGGCTGCTCCCGATGGTAGTCTGCTACGTGAAAAGAGTCGTGGCTCAACAGGTGTGGCTGCACACCTACACACCGCGCCTGCCGGGGGAAAGATGGACACAGCTCACCTGTGACGAGGATCTGGACCACAGTAGACATCCCAATGGTCTGATGAGGATATGTGTTGTAAATGAACAAGATAAAGGCCGGGTCGTCTATGAGCCTGCCACCCAGCCAGCTACCCTTCGACCCGCAGGAATGGGAGTGGGACATGAGTGGGAAAAGAAAACTTCAAATATGGCAGTACACAGTCAAAAATGGCTACAGGCAGGCTCAAAAGGACATACAGATCTTGGACCCAATCAAAGCGAGATGGGCCAGAGATTCTCCACCGAAAACAGACGATCTTCATAAGCTTAACTGGAGCACTTACGCACATAGACGACCAACTCAGAGCCCTCCAATGGCAAATCGTCCACCGATGCTTGCCAACTCCGGAGTGGATCACATCAAGAACAAACCTTGAAGAAAGAGGGGTACTTTCCCCCCTCTGCACCTTCTGGGGGAAAAGGTCCCTCAAACGCCGGGCCACATTAGAACATTGCCTCTTGGACTGCCCGATGGTGCTCAACTGTGGGCATGGTGGGACGCGGCATGGCACTACCTGACAGACACCCGCCTGCCATAGGACCTCAAGACCACCCTCCTGGGAGAGATGCCCCCAGAGACTGCCACGTGGTCTTCCTTCATGACTAATCTATTCAAAACCACTCGCTTACCAATGTTGATGGCAGCATGGAGGATGAGGTGCGCTCATCAATTTAAACAATCACATTTGAATATGTGAAGGCAAGAGTCGCGGTCGTCGAAGCGATCACAGCAAATACTCATGCCGCATGGAAGGAACTGAAACAAATGCTGGCAAAAGGACCAGAAGAGATCAAATGTAATGACCTTGCAGCGAACTTCCGTTCAATATGGGTGAACAATGCAGAGAGACTCTGCCAACTGGACCAACACAACCAGCTAAGGTGGAAACCATGGCTGAACACAGAACACCAATGGCAATGACTGCCACGTGACCAAATCCTCCTTACCCTTCCAACCGACCAATTTCATTCTAGTCTAGGACGATCCCGCGTTGCCCTCCCCCCACCCCACCCTGCCATCTCACCCTCTTCATCTACCTCCCCTCTCCCCCTCCCCCCACATCGTGCCCTCACCCATCTCTTCCCACGCCCTCAAGCTGTATGCCGGCCAAGCATGGACTCCCTTCCGAAGGAACTGAGAATCTCAACCAGGTATCAGGAGGAACAGCAGCAGGGATTGGTCACGTGGTGTGAAGTGCGCAGTTCGAACACAGCATGGTGAATGTAAGACTGAGACATCAGAGTCTCAAAAGGCTCTTACGGAAACCATCTCACGGCGCCAATACATAGCCGTATGGGCCTCCCCGCACACTGGAAGGCTGATGCACAATCACTGGCGACACAAGCACCGAGTTCATGAGGCCTCACCACAATGAACTCTATGTAACTGTACACAACATAGGTCGGTAAGGGGGTAACAGAAGGAGCTGCGTCAGGGTTTAAGCATCTGTGGGCTTAAGACGATAGATGCACAAGGGAGATGGGGTGGGAAGATGGGAGCAGGGCCAACACAGGTCGAAACAGGACAACAACACAACACAGCCAGCAATGACGACAAAAAAGGTTGTGGCACAAAATAGACGGTAAACTAGACGTCTGCAGGGTAGGATTTAAGGGCAGTGATACAAAATGAGAGACAACACAACTTACTAGGGGGGGAACAGGTTGACAGGCTGTGCTGCAACAGAGTCTGAGCATATGATGGCACAAAAGAGATAATAAACCAGAGCTTTGTAGGGTAGGGTTTAGGGTTTAAGGGCGCTGGTACAAAGTAATAGACAACATAACCTTTTATGGAATATAACAGGTTGACAGGTTGTGCTGCAATAAGGGTAGGAAAAAAAAAAAGAAAAAAAAAAGAAGGATGTCATGTAGGCAGACAAACTAGTAGGCAGGGTAGTTCTACCGGCCGAATTTCTTTTATTTTCTGTAGATGAGCCATGCAGCCTGCTGCCATTACAATGATATGTCGGTTCAAGCAAACACCGACAATGTCCAGGGACGCTGGATCCGCTTTCCAGCAGGTGCTGCTCCCCACCAATAGATGGAGCCGTCCTGGGAATGCTAGTGGTGCCTGCTCTTCCCAGCACCCCTACCATCCACTCGGACTGTTCTTTAAAAAAAGAAAGAAAGAAAGAAAAAAAGGCACTCATCCGGGGACTTCTACTAGCACTCGAGAAGATAGAGCTATGGCCTACTTTTATATTGTATTCTTCACCATACTTATAGCCATCTTTGCCTGATTTGAAGGAAAGCAGGACACCATACCCACACTAGTGTCACAATTCAACTTGCCTCTACTTCATTCAATCTGGGTTTTCCGTCGCTGAAAAAACGGGTCTGTAGCCAGGGCACTGAGGGGCTTGTTCGGCAGTCCTTGGGCACGTAAAATCTACAAGGGCGTGATAGTTCCACCTATCCTCGGGGAAGAAATTGGAAAAAAAAAGTGAAAACATTTCCTCGAGGATTCCTTGTATCATCCTTGTGGCCCAGCCATTTCGTGCCCTAGTGCAAGGGACCTCGCGAGGTCCCTCGGAGCTCAAGGATCCGTGATAATCAGAGCGGCAAAGGCACGCGTCGCCGACAACTTCCTTTTTTCAGCTGGTCCATTGGTGTTCTGTCAGCGGCTGTGCGGACCTCTTCAGGCCTCAACGTTGGGATTTCAGGCAACGGGTCGCCAACAGTTACTGTTAGAGGATGGTCGTCGTCGGGGTTTGTCTTCAATTGGCGCTGTCGTCGCGGTGCGTCACGCCAGCTTCGTAGGGGTTCAACAGTCGGGAAAATTGAATGTTTTTCCTGATCCCCCTCCCACATCCCAACTCATGTCGGCGAGGTGTGTCGTATGCTGTCCTCTACCGTTTGCTCCCTTCATCATGGCCGTTTGGTGGACCTCCACTGTCATCGTGGAGTTACGGCCCCGTTGTCGCATCGCCTGAGATCTACGAAACACCCGCGGACGCATCCGCGGGGTCGAGCTCGGAGGGCGGTCGTATTCATGTCTGCGGCCGCAGCTGGCCTTGGCCGCACCGCGGACATGAATTTACCCGATTTTTCCCGACTAAAATAAGGGGTAATTTTTTTTTTTTTTTAATGGGGTTGTAGGGATTTTCAAGGCCTACAACCCCATATTTGTTTTTTTGGAAACAGATAATTTTATAGAATTAAAATAAAAAACAGAAAAGGTGGAGAAGAGAAATTGAAAAATAAATTCAAAAAAAAAAAAATTGGGGGGGATTTTTTGTTGGCAGTTCTTTGTATTCTTCGCTTTTACGTATTTTACTTTTTTTTTGTTGTTGTTGTGTAATAAGGAAACAATCAAGGAATGGAAAAAAAAAAGTATTTTTTTTTTCCGGGGTCTATTAGTATTTGTGTGTGAA
>BFEA01000028.1:1199261-1211107 GCA_003427395.1 Chara braunii
AGCGTCGACAGCGTCGATTGACTAATCCGAAGATGATTAGAGGAGGAGTTGAATCATTTTGATTTGCATTGTCATTAACATAAATCATCATCCTACACATAATTTTGAGGAGTTGAATCATTTTGTGTTGCATTGTCATTAACGTCGTCATAAGTCATTACCCTCAGCATAATTTTGGTTTCCCCCCTTTTTTTAGGTCAATTAAAGAAGGAGTCGAATCACCCCATCACCATTATCATCACCATATTCATTCATCCTGCACATCATACAAGTTCTTCCCTCTCTCACATGTACGCGTGGCCTTGGATAAGTTACCTCAGACCGTGGAATTTTTAGATTGACGGTGTAGCCTGGATAAGGATTGGCTCCCCGCGATAATCCATTGTGAAGTCTGGGGAGGGGTTGGGTCTTCGAGGTCGACTGGTAAGGCTGCCTTCATCATATATGACCACAAGGACATGAACTTCTGGCGAATCATATGTAAGGAGAGAAGAGGTGATTATCCCCAGGCTACAATTGTGAGGTAAGACTATACTAACTCAACTTGGACACTGCATCTCCTATAACCTCTCCCTGGTTTTACGCTTTGTCATCCCCCCTCGACACTGGTATTCCAAGCTAGCAATTTATGCTTCCACGTGTCCACTAAAAACACTAATTTATTATTAATCATAAATTGGTGGACCAATTAATGACTAATTACCAAAAAGCACATCACAATGAAGTTGGGAGTTAAACGAACGAAGGGGTCTGGCTCTATGTTTTTTTATCAGGGCGCGATGACGCACGCACTATTCAAACAAATGGGAGTTCTGTATGCCAGGCCAGATGAATCAGCTCCTGTTCGTCAACAATGTGGGTCTCCAGGCAGTACGTGGGGACAAGGAAGAAGCCTTCCTTCTCTGAGAGGGCCTTCCATACCCCTCAAGACACCTGTTACCTCTATGATCACGACAGGATCCATGGGTCAGCTGGCTTCCCCTTCGGATGGGTCCATCACCTTTCACCCATYTGACTTCCCGCTATTACAATCCACTTCGATAGAAACAAAARSGTCYGTTACGCCAGTTGGGYAGGATTTGACAATGGAAGAACARGATAACGGGAGTGTGAAGGAGGATACTGAAAATGAAGACGATCCCATTGGAACCATTGACGAAATATTAACAAAAGACGAAAGGATCCAAGAAGCATCTCATTCTGATCGTCCAAAAGGTATTTCAGTGGAACAGTCAGTTCCACAAACAGTCCACCAACCCTCATGGGCACATAAGGTGAGRGAATCCCTACAGGACAAGACTCTGACGATCCAGCGACCTTCAATCGACCCAGCGGGGATGCCAGCTGAAGATCTGAAGGTCCCTCTAAAGAATCTATCATCAGCAAGAGCTTATTTCCTGTCACTGTTCCTTCTTCCTTCCGAGCAATCGGTCATTGATCAAGGTGGTGGGAAGACCCTAATCAAAGCATACTCGCAGGACAAGTTGCCACAAAGAGATCTAGTTTACACAAAACATGCATCCAACTGGATTTTTTACGATGATGCAGCGTATCGTTCGGTCAACGATAAAATTAAATTCATCTGCAAGAGATTAKAATCGYTGAAGGATGRTCMAGAAGGGGTGACAWAATTCTTCCTAATTCAGCCAATCACTCCAACCGTATTYAYTATCCTGTGCCTRTTTGACAAAGATAAAGTGAGAATGGATGCCTGGAAAAAGTTGGTTTGGGACCGTTCGGAGGTGAGGATTTATCCTTGGTTACCTAAAAAGGTAGGTCCAGAAGAATTGAGGGAGCAGATGATGAAGGATTATTACTGGGTCGAACAAAGGCATATCCCCATTGAAATCCAGGCAGCATTCGTTCATGACTTTGGTCAACAGTACCGGATTGTAGATTTCATCAATCCATTGCCTTCCTATGTCGCCAAGAGAGACGACTACTTGATGCTAGCGCTTGACCTCCCGAAGGATCAAGTTTTCTCTCTCAACGACATAGTCCCTTTCAAAATGGGCGGYCGGGTCTTTCAAATTCACACTGCCCACAAGTTCAGGCCATGGTGCTTTAAATGTAAGGCCTACGGTCATCTTCACACTGACTATGCGTGTTCTCATCATCCCCAACATGTTGTTCACCCGGACCTGCGCCTCAAAAAGGACCCGCAGAGACCCAACAGATGGGTACCGGTGGTACCTGGGCATGAAGGATGGGTATATAGGGAAGATGTGAATTCCTCAGGTCAGCAGATGGGTTGGGTATGGGAAGGGAGGAGCGATGTTCATAAAACGCCCCGTCCCCCTCCAGAATGGATCCCACCTCAACAGTCACCGACTCAGTCTCACGTCCAACCAAACAAGCAAGCAGTAACTACTAAAGCACTGAACTCACGCTCAAAGAAGACTGGAAATAAAGAACACAGCGAGCCGAATATGGGAGGTGAGAGCAGTCAACACTTGGGAATGGATGGTAGGAATAAGGGAGGAGAGAATGACAATCCTCAGAAACAGAAAGTCGGGCCCTCCTCCGCTGCATCACAGCCCAGGAGATTCTCACTGGGTCCTAAAGCAAAAGACTATGTTCCCAGGAACAGCCCACTTTCTGAATGGAGGGAAGTCATAAGGAAAAGATCAGTTGTTCTTGTTCATGCGAGTAACAACGGAATGATTACCAATGGAGAGGCAGAAACGTCCATGACACATACTGACACAGACCCCATGGAGGTGGACCTTTTCAAGGATGCATTTGAGGCTGTCCCAACGGATATCGAAACCCTCCACTCCTGTGTTCCTCCTCCGTTGTTAAATCCCGCTGCAGGTGATAACTCTTCGGTAGCAGTGGATTTGAACACAGTAGTATGCAAAATAGCTGACTGGATTCTATACAATCTAAAAGTACAGCATCCTTCCCTGTCCACCAGTCATTGGCCCCACATCTTCGAAGAGCTGATGATATTGCTGAAGAATAGTGACAGTCTGACTTCCTTTTTGGTGCAAGGACCGGCTACAAGTGTAATGTGGGAGGACATTAGTACTAAATTACTGTCGATTGTTTCCTCTAGATTCAGGCTCACGAACCTGGTAGGACCTCAACACAGCCTGAGTACACATAATCGCTTTCTACCACTGGCCTCAGCCGGAAATGAATCACAAGCCAATGCTGGAATACAGCAGGTTAAAGGTCACATAGAGCTCCCCGAATCTGTGTCACAAAGTGAGCGGGATGGTAAATCCGAAGTCCTTGCGTCGTGCAATGAATTAGGACCCCCCCATCTCAGAATAGAAGAGCCACATGCACCTGGGGATAAACACCAATTACAACAACCCGCACCTCTGGACAGAGTGCAGAGTAAGGACGAATGCATTTCCACAGGCCCTTTATCTGCAAACGAATCTGACCTTTCCCACTCCAGTATGGTAGTATACCAGGTACGAGGGGAGGAACCTGGGAACCTAAAACACTCCCCATCGAAAATAGGCGGGAACGGAATTATGACTAGATTTAAGGAAATCATTTCCGATCTCACAGGTGAGAAATTTTTTTTGATGCTCAGGCGTCAGCCTCAGCCCTCGGCCTTGACGAAACTCAACCATAAGCCTTTAGAGTGTGACCCAAACTCTGAGTCCCCTCGATCAGGCCTCTCATTATCAGTCCAAAGTGAGCAACTGCCCCCCTCCCCAGATATAATTCAAGATCCACTCACTGTCTATGATGGGGGGGGAAATGATATTATAAAAACGAATTTACTTGCTCAATCTAAGTATTGTTCCCATGACAATAATGAGAGGAACACTGATAAGGAAGAAACTAAGGAACACTGATAAGGAAGAAACTAACTTACAAACGGAGGTCGACTGTCACCTTGCACGAGGGGTAATCGAACTGATGAATCCAGACAATCCAGCTGCTGTGTGTACCAGTCAGATATCTGAATCTGTTGAGTCAGATATATCTGACGACACAAAAGAAATACCTGCACTCACAGACCCACAAAATGATCATACGCAAGCGAACCACAACAATGGATTGTATCTGACAAATCCAGAAAATGATCATATGCACCCGAATCACAACAATGGATTGTATTTGATGGAAAAAAAACCTGCGATGGATCAGCAGAATCCACAGAAAGTGGACCTCACTGAGGACCTCCCGGAGTTTCCACAGCATAGATGTTGTGACTTATCTCCCCCTCATCCTCTGTCTTTGCCCCCTGAGTCAGAGCTCACTTCGAAAAGGCAGAGGCTAAAACACAGACTATTGAAAGGACAAGGAGTATTACTCCCTGCTAAGAATGAAATAGTAGTATTACCGGTCAGGCGGAAAGACGACGGTTGGGAAGTAGGTTTATCCGTCTCACAAGAATCTTCTCACGGTGAAGTAACCATTATGGGAATTACATCCCCCCTTCTCTCTCTCCCCCCTGAGGCGGGCCGGGAAGCAAGGGTGCCACTCATTAAGCTCGAAATCAATACGTTTATTGAAAATGTCCTCCCTACCGGAAGTATAGCGGCACTATTCATAACTGGGGGAGAGCAACGTCTGGCCGAATGGGATGTATTCCTTAAATACGATCCAGGGAAGAAAAACAACCTGAAATGGCTTAATCAGAACCTTTTGATGGAACTGCAACTTATGAAGATCAAAGCCAGCAGCTTTTGGTCGGAAACAGATGTGGGCACCCTACTTGTATGTCTCCTGAGCCAACAAGTTTTAGCATCAGGGGGCCTACTGGATGTAGGACAGTGGACTGCTCTGCAAAATGACGTCAATATATAAATCTCCTAACCATATGGGTTGTTGATTCAGTAGATAGTTTCCTGCTTTTTTAGATGGATAAGATGGATAAGAAGCATATGATTGACGCCCTATATAATAGGGATAAACTGTGGAAATCCACTAAAAGACAAGCAGATCTAGACCTTAGATCATTAAATGTGAATGGCTTCGCTTCTGCGAAATTTGAAAAAAGGCAAGCTATCTACGACCAGCTCAAAGGTATAGGAGGAAAAGATTGGCCTGACGTCATTTGCATTCAGGAAACGCATCTTATGGACACAACCTCCCATAATTATTATCATAAACAAATCTGGCCACATACGGCCTTCCGGGCACACGCTCCCTGACCTGGTAGCGCAGGAGTAGCAATTTGGATTCCACCGGACTCTAAAGTGGACACACCGGGAAGTCGATAGAGAAGAAGGGAGATGGGCATACATCCTGGCGATGTTAGACCTTGAGATTGTAATAGTCCTAAGTGTCTACGCGCCGAACGAAGTAGGAAATCGTCAATGTTTCTTTGAATCTCTAATCCCTAAACTCCCTGTAGGCATCCCGATCATCATCGCTGGAGATTTCAACGCTGCTCCTGACCGTTCATTGGATTGATGGCGTATTCCAGACCCTTGCCCAGACTATATAGTAGCAGATGAAGCTATGATGGCTAACCTCACCCAGTCCTTTAACCTGTTCGATTCGTTTAGAAGATTAAACTCTACTCTTCGTACCTTTTCTTGTTTCAGGAAAACTCAGACGAAAACAGCGACGAAATCAAGGATTGATCTGATCCTCCTTTCTGAAGATTTAGCAGGTGCAGTACAAATAGCCGAAATATTCCCCAAAAGCCCCCTAACTGGTTTGGATCACGCTTTGTGCACAGTCCTACTGACTTTTTAAAAAAAAACAGACCAAGGTAGAGGTTATTACAAACTCAATACCTCCCTTCTTAAACTAGAAAGATTCAAAATTTATCTCAAAGATGTTTAGGATTATTGGCACCAACAAAAATCTCTCATCGACGATAACATAACTTGGTTCAACGATGGTTTGCTCTTCTTAGGCCGTAAATGTAATGAATACTCTAAGATTCTAGCAGCTGAACGTCATTCCAATGAATCGAGGATCTATCAACGCATTCAGGAACTTTAGTCACAGGATCCTTCCCTGAACGACGATGAGGATATGAATTCAGTTGGCAAAGAAATTCAGAAGCTAGAGGATCACCTCCTTTCCCTTATGGAATATAGATGGCAAGGAACCCGTATTAGAGGGAAGCTTCAACAAATTGCCACGGAGGGAGGTATGGATGCCAGGTTTTTTGCTATGGCTAGGGTTAGGTCAGGAAGGACGGTAATTGAAGCCCTAGCTCATCCTCTAAGTCTAAATGAGCAACTAGCAACTACAACGGCAGAATGTACCAAAATTGCGAGAGACTTTTTCAAGTCCCTCTTCCTTTCAAAAACAGCTTCCTCTCTTATTGACCAACGTATCAAGGATATTGATGATTTTTTAAAACCTTTAAATAAATCACTTTCTGATCCCCAACGAGATATGCTAGAAGCTCCACTAACAAAGGATGAGATATGGACAGCTCAGATGCTTATGGAAGAGGAGAAAACCCCAGGCATAGATGGTTTACCAAAGGAATTTTGGGAATCTCTCTGGGAATTCATCGCTCAAGATTTAATAGAATTTTATCAAGAAGTTTGGAACTCTGGCCGATTAAGAGAGATAGTGGGACAAGGGTTTCTAACACTCCTATACAAAAAAGGTGATAAATGTAATATCCGCAATTATCGTCTTATCACCCTCCTCTCAGTTGTGTATAAAAACTTATCTCCAAAACCCTTACTATTCGTCTTAATAAATATATAGCAGATATAATTCATCTAGCCCATACTGGTTTTATTCAAGGAAGGAATATTCATGATAATATTCTCTTAATGAATGAATTGGTCAGGCTTTCTCGTCAAACTAAGCATAATGCTGCCTTCATCTTTATAGGTTTCGAGAAAGCCTACGACCATGTGGATTGACTTTTTCTGGATAAATGTCTTGACAAGTTCAATTTTTGACAAAATTTAAGTGGATTAAAATTCTTCATGAGAATGCATCTACAAGAGTAATGGTCAATGGAAATGTTGCTCCTCCCATAATGCTAGAAAGGTCAGTTAGACAAGGAGATCCCATTGCCCCGCTACTCTTTGTGATCATCATGGAAGCCCTGACAGCTAACATTTGTCACCATAAAGATACTAAGCGCATTCAGGTCACATCCATTCCAGAGGATGCCATTCCGGTATGTTCTCTCTTCGCGGATGATCTGTCCCTTATGGTTGATGCCTCTCACGAAAACCTGGAGGCAATTAAGAGAACGATGAATGTATTCTGCAAACTATCGGATATGAGGGTTAATTGGGGAAATAAGACCCTTGGCTGGTGGATTCATTATCAAGGAGTACGGCATCCAGAGCAACCGAGGATCAAATGGTTGCCGCTCGATACGCCAATTAGAGTTCTCGGGATTTCACTCTCAGCCCTTGGAAAACCAGCTTCCAATAATGAAGGAATTCTCAAACATGCTCTCTCAAAGCTAGAATTATGGAAGGATAAACACACCTCATTGATAGGTCAAACACTAGCAATCAACAACGTGGTCCTCGCCTCTATTTGGTACAAATCTGCGATTTGGGCTCTTGATCACTTATCTATTAAAACCCTACAAAGACAGCTGGTAGCACATCTTTGAAGAGATAATTATGAATCCAAAAATGTAATTAGTAGAGTGGCTTGGCAATCATTAATCCAACCTAGAACCAAAGGTGGCCTCGGCATAATCGATCCCACTTTTCAAGCAAAGGCATTGTCAATCCAATGGTTAAACGCCTACTATTCAGTCCTCAAACTTCTTGGAAAAGTCTAGCGTGTGAACAAATTAGATGTATCGCTCCAATCACCACAGAAGAGGTTGATCCCCTAATGTGGCTGGAAAATCACGATTGGTCAATTCCAAGGGCAACCTCACCAGAGTCCCAAGGATTGGACCTCTCTGACCGACAGGCAGCAAGGAATGACCTGTCTAGAGATCCCTTCTAGATTGATCTGCTCAAGATTTGGAGGAAGCTTCCCATCACTGACAAAGTCATGCCAGAGAGATGGGAAGAGGTATGCCAACAACCACTTTTTAATAACAAACTCATCAGAGACTCCAATGGATGCACCTTACACTGTATGGACTCCCCATGAAAAAACTGGATTAAAAGAGGAATTACGCGCATCAGGGACATTTGGAGTACGGAAAACCAAGATTGGATCGACTTATCGCCCCTCAATGATAAGTTAAAATACTGTCACCACCAAAAGGAATCATTGAAATTTATAATTGATATAATCCCTTTAGATTGGGTTAAAATCTTGAGGAAAAGGTCCTACCCTGATTCTAAATGATTGTGTCTCCGTTTATGATCATCCTGGTGTGGTAGGAAAGATTAAAGAAGTTAAACCTAACAAGGATGTGTTTATGTCAATCTATGAAGTAGGAGAGGATGGGTATCTTACACCCAGTCCACTTCAAAGTACGGGTCCATTCCAAAAAGACAGACTGTTTAGGATTATGATCCTAATGATCCAAGACAAGTGGTTGACATATAAACCTGAGACCCCTATTTCTCACCTCCCACTGGATCCTGTTAGCTGGACTCGGTCATCCAAGACATATTCTGGTCGTTCTCACACCATAGCTCTTCACACGATATCAGTTAAATCTACATATAGGATGCTGCGCCCCAAGATTAATTTAAAAGAAAAAATTGAAGAGCGATGGATGAGACACTTAAATGTAAATAAAGAGGAGTTCCGCTCAGTCAAATGGTTTCATTTCATCAAATCCAAACCAGCCAAAATATCCTCCCTCCAATGGCAGATCACTCACCGTTGCTTGCCTACCAATGATTGGATCATCGATAGAGCTACCCTTGAACAAAGAGGAATAGCCTTTCCTTGGTGTAAGTTCTATAAATTTGCCTTTCCATCCAAGCTGATTCCGGAAATAATAGAACATATATTCTTACAGTGCCCAGGGGCGGTTTGGTTATGGCGCTGGTGGGATAGAATTTGGAACCAGACTGAAACCTCCCTACCATGGCCGTGGTGCTGGAAAACCCTTCTCCTAGAAGCCTGGACACCATCATGTGAAGACAGCTTCACAACAAACCTCTTAACTATTGGGAGAAGAGCTCTTATCTAGGCTATATGGTCTCGTAGATGCACATTTGATATAGAAGATGTACGGCTTGATGGACCTGAATTCACAGATTCTATCAAACAACAAGTTCAACTTGAAATTATCTCGAGATGGGAAACATTAAAAGAAAAAATTAGATTCTTAACAAATGAAGAAGAAATCAAACAACACATCCAATCGTTCAATCTAAACTGGCTTGGAGGGGAACAAGGTGGTAAAATTGGGCAGGTTAAATGGAATGGAGTATGTGAGGATACTCAAGGAAAACCTCCAAGAAATTACCTTCTATTTTTTAATGACTGGAGCAACATAGATCCGGCCATCCCGCTTATACCATGTTCTGAGTTCCCTGACCCCTTCCCCCCATCGTCCTTGGCTCTTGTTTCGGTCTCATGGTATGGGCGTGAGTGAATTTCG
This sequence comes from Chara braunii, assembly GCA_003427395.1. Taxonomy (NCBI): domain Eukaryota; kingdom Viridiplantae; phylum Streptophyta; class Charophyceae; order Charales; family Characeae; genus Chara; species Chara braunii. The sequence goes on from BFEA01000028.1 coordinate 1,208,698, forward strand.
GTAACCCAACTTCATTTTATCTGGGGTTCCCAGCCATAACCATAGTGTAACAGAGGGATGCATAATTGTATTTGGAGAATAGTCATGTCTGGGGCCCGCTCTGGGTGAAGAGACACAACTGAGTCCTAGTACCCGCTCATTTAGTTGGTTTAAATGGACGTTGGACCCGGTTTCCAGTAAGTGCATTGTTGATGATGTTAAGGGACCCGGTTTTCCAGAAGGAGCAATGGCTCCCAGTCACAACCATAGTGAAAGAGATGGGAGTGTAATAGTGCTAGAAGAACAGTCATTTCTGGCGCCTGATTTGGGTGAAGAGGCACAATCGACTCCCAATACTCCCGGACTCTTCAGCTGATTCCTAGTATTTGGTTAATTTGTTCAAAAAAGTATCATAGAATCAGCAGATGTGCATCATCATTAATATCATCATATGAGGGACGCTGAGCCCGGTTCTCAGCATTTTCGGTTCGATCACTCCGGGTAGAATGTGAGGACCCCGGCCTCAATCGTCTTATTGGTAATATCAGCCTTGGGCACTGGGCCCAATTTAAAAAAAAAAAAAAAAAAAAAAAGCAGAAAGCATGGAAATAAGGTACCTTAGGAATAACACAGTACAAAAATAGTTTCCCTCCTATACAAGAAGGGGGACCCAACATTTATTAGAAACTACAGACCAATCTCCCTACTCTTAGTAACATACAAGATACTGGTTAAACTTTTAGCGAATAGAATAAGGACAATAACTAAGCATTGCTTGCACCTAGATCAAACAGTTTTTATCCCAGGCAGATTCAATTTAGATAATGTAATGACACTCAATGAGTCGGTCCGCTACATCCAAGACAAAAAAAATGAATGCAGTTGTCCTATTCTTTGACTTCGAAAAAACATACGATCAGCTCAAATGGAATTTCTTGCAGCAAAGTACGAAAATAATGTGAGTAGGACCAAACTTCAAAAATGGGTACAAATTCTTTACTCAGAAGCCCACGGAAGAGTCCAAATCAATGGTCATTTATCACAACTATACCGTATGCCAAGATCAGTAAGACAAGGAGACTCATTAGCGGCCTTAATTTTCCTTTTTAATGCGGAAGCCATAACCTCATTCCTAAGGAAGGGTCCCTCGATTGAAGGTTAATAGAGGATAGACAACACCCAATTAGTCTACCAACAACCTTTTTTTTTTTTTTTTCTTTTTTTTTTTTTTTTTTTTTTTTTTTTTTTTTTTTTTTTTTTTTAAGGCCCTTGTGGCATTCCTCTATCCCAGCGGCGGTACGAGAACCATCAAGATTGAGGGCTTGTCTTTCGGGCGGCTCCATCTATTGGTGGGGAGCTGCACCTGCTGAAAACCGGGTTCAGCGTCCCTTTGATACATCTTGTAGTACCTGTTTTACTCCTACCATCATCAGTTACCAGTCATTGTTTCCTGGGGCTGTGGTTATTTATCTTACCAAACCGGGACTCCATCGTCCCATGGAGTTGCCTGAAACACCCATCCCATTTTTGGAGCACCTTCTGCGGATGATCTAACAGTCCTTATAAGGGCCTGAGACTCCTCTTTCCAAACTCTCACAAGAGTCTTGCAAACTTTCCAAATCACGTCAGAAATGAAAATCAATTGGCCAAAAACAATAGGCTGGTGGCTCACAGACCCCCAAATCGGAACGCAACAATGCATGCCGGAAGGAATGACTTGGATACAAAATAAAGAACCACTAAGATTCATAGGAATCCAAGTGTCCAAAAGAGGCACAAACCAGACAATGGTCCCCCCAATATTGAGCAAAATGATAGCAAAAATGAGTAGTTTGTCAAAGATAAAAACATCAATTTTGAGTAGGGCTCTGATCCCGAACGCATCCATTTTCTCAATGATGTGGAACGCAACAACAATTTGGAGCCCTCCGAAACACCTTTTTTTAAGTTTTTTTTTTTTTTTTTTTTTAGCTATCGGGGCCATTACCCGACTTCGGCTAAGAACAATTGAAGAAAAAGAAAAAACTCGAAAACATTCAGAAGATGTATGTCAACAAGCCTCCCAACCACGAATCAGATAAGTGAAACCTATTCAATTCACCTTCGACCACCACCAGCATGGTTGTTTTTAGCACGAACCAAAGCTCTTCCAGGCCTCATGCTCCCATCAGGCTAGGTTACAGAGTTGCACCACCTTGCTCCAGCACCGGCTAGCATTGCTTCAATTACGACCCCCGATGACCACTGAGACTGCCCCCCCAAACAGCCCCCCAGATCTCTCTACCAGGACTCATGCCCCCACTAAGCTAGGTCACAAAATTGCACCAACACCTTAGAACTCAACTGAGAAGAAAAGCAGCGGTCTATCTTTGGACAGGGGACCCATCCAAAATCAACTTTATATCCAAAGTGACATGGAAGCATGTAACAC
>BFEA01000028.1:1231567-1242696 GCA_003427395.1 Chara braunii
ARGRGAACCCTAAACCCTAGAAAAACCCTAAGAAAACCCTAACCGGGGTTTGAGTGGTTAGGGTAGGGTATCGGTGACCTAATCAAGAAAAGAGAATAGCAACCATGGAGGGGGAGGGGAAGAGAAAAATTAATAAGCAATGAAATTTCGAGAGAAAAATAAAAATAAATAAAAAAATAATAAAAATAATTAAAAAAATAATAAAAATAATTAAAAAAATAAGACAACAAAATGTGAAGATTCGGGCACCCTGGACCCGAGCCACCCTTCCCCCTTTGCGGGCGTCCGCGCTCGGCTCACTAACGCCGCCCTTCGCTTTCTACCGCGGACCCCCCCCTACGCCCTCCGCTCACCCGGACCTCCTTTGGCCCCCTCCAGTCCGGTTCCGTCATCTCCCCATGGCGAACGGCGTGTCACAAGCCGCCGACGCGACGACGACCTCTGCACCGGGCTCCATACCCGTGCCTGCGGACTAGGGCCATCAACCCCAGGGGGATCTGCACACCGTCCTCACCTCCCTCCTTGCGCCCTTACAGACGCAGATGGCGACTCCTGCCGCTGGCCTGCAACAACTCCAGGACGCTGGTCGTTCTTCCTCTTCCCACTCTCTCTCTTCCCCTGGCTCCCAGTCCGGGTCCCCCGTTCTCCGACATGGTGGCCACAGCGGAGCTTCCTCCTCCGCTGCCCCCGATCCGGCCACCCTGGTGACCGTCCACGCTCCTAGCGCGACGGCCGCCACGGGCCAGGCCTTCCCTCACCCTACGGCCACACCAACCCAGATTCCGGTCACTACGGCCACGGGACCACAACCCGCTGCCGTGGTCTCAACTTTTTCGGGTGCCCTGCTTTTCCCTCCCCTTCGCACGACCTCAGCGTCATCTGGCTCCCCCCCTTATGGGATTCCCCGCGCCACTCGTGCGTCTACTTCCCCCACTCCTCCTCCTGCTACTCGATCTATGTCCGCCGTCTTGAGACCGAGCTTACCCAGATCCGGGCCGACCTCGCCCTCTTACATCTTCAACCACCCCTACCATCACAGGTGGTCACGCCTTCGGGCGCAACCCCTTCTTCCCCTACTCTTCCATCCATGCAGGCTCACTTCCCCCGCCCTGCACCCCCTTCACCCCCATCCTATCTCCTTCCAACTCCCTCGGTTGCTGCGACCTCTTCTACCGCAGCTCCCTCGTAGCCTACTGCTGTTGCCCCCCGTGCTCCACCATGCGGCCCGGGCGTACAGTCAGTTGCGCCCCCTTCTTCAGGACCTGCGCCGACTTACTCAGCCATAGCGCAAGCCTCTACTCCTCGATCTCCTCGCCGCCAAAATGCTGGCACACCTCTCGTCCGCTTGACGGACATTGCCTTGTATGATGGTACCGGGATACGTGTGTCTCGGTGGCTGCAGTCTGCCACCCACACGCTCCAGCTCATGGACGTCCCACACGAGACGTGGGTGGCTCACCTCTCAACGCGCCTGCGTGGCGGTCCTTTCGACGCATGGGAGGATTTCTACACTCACTCCCTTTGTGAGGGTCGGACCCCGACCTTCATGGATTTCGGGCGTTCCTCGAGGATCACTTCGGAGCCCGACATGACGTGGTTGACGCCTTCGAGCGTGTCATCGATACAAGCTGATCCAGCTCTGGTGGCGCTGCCGGCCTAGACCGCCTCGTCCTGGTCTTTTAGGAAGCCCGCCTCATTTGTGATATGGCGTTCCTCCCCGAGGCTGCCCTCATCAATCGTTTCTTGGCCAACCTCCCCCTTGAGTACCGCTCCGAGTTATGGCGGTATGACTTCACATCGGCCCCGTAGGCTTACGAGGCCGCCAGGGCCCATCAACGGATGTGGGCGCGTCTTCAATCCACTTCCTCCTCCCTGCCCCAGGGTACTGGTTACGCTCCCTCCTCCTCTCACAACACCTCCCAGCGTCGTTCCCCTTTCCACAGTCGTCCCCGACGTTCCGTGCAGCAGGGCCATCACTTCTCGCACCGCTTTAGCGCGCTCAATTATGGTGAGCAGGACGTTGTTGCCCCACTGTCGCCTGAGGGTGACCATAGCGACGACCTCGACCTCTGTGAGGCCGTCCACTACCACCTGGAGGACTCTACCCTCCCTATAGTCGAGCGTCTCCAACTTGCCCTCTCGACCCTCTCTTGGGCATGCAGTTGCTCTGGTCACGCTGGCCCGTCGCCCCCCGAGGTCCCTCGACAGGACCTCCTTCAGGGCTTTGTCCCTCCTCGCAGTATCCTTTCCACTGAGGAGCGGGCGGGCATTTTGGTCCGGCGTGGGTGTTTGCGCTGCTGTCAGGACGGTCATACCTCCTCGCGGTGCCCTTACACCGCCGCCTTTACACCGCCACCCTCGACCGCTACTACGTTGAGCTCTCTCGCTAGCATCGTGCACAGTCCCCCCCCGACGCCTCACATCCCCACGGTGCAGTGTACACCTGCGCCCTCCTCGGTAGTCGACTTCCCGGCACCTCCGTCACGGTTTGCCCCTCTCGCTACTGGAGTTGAGGTATCACAGGACCTAACAGACTGTAGTCAGCCCTCTGTCTTAGTACTGTCTGCGTCTCCGCAGACCACTGTCTCCCCTCCTACCTCTCCACGACTACCGACGCGTCGGCCATTCGCTTAGCCCGTTGCAGCGAGCAGCTTGCGACTCGCGAGGACGTTGTGTCGTCCTTTCTGAACTTGAGCCTGCTCCAGGCTCGTTAGGAGCGACTCACCCTCCATGTCGCTGCACTGTGTTGCCTTCTCGCCATCCTCTCTGACCTTGATCGCACCCTGTCGATCATTCCAGTACGACTGGGGACCTGCATGAAGGTCTACTCAGCGTTGTGGGATTCCGGTTCTCGGGAGTCAGGGGGACTTCATTCACCCACGTGTGGTGAAAAAAAAACGTTTACCCACAACAGGGTCTCATACTCCCATCTCCGTTACCCTAGGAGATGACAAGACTCAACGCTTCTTAGATCAGACGGTTACTGACCTCCCTTTCTTCCTCACTCTCGAACCGACTGATCGTCCCCCAGCATCTCGTCGCCACCGCTCCTCTGCACAATTCAATGTGATGGCGACAAGGTACGATTTCATTCTCGGTACTTCGTGACCTCGTCGGTTCCGAAGCACTGAGGCCGATTGGGCGACCAACACTCTCGTTCTCAGAACGAAGTATGGACAGACGTATCGCATGCCTTTTATAGGTATCACTGCTACACCATGCCCTGATCCTCCTCCCCCGGAGCCTGCCGTGCCCACAGCATCTCCTACTATCATCGTCACCTCGCCTCGGTAGTTCGCCCACTTCATCCGATAGGACGATGTCACCTTCTTTACGGTGAACGTTACGGATCTCTTGCACTATGATCCACCCTGTCCAGACGCCGAGCTCATCTCTCTGGAGCCAGATCCTCCTATTTCCATGACTTCCATCTCTACTACTACCCGCCCTCCGCCGTTCGTCGAGTCCACTCCGTCACCACGCGTTGACGCTGACGCTGAGGAACTCGCACGCTACACGGCCGACCTGGAGGCCGCAGTTCGTGACCTCATTCGGGAGTACCACGACGTTTTTCCATCGTCGTTCTCATACGCCAACATACCACCGATGTGCGACGTCGAGCATTCAATCCAGCTTTTGCCTGACTATCGTGTTCACCACCAGGCACCCTACAGACTCTCGATCCCCGAGGCCACCGAAGTCAAGCGTCAGCTTGAGGAACTCCTTAGATTGGGTTTCATTAAACCCGACAACTCCCTGTGGGGTGCACCCATCCTCTTTGCTTGCAAAGCGGATGAAACTCTCCGTCTCTTTATCGATTATCGCGGGCTCAACCGCTACACGGTTAAGAACAACTACCCAATGCCTCGTTCTGACGAGTTGTTCGACCTCCTAGCGGGCAACCGACTTTTTACGAAGATTGATCTTGGTAGCGGTTACCATCAGATCCGCGTCGTTGTAGCAGACCAACCGAAGACAGCGTTCCGATCACGCTTCGGGCACTATGAGTTTACGGTGATGCCATTCGGCCTCACCAACGCACCCGCTACCTTCTAGAGGGCGATGGACGACATATTCAGGGACATCCTCTTACAGTACGTTCTCGTCTACCTCGACGATATCCTGATCTACAGTCGTACACTTGAGGAGCATCTCAGACACCTCCACAACGTCATTGACCGCTTGCGCAGACATGGCTTCTACGCCAAGCTGAGCAAATGCCGCTTTGCCCAACACAAAGTGGATTTCTTAGGACATTACGTGTCTGACCAGGCTCTCCACATGGACGACGCGAAGATCACTGCTATTGCGGAGTGGCCCGCCCCCACATCCACCAAGCAGCTTTGCAGCTTCCTAGGCCTCACTAGCTACTATAGTAATTTCATCCAGAGATACGATAGGTATTCCTACGTCCTTACCTCCACCTTCCTCCAGAATAACCCGCCATGGGCTTGGACACCCCTCCACGAGAACGCCTTCCGATCCCTCAAGAAGGTTGTGACATGTGCACCGGTTCTTCACCTACCCGATTTTGATCGCCCTTTTATCCTTACCACCGATGCGTCAGACTTTGCTATAGGAGCAGTGCTTTCTCAGATTTCCCCCTCCTCTCTTGATTCCTCTCATCCTCGCATCCCTCGCTTCCCACCCCCTACCACTACCACTACTTTCTGCCTGACGACTACTCGTCCAGCTACTGACGAGCCTTCTATTGACTATTCTTCAACGATCGCTCAGATGATTGTCCGATAGCCTTCTACTCCCGTCAGCTTCTGCCCGCCGAGATAAACTACACCGCTGATGAGCGTGAGGTTCTCGCAGTAGTTTACCGAGGGCCAAAAAGTTGGGGTCCCTGTTAACCGCTTGTGGCCGCTCGGCACTAGCGTCACTACCTGCACGGGGCACCATTCACGGTACGCACGGACAAGTCTGTTGTCCAGCGCCCGTGGCAACAACATATGTAGCGGTTGAGAACACTCTGGCGATTCTTGGGAATGCTAGCACTGTTGAACCGTTCGACATTGGCGGTCAAGATCCGTGTAAGCATTGTGGTGCTAAATTGTAGCATCACGAAAGAAAATGGACAAAAATGTGTTGTCGAAAAGGTACAAAGCGTTGTCCTCTATGAGAATGACCCTGCGAAGGCTCCCTGGAGCATAAGATTCTTTCCCTTTGGACGTCTCAAAGTTCCGACGGTCGATTCCTTCGAAATAATGCGAGGATAATTAATAATAGTTTATCTCTCGCATCCTCGCGGTTGATGCAACCGAGTGATGGTGTCTTAGGATTCCAGGGCCGACTTAGGGTTCAAGGTCCAATCTTTCATCGTGTCGGTGCATTGGTTGTGGGGGAAGGGGAACGCCCTCAGTTTGCGCAACTATACTTGCACGATCCTCAACGTTTGGACGATGCGATTGATCAAAGGGTAGATTTCCTTAACTTATCTGCACATATACCCGATGCCGAACTTGATCGAGCGAAACGCATATTGAGAAGGTTTCACGAATTGCTACAACGATGTAACAATTACGTGAAGGACTTTATGACGGTTGCCGACCTTCCGCCGRAAGCGTTGAATGGGAGGAAGTTKGTCATAAATCCAGATGTCATGCCTGATGGGGAACATGCAAGGCGTTATAACAGTCCTATGGGTTTACATGAGGTGTGTTCTGATGGCYGATGAACTCCTTCCTCGTGAGCTTGAAATTCGTTTGCGTGCTCCTCTTCCGGGTGAGCGGCAGACGGTGTGATTCTGGAATGTTCTCGAGCGCACGACTGCTTAAGGTTTGTTTTCATTTTTCCGGAGGGAATTGATAGTTGGTCTGTCCGACGTGCCTCGGAAGTTGGATGACCGTCAGAACTTAGTGCCAAGGAGTACTATGCATTGGTGAAAGGTCTTGCTTCCTTTATGCAGCAGGTCTCTTCCACGAGTTTTGTTGTATGGCGTACACTAAAGTTGAATCCCTCCGCTCAAAATGAGTGAGATTCCATCAGAAAGAATTGCGCTCGGAGTATTATCAGGATTTAAGAGACATCGTGCAACAAAATCAACGTGATGAGGGTGTTGGGACAAAAGTGGTTTTACCGTCAACGTTCACTGGGGGCCCCCGATATATGAATGAAAGATATCACGACAGCATGACAATTGTGAGGCGATTCGGAAAACCGGATATTTTCATCACTATGACGTGCAACACTAACTGGTCGGAGATCAAACAAGCCCTGTTGTCAGGTCGGTGTCCTAACAACGGGCCGAATCTTCTGGCGCAAGTATTCAAAGGTTATCTTGCACAGTTGATTGATAAGATAAGAAAACAAACGAATCTTTGGTAGGGTGAGTGCAATGTTGTATGTAGTGGAGTTTCAAAAAAAGGGTCTACCACATACACATATATTGGTTATCCTGCATCCGAATGATAAAATTCGGGATGAGGATGTTGTTGACAATGTGGTGTGTGCCAAGATTTCTCCAGAAGAGGAATTGAGAGAAAGGGTAACCAAGTTCATGTTGCACGGGATTTGTGGTGCGGAGAAACGCGACGCTTCGTATATGGAGGATGGGGAATGCACAAAAGGGTTTTCGAAAGACTGCATTTCAACAACAACATTCAAAGACGAACAAACATACCCTTTGTATAAGAGAAGGAAACCAAGTGACGTTGGTTTTACGATTGTTCAAAATGGAGTCGTTTACAACAATCGGCGTGTAGTCCCCTATAACCCGTACTTGCTAATGAGGTTTAATTGCCACTTAAATGTTGAATATTGTGTTAACATCAAGGCGTGCAAGTACGTGTATAAGCACGTGTACAAAGGGTGTGATCGTGCTATGGTTTGCGAGCAAGATAATAATGCGCCCATCGACGAGGTCAACTTGTATCAAGATATGTGTGTTGTAGGTGCATGTGAAGCATGTTGTCGTCTATTTGAGTTCGACGTTGCGGAACAATGACCCGCGGTCCAAAGATTGCTCGTGCATCTCGAAAACATGCAAAAAGTGCAATTTGAACCTGACACTAAGCACGACATTGTTTCGCAAGGGCCCCCGAAAACGAAATTGACGGCATAGATGAAAGACAACTCTTTGAATGAGCATGTTCCTAAAGAGGAACTTCCTCTATACGCAGAGATCGTTAATACTCATGTGTGGGATAACAAAAATAAGAAGTGGAACCGAAGAAAGCGCGATCTTCACGGTGGTCCCTTTGAAAAGATATCTCGGTTGCATCACGTAAGGATTACGAAAGGCGAACGATTCTATATGCGCGTGTTACCAAACCATGAACATTCTCGTGGAGTGCGTTTTTTTGTCGAAATTCGTACGGTGGACGGAGTCGAATACGATTCTTTTCGATCCGTGTGTCTTCAATTAGACCTTTTGCAAACAGACGATGCATTCGATCAATACATCGACACAGCCGTGGCGCATTACGTGCCTGAAGAAATTCGTAAAATATTCGCTATGCTTCTTGCGTTTGGTCCAGTGAACGATCCGGTCCGTTTTTTTTAACGACATTGGGATAAGATGTGTGATGATTTTCAGTACCGCCACGACTGTGAAATTATTCCCCCGAACATTTTGCAATCGTTAGTGTTATTCCATCTTGATCGTATTCTGCAAGAGTCTGAAAAAAACATCCGTCAGTTCTGCCTTCATCATCCGACACCCGACGGGTCCCCGATTGTTGAGAACATAACCAGACATTACGAGAGCAGAACGGTATCCTCGATTCGAAATGACGAGTTGTCGTATGATCTGATTGAAATGCAACGCAGATATGACTCTAATTTTAGACGCCTTCGTCCACCTCAATGAGTGTTGGTGGAAAGAGTCGTTCAGGCTGTGCAAGAGAAAAGACCGTTGCGTGCTTTTGTCGATGCACCTGCTAGAACACGAAAGACTTTTTGAATTGAAACAATTTTGGTGGGCATAAGGTCTCGTTCTGCCATTGCACTGGCCGTCGCGTCCAGTGGGATAGCGACGACTCTTTTGACGGGGGATCGAACGTTTCACTCACGATTTCATGCACCTTTGAAACCTGATAACACATGTTCCTTCGTGATTTCGAAAAAAAGTGATCTTGCGAAGCTTATCCGTCGTGCCGACTTGATTGTTTGGGAAGAAGCTCCAATGAGTAACAAGTTTCACTTGGAAGCTCTTGACATTACACTTCGGGACCTCTATAACAACGACGAGCCGTTTGGTGGGAAAGTTCTACTTCTTGCTGGGGATTTTAGACAGGTTTTACCCGTTGTGAAACACGGATCACGCTCGCAATAAATTGATGCGTCTATGAAAATGTCTCCTTTATAGAAACTTTTTGAGGTTCATCAACTGACCGAAAATATGCGAATCTTAAGTTTGGGGAACGATGAAATGACACGAATGTATGACCACTTTCTTATGCGAATTGGGAATGGTGACCATCCTCGTGTTGTTCCTAATGAACCTGCTACGGTCAGATTGCCACATGAGATTTCTACGGGTAAACCAATTGATGAGTTGATTTTATGGACGTTTGATGATGTGTCAAACCATGTGGGGGATGCCGATTATTTCTTGCCTCGATTAATTCTATGCCCTACTAATGACGATTCCGGTTCTGTTAACATCCGTGTTCTTGACGACTTTCCTGGGGAGGTGCGTGACCTTTTTAGTGTTGATTATTCTGATTCGGATGATATCGGACTCAGTATTGAGCGGAAGTTTTTAAACTCTCTCGACGAATCTGTCCTTCCACCTCACAAGTTGCGCTTAAAAATTGGTGCACAAGTGTTGCTTTTGCGAAATTTGTCACCGAAGCAAGAACTTTGCAACGGTACAAGGTTGATTCTGAAGAAGATCGTTAATGATGATTTGTTGGAAGTGACAATAATGCACACGGGTAAGACAACACTGATCCCCAAGATTGATTTGACAAGCGATGGTGAGATCACGGGGTTCAAATGGTTTAGGAGGCAATTTTCAGTCCGTCTTGTTTTTGCTGTAACGATTAACGATTCGCAAGGACAAACCGTATCGCGTGCAGGGGTTTGGCTACGCAAACCGGTTTTTACGTATGACCAACTGTACGTTGCTTTGTCGCGTGTTGGCCATCCCAACAACATCCGTGTTGCGTTGCCTGATAATAATTTTTTCACGAAGAATATTGTATGTCATGAACTTTTGGGATGAGTCCTTCTTTTTTTTTTCATCGAGTCTTCGCATCCCAAATAATTCTGTCATATTCTTTCTTTGCAGGCGACTCCTGAATGCCGCATAAGTATGGCACTCGTGCTAGGAGGAAAGCAATGACAACGAGCAGTCCCACTCAATACGATATGAATGTTACATAAAAACTGGAGCCGAACATTCGGAGAGGTCCAAGAAAAGTGGAGATGATGAAAGATCGGTGAATCTTGGAAGTGAACATCCTCGGGACGATCATCCTGTTGTTGGTGAGGTTGAACGTGGATGTTCACAAGGGAATACCCTTGATGATGGTGAGAGGATGATTGTGGAGGGGGATGGTGATGATTGTCGTGCTGATGGGGATGGTTCATGTAGAGGTCAGTCGGGCCGGCCTGTTAACCTTACATTTCCTTATGACGAGGATGATGCCGTTACAGGTAATTCAAAAGAAGACTGTTGATTTTACATTCACGAGAAGAAAGAGACGTGGTGCGAAAACTTCTGTTTTGACTTCGCCCGAAATGCTCGAGCCTACCTTGGCAGATAATCAGGTAGGACGGCAACCTGTTGTTGATGAAACGGGAACTCGGATTGTAAGCGGTCTAAATGCGCTCCCTGATGATGCACTTTTATCTCTCCATTTTGTGCACCGCTTGCTGGACGTGCACGTGTTCATGATTTGTCTTCGCAATCTCAACGCAGTAGACGCGAAAGACATGTTTGTGTCACATCGCAACCATAAAATCCTCCGGGGGTTATTGTGGTGCCCGATGATAACGATGCACCCACAATTCGCACTCCGTATCCGCGCTGACCTTGCTAGATGGTTTGGCGATGCGAAGAAGGTTGGCATCCAAAATGTCTTGATTGAGATGCTTTTTGAAATGTTTGTTAAAAGTGCCACAATCGTGAAAGATGAACGAATATGGGAAAACTTCCCGGAGTGGAAAAGAAACAAACTCACTAATATGCGGTTGGAACGACGATTCCCTCTTCCTTCAGACCCGTTAAATGTTTCAGATTTGGAGGCTTCTTCCATGTTGCAATCACTTTTGAACGATGAGTTCATCGCTCTGTCTAATGAGGAGATTACGAGGATGATATTTGATTTGCCGCATTGTCAGACAGAAGGGACCATTCCCCAAGCCTTTCATAAACATGCACAGATACATTAGCTTCTCAAAAAGATTCCTCCTGTGGTTGCTTCTTCGACTCCTCATTCCGCTCCTGTCCGTAGACTTCCCCTTTAAGCAGCATCTCCTCGAAATTTTCAACGTCTTGTGGATTATGCTTCACCCTCCAATATGTCAACGCCGATTGTCACTACTTTTGTTGTTGTTTCTACTCTGCTGGCCGCAACGACTACTCCGTCTCCTGTCAGTTGTGTTGTGCCCACTCATACGCCATCAAGAGACTATCTGCATGTCCATACAAGACCATTGAAACAACCAAGTTCTTCTAATTTTAACATTACCATGTACGACTCTGTTGAATCTATTGGTCCGAAAAAGACACTTGCACACCTGTCCTATCTTGACAGTTCTCACAGGGTGCAAGATATTGTGGAAGCAGCAGCGGAATTGAATACGAGTATGAACACTTGAAAATGTGTGGATGCTGCAATTCATCTCGATTACAATCGGCAAAGACAAGCTCGATTCAGAATTTTCGAGGAGTATCGTCGCAAAGTGTTGCAACAAGTTTCTGTTCGTGAGGTGTTGCAAGACTATCGTTCCAGTGAAGGAAGTTGATTGGTCTTATAAGAGAGATAGGAAGACAAAGATGTTGATTGGGCGGTTGTCCAGGCGTTGCCTTAATGACAAATTCTTAGATGGTCGTCTTCGGTTTCAGTTATGTAATTGCCCCTACAAGAGAGATGGGAAGGGAAAGACAAACAAATAAGGAGAGAGAGAGAGAGAGAGAGAGAGAGAGAGAGAGAGAGAGAGAGAGAGAGAGA
>BFEA01000028.1:1242977-1260534 GCA_003427395.1 Chara braunii
TCTCTCATCGTCCTTTCTCTTACAATTTTTTTTTTTTTTGTTATTTTTTTTATTCGTGAATTAAAGTTGGACTTCGTAGCCAATTACTCTTATTTCTGCGGGCGTGGCCTGCACCGCGGGCACTTAGCTAGTTATTATTATTGTCAAACAATCGATCCGGATAACCACGTATCTTTTTTTTGTTTTTTGGTTTTTTGTTTTTTTTTGTTTTACTAAACAGGGGCCCAGTGCCCAAGACTCATATTATCATATGGAATACAACACAGACACACGCCTTTTCCCATTATGGTTGGAAAAGCCTTCACCACTGCTCCCATAGAGACAGCTTCCCTATACAACAAGATGAAGATTGAGATTAAGGGTTGAGCGTTGATTGCTTCCCCAAGAAGGAGGAAGGATTAACCCAGACCCGTAGACAATCGAATTCTGCCCCACGAAAAAGAATGTACGTCCTTGTATTTTTGAAGAACCTATCTGGACAAAATGACTGTGTTGTCCTTAAACCACCAGTACTTGGCCCATACATCGGTCGTCGGGCCCCACGAAAAAGAATGTATGTCCTTGTATTTTTGAAGAACCTATCTGGACAAAATGGTTGTGTTGTCCTTAAACCACCAGTACTTGGCCCATACATCGACCGTGGGGCTCTCCCCGCGACTCTCGGAGGTCGGCAACGCACTCTGGGCCGTTGATGCGATTTATCATCGGCCCAGAGGCCGCGAAAGTTGCGGGGGCGACAACGCCACGCTGCCAATGTATGGGGCAAGTACTGGTGGTTTAAATCACCAGTCTCTTTCCCAGCTATTTTGCCATGACCCGACGGGTAACCCGGGAGGCCGGCGGGGTTCGGTGCTACCGGACCGAAATGGCTGGCGAGAGGCCCGCGCTGGTTCGTTTTTTTTGGCGCGCGCAGCGCGATTTTAGGCTCCACATCGATAGTTGAGAAAGTACTGGTGGTCTAAACTCAAGGACGCATCCCTCAACTGGTTTTCACATTTTCGAGGACACATGGAACGACACCAAAATCCTTGGAAATCAGTTATCAAAAGAAAGAAAAAAAAACGAGCGTCTAAAGAGACGCTAACTGTACTAAAGGCACCAAATAAATATGCACATAACATTTTCTACAGATTAGAGTTTGAAGTTAGCGACAAATGTCCGTGGACAAAAATACCTCACACTTGCCATAGACAAAGAGCACGGGCAGGATGAATTCTTGGTCGGGTCCTTTTTTTTTATTTTTTTTAGGAAACCTACTTAACGAGGTGATAAGAGCATCCGGTAAGTAGGCCTTAGCGTCGAAGGCTCCATCTATTGGTGGGAAGCTGCACCTGCTGTAAATCGGGTCCAGTGTCCCTGTACATGATGTAAATGTATAAGTTGGAAATAAAGTCTAGTGTTCATATACAAAGATGTGTTGATATCTCCTACTACCTATGTATGTTCGTTAACCAATATATGTCAGATGATGGGAGAACCCTATCCATCTGATCTACAGTTTCACAAAAACGAACTACGGCATCAAACGCAATCCTATCTATTAGACCAGGAGACGAAACCCTAACTTTGATATGATGTGTGTGAGCTGGAGATCAGAACAATCGGGTCCAACGTCTCTAAACAAGGATGTGTTCGGTATCGGTTGGGAATGAGGCCCAACGTCCCTATGCAGTGGTGTGTGGATATGAGTGGCTATGCCAGGAAATCCTAGCAAGGTTGTAAATCCACGAAGCACCGAGCATTTTCATCAATCAATACATGTCCCATGAAGGGAGAACCATATCCACTTAATCTACCATATCACTACGGCGATCGAGGCATCTAGTCTGATCCTATCGATCAAACCGGTAACCGAAACCCTAACACAGATGTGAAGCGAAACCCTAGTACAGATGAACTGTGTGAACTATGTGTGTACTATGTGTGAGTTGGAGATCGGGTCCAAAATCCCTATACTATGATGTGTGCAACCAGTCTGTATGTGTTTGTGGCTTACCCGTATCATCGAAACGAGCAGAGGCATTGATTACTTCCCTATGTAGAGGAAGGATTGACCTCCTGCTCATGAAGCATTTATCCCCTAGCTGATGATGTGTAGAGATGTCATAGCGCACATATAATCACTCTAAATGAAATTGCCACCTATATCACCGAAAAGAGCAGAGACAATGATTACTCCCCTATGCGCCGATCAACCCTACGCAATGCGGAAGAGATCATCTATCCTACTCCCACCCGGTGCCAGAAAATGAGACACGATTGAACATGAAAAAACACCGGGTAGGGAAGGGGGGGAACGGTACATTGCACCTTCAACCTCAAACCCCAGCCCCAACAAGCTACAAATTCCCCCCCACTTCGCTGATGGTATTGTTATTGTTGTTATTGTTGCTTGCAACATCTCTCCCACGATGCTGACAAGGATCTTGGATGCACAAACACCACTCTCGGCCCCGCTACCCCCGTGGTCGTCGTCGTCGCCGCCGCCGTCGTTGTTGTTGTTGTTATCGTTGTTGTTGTTGTTGTTGTTGTTGTTGTCTTCGTCTTGTTTGTTGTTGTTGCTGTCACACCCAATCCCCTCGACATCCTCCTGCGGCCTCTCTCCCACCATGCTGATAGCAATCTTGAATGCACAAATACTACTCTCTGCCCCACTGCCGCCATGGTCACCACCACCGCCTTCGTCATGGTTTTGTTGTTGTTGTTGTTGTTATTGTTGTTGTTGTTGTTGTTGTTGTTGTTGTTGTTTTGTTGTTGTTGTCGCCTTCATTCTTGTTGTTGTTGTCATCCTTCTCACCCTTCTCGCCCATTTTGTCCAATCCCTGCTCGCCATCATTGTTGTTGTTGTTGTTGTTGTTGTCATTCTCCTCTCCCATGTCGTCCATCTCGTTGTTGTCGCCGTCGTCGTTGTTGTTGTTGTTATCATCCTTCATGCCCGTCTCACCCATTTCACCCATTCCCTGCTCGCTGCCGTTGTTGTTGTTGTTGTTGTTGTTGTTGTTTTTTAACAAGAAACAACCCGAGTGAATGCTAGGGGTGCTGATAAGGGCAGACACCACTAGCATTCTCGGGGAGACTCCATCTATTAGTGGGGAGCAACACCTGCTGGAAATCGGGTCCAGTGTCCCTTAACATTCTAGGAAGGGGTAGTTTGTAAACAAACAGGAGTTATGTAACCGTGCCACGTTGTGAGAAAACCCGGGGAGAGGCCCTTACTGTGCGCTGAAGCCAAGGGGTACAGTGCCTGTCACTTCACTGCCCCCGCTTCGGAGGTCCTCAGCGACCAGCAAGGTGTGCAAGTTTCGGAATGCCCGTCAATCGCGCGCCCATACAAGACTCTTATTCACTGTGTTCAGGAAGTATAGCAACAAGTGAAAGCAAGACTCTAATCATTCTGATCGGTGAATACAGCAGCAAGTGTAAGCAAGACCCTGTTCGTTGTGGTCAGCGAATACAGCAGCAACTGAAAGCAAGGCCCGGCTCGCTGTGATCGGTGAATACAGCAGCAAGTGCATAGAAGGTCCTGCTCGCTGTAATCAGCGAATACAGCAGCAAGTGTATAGAAGGCCCTGTTCGCTGTAATCAGCGAGTACAGCAGCAAGTGAAAGCAAGGCCCTGCTCGTTGTGATCGGCGAATACAGCAACAAGTAGAAACAAGGCCCCATTCTCTGTGATCAGCGAATAGTGTTTTTCAAGGAACATGAGTTTCAATGACATTGTGTGCGTGTATGCAGAAAAGACCTCACAAATCTTTGCTGAAATGCCTGTTTGGAAGTAACTTTTGCGGTATGACTCAGCAGTTGCTTGCCCATCCACCTTCACAAAGTATGTATCACAAGGTGGATTATCCAACAATGAGAAAATATTTTGAAACAACCCCCAATTTGAAAGTCCATGCAAGACAGTTCAATCATGACACGACTAGCAATCTTTTGGAGGGCCACTCTTGGCGTTGATCAGACGACAGTTATTCTCAACCGAGGGGTTTATGCACCTACTGGGTTTGGTTCTCACTTCCTTTCTCTGCACACACTCTCTCCCTCTCGGYACGCTCTCTCTCCCACTCCGCTCTCACTYTTTTCCTCTCTGCACGCTCTCTCTCCCTSGCWCGCTCKCTCYCCCYCTTCACACTCACTCTTTCCCTCYCTGCACGCTCTCTCTCCCTGGCYCGCWTTCTCGCTCCGCTTCCCCCWATTCCCTCTCTCTCTCTCTCGCAYGGAGTAGCCCYCKTGCGYSCGAGCAGATTGTAACCAGGYTGGCACGAAGTCTYAAATGATGTGTTCGATTGAGCAACTCTCAATCGGCCAGCATTGTAACCCCCAGTAATACCCTGAATGGCAATTTGAAATCGATTCKGTTCAGGGTTTGGAACGACACCCTCGTCCGAGTTGATCTCGATCGATCTGAAATAAAGTTCCTTAAAATGCCCTTAATTCAGYCGCTTGTAAACGATCGGCCTCTTGAGKTCYAGGAATTAATKGAGTTAAAATCKTTCAAACATAAGATAAARWAAAWAWAWAAATAAAACAWAATAAAAGAYTCAATTGTGCTATATAAAAAAAACAGAAGTATTTGTCGGGGTCTGACCAGCGAAAATAGTTACCCCCGTCAGCGACGRTATAYTTYTGCYTGTTCGRACTGATTTGTGAGGTCAGYTGTTCCCATCAGCAGCARTGGACTCTTGCTTAATTTGACCACTCYCACAGGGTATTCTGGACAGATCAGCAAAYGTACTTCGGTTAGTCCGCTCRCAGAGGCTATTCGCAGCAGATCAACAAGTRTACTTTRATTAGCCTGCTCACACAGRCTATTCTCGTYAGATCTGCAAGGGAACTTTGGCTGACCCGCTCACAGCKGCTATTCTCAACAGATCCGCAAGTGTACTTTGGTTAGCCTGCTCAGACAGGCTATTCTCGTYAGTACTGCAAAGGAACTTTGGCTGGGCCGCTCACAGCGGCTATTCTTAACAGATCCGCAAGTGTACTYTRATTAGCCCRACAWGTRAAAAYAGTCGTTCCTGATTGCTGCAGAGGTTCTTGATGGGGCTGATTCACCGAAACCGGCTACCCTAGCTCGCAGCAGAATTACTTAATTAGCTCGAACCAGGGAGCCAAGTCGTTTCTGCCATTCGCTTAATTGGACTGGCTCGGTAGACTGGCTGTATCCGCCGGTTGCTCCCTCTATTCCCCGCTCGCCCTCTCTCTCGTTCCTACACTGATGGAATCATACCCGTTCGCCAACWTCCCTTCCTCCCTTYTTCCCTCCTCGAACTCTCTCCATCTTGATCTCTCTCCTTCTCAATCTCTCTTTCCCYCACCTATACTGTGCAYGCCTCTCTCCGTTCCGAACTTACTYGCRAAACCCTCTCTTTGCCTGCCTSTTCTCTCTCTCTCTATCTGATTACACGCTCTCTTTCCGCCAGAGCACTCTCTATCTGGCAGTCCACTCTCTTCTTCCTTTTTCACCCCTTTCGTTCCCTCTAATCCGCGGAAAACACCCCCCCCTGTGCTKAGTCAATCATCTGMGGAAGACGTCASKCCGGAGGAAGACGTCAGTCTGTGGACGCCGCACCGTGCACCGCTTGGTGCGCCCCTCTGCCCGTTGTGCCTGCTCATGAACCGACTCTATGCCAGCGGGYTACGCACGCCAGGCACGCTCAGTGCCTTYCTCTGCTAACCGGGGCTTTTGCGCGAGCGTGKCCTGCRRACATCAAGCACGCTGAATCCGCTCACKTCAGATCTTCCTCCCTCTCTGGCTGTCAAAGAGGCCTTTTGCTTGCGCGTTGCRTACACCGGGCATACGCAGTGTCTCTCCTCGTTCCTCCTCTCTCGTTGATCGCCCTCAGCGYGGACACATCCCAGATMMAGTCCGAAGGGGGCTKAGTACACCTGGCGYGCGAGTCTGCCCCTRTCTCATCTRTCTCAATCTCTCTYGCTGYCGCCTGCCTGGCGCGTCGTTCCCCCTTGCTGAAACGCGCTGTGCTGGCTGAGGTGTACGCCAGGCACGTTGTCCCCTGCAGCTCGTTGACCTTCTCTCCTTCAGACGCGATCCCAGGCTGGGTACACCTGGTGCACCCCCCCCTGGTGTCCCGTTTGTCGCTCTATATCCACACGTGARAGCTGCAGCACGGRTACCTTCGAATCTYTYCGCTTCTTTCAKCGCCCAGGCCCTGAAACGGGAGCTAGCCCCTCGGCACCAGCGGTACTAGGGCTATAGGTTTGGCATAGGCATTTCTTCAAGTGACAATGTCGCCAAAGCCCAGGCTTTAGGCCCGGTAATAGCAGCTCACGGACCCAGCAGCACCGATGCAAATTCAGGGCCCGCGGTGAAGGGTACCAAAAGCCAATGCAACCGACCGTCGTCGCTTATTTCGCACAGTCAAACCATGTTGTCGGGATAATTGAAGTGACTGAAATAATCCTCTCCAGTCAATTATCATGGGAAAAAAAATTAGTACCCCCGAATAAATGAACCACAACAGTCTTGAGGTGGATTGGAGTTTCATACCAGGACATACCAATATCGAACCGCCCAATACCGTACCAGTTCGTGTCGATGTCGATCCAATAGTTTTGCCAATCTGCATTAGCGGCCATGCCGATGCTGTCGCGATAATAGTTCCATACCAGTTCCGTTCCAGTAAGCGTACCAATGCCGGATCCGAAGAAACGCTCTGATTTACCGCCGCCTGCACTATTATCATACCGCTCGGTGCCGAGTGTCGTACCGTGCAATAATGCATTGTAATAATACCGAGCGTGTCCCGAACCAGAGTATCGTGCCCGAATCGACCGAGCGGTAACACCCAAGCAATAAAGCCCAATCAAAATAGCACCGGTGGTAATCCCGCGTCGGGCATCCATCCCGCACTCACTCACTACACCCTGATTGGAACAATGTGGCGCTTAAGCAAATAAGGTAAGTTTAGCATGTCAAGCGGCAATCTCGATTATCGAAAAATTGAGAGAGTCGTTAGAATCAGGGTCGTTAGAATCAGGGTAAATAAATGATTCGGAATTAAACCCCCTCGCGAATAATTAAGTAAAAATTAGTTAATTATCAGATAATCGTGGGTTTCCTTCTCGTTTTATTATTTTTAATTATTTTTCTTATTTCTTAGTTCCATTATCGAAAATAACGAAAATAAAAACAATCTTGTCAAAAATAAATTCCGATGGACTTCAATTCAATAACGTAAATTTTTTGTTTTCTTTTTCTTTTATGGCCTTGATCCCTTTTTTTTATTTTTAACTCTATTGTCATAAATTCCAATAATTGAGGGCGGTCCCATTAAAAATCAAATATCAAAGATTTTGAATAAATTAATGAATATTCTGTTTTTCTCTTCTCTTCTTTTGTTTTTAATTTATTTTCTCATTTTTAATTTTGATATCAAAATTGATGATATCCGAGGTCTCACTTCTGCGCCAGTTGTGGAGTGTAAAAGGACCACGCCTAAGCCTATCTCCATCTTGCTGTTCAGCAGGCGGCTGTCCCGGAAATTGGCTAAATGCGGCGGTATTAAGATAGACGCCGCCGCGGTAGAAGAGGTCGTCCTTCTTGTCAATTTCGAGAGTTAGTCTCAACGGTCGTCATATCTAATTTTAGGGATACTCGGGGTACCCCTAATTTTTGTTGCCTGGTCAAACCAGAGTACCGTCATTGCACGGACTTGTCTTTGAGCCTAAGTCCCTAAGCCGCAAATTTCAGGCGGCTCACTGCTTGTGGCCACCTGACAGTTAGCCCGGACCACTTCTCGACGCCCCCATCGAGCCCTATCCACTTACGTCAAACGAAGCGGACGAGCTTCAGGGTGATTGCCCGTAAAGGACGCCCACGTCAGCGTTTAATTGTCTTATGTTTCAGTTTGTTACGAGTTCTGGGGCTAAGAAGATGCTTCTTGACTTCCCTTTTTCTTCGGGAATTTGGCCTGGATAGGATTCTCTCTCTCTATTGACGTTGGTCCGAGAAAGGTGTCGACTCGTTAACTTGTCTAATACGAACTCTCCGTCTGGCTCTCCTGAGCACGAATAACCATTTCTTCCTTTTTCCTATCGCCAACCCTTTGACCTTTCTTCTCTCCACCCTCTTCCTCTTCTTGGAACTCTCTCCTGCCTCATATCGTCTCGAGGGGGCTTCATCCTCCATTTTGGCCTTCCCTTTCCCTTTCGGGCTGTCAGCGGTAAGGTGGGTGCAGGCCTGGGTCTAAACAGCTTTAACCTAGCACCCGCCACTGGGTCCTTCCACTTGGATCCGTCTAATTCTGCTATCATATAGGCACCCCAGTCGAGCGCCTCAACCACTCTGTAAGGTCCCATCCATCTGTTGGCGAGTTTTCCGGTCCAGGTCCTTTCGAGAGCTGCGTCGTAGAGAAGGACCATATCTCCTACGCTCACCCTCTCTTTCCTGATCCACCACACCCTTATCTCATCTCTCTTTACCTTTGTCCCTCTCCACTGCCAGACGATCTGCTGTTGTCCTAAGGTTGTCTTCCAAACCGTAGGCTATCTGTCTTGCTCGGGCAGCTATTAGTTCCTCTCTGGACATCCTTTCCGCTCAGTCGACGGTTGTCCAACTGTCGACGTGAAACTCTACTGGAATGGACAATGTCGCCCGAACCACAAGGTGTATGGTGGGTATCCAGTGCTAGCACGGACCGTGACGTTGTCCGCCCATATTGCGTATTGAAAATATCGTGGTCAATCGATGTCCTCACCTTTGCACCACTTGGATAGTGACGCTATCAGAGTCTGGTGTCCCCTCTCTACTGGTGAGTTCGACTGTGGGTGGTAGGCGGTGGCTATTGAAACTCTCGCCCCGGCTCTCTTAACCACATTCTGAACCTCCTCGGCTAGAAATTCCGCCCCTCTATCCATCACTATCTTGCTGACACAACCATAGCTAGATAAGTACTCTAGGACGAAGTTCTTCACTTCCCTAGCCGACTTACTCCTGATAGGTCTACCATCCATGAATCCAGTGAAGTCGTCTCGTATGTTCACAACATAGTTCATATTGCCTATTCCTTTCGGCATCTTCACCAGATCGATGTGTACCTTCTCTCCTGGCCTAGTCGGATAGGATGGATGAAGTGGCTCTTTGTATTTCACAAGAGCTCTCTTCTAACACTCCTCGGAGGTTATACAGTATCTCTCGACATCCTTATACTGTCCCTCCCACCAGTACAGTCTACGTACCTTTTCGTAGGTTCCTTTGACTCCTCTATAACCTCCGACCCGACTGGTCTTCGAAATAGATGACCCGCTCTAAGGCAGTACTGGGTTGCTTGTCTCCGGACATTTGAATCTTGACTCTCCTCTCCTGACAAGTGTAGCCCGATTGTTCGATATTTGCCCTCGTAAAGGTTAACCAAAAATCGATCGGCGCGTCTCGGTTCCGCCATTGTCACGGCTCCAACTACTATCGGGCGCTCGGCCTCAAGAGGGAACCGAGAAAGCCAATCCGCCACGACATTTTTAGTACCCGATATTCTCTCAACTGTGTAATCATAGAGTCGAATCCGTATTAACCATCGTGCGATGGTCGGGTCCGTTAGATTAAAGTCCTTCTGGAGGACTGCTCGGCCTCAAGAGGGAACCGGGAAAGTCAATCCGCCACGGCATTTTTAGTACCCGATATTCTCTCAACTGTGTAATCATAGAGTCGAATCCGTATTAACCATCGTGCGATGGTCGGGTCTGTTAGATTAAAGTCCTTCTGGAGGACTGAGGCAACCGCTATGGGATCTACTCGTAAGATGAACCGTCGTCCGTAGATATAGTGTCTGAACGTGTCTAGGCACCGCAGAACAGCTAACACTTCCTTCTTGAATTGACTATAGTTACGCTCAACAGTATTAAGTGTTCTACGCTCAAATCTTAACGGTCTCTCCTTTCCTTCAGCATCCTTCTGAGATAGCAGACCACCAACTGAACAAGGTCCAGCATCCGTGGATATCACGAAGGGTCTCCTGGCCTCATCGTCAAAGAACGGCACGCCCAATACGCGTCCCCCTTCCTTAAATTTATCTTTAAGCTCTTGCATTGCGAGTTCCTGAGAAGAATCCCAGTACAGTTTCTCAGCCTTCCGAAGGAGCAGCCTCAAAGGCTCAGCCTTCTCTACATACCCCCGTATGAAAATCCGCCAGTAGCCGACCACCCCCAGAAACTGTCGGACCTTGGTAGCACTATGCAACGGCGACGGCCAGTTTAGGAGTTTGTCTAGCTTCGCAGGATAAAGCCTAAGATCTTTATAGTTGAGACGGCCCATTGGCTCTTTGTTCTGCTGACCGTCAAATTTGCATCGTCTAACTGTTTGAGTACCGCGCAAATATCGGTTAGGTGCTGCTCGACAAATCTCCTAACTCCTGGTACAACTTCTGCCTCATTTTTCTCTACTGGTCCTTTTATAGGGAAGTCATCCAAAAATACTTCAACCTTGTCAGGAATGAAGTCCTTGAGGACGGCTACCATGGCTCTCTGAAAAACGGCTACCCCATTAGTCCAACTCATAGGGACGACCATCATTTGTATCAATCCCAAAGGTGTGTACATAGTCGTGAGGTGTCTGTCCCTAGGATCAAGGGGTACCTTATTATAGCCTGATAACATATCACAAACCGAATAAATCGACATGCCCGCGGCGCCTTCAGCCAGTATGTCGGCGTGAGGTACAGAGCCTACGTCTCGGGATCGTCACCGCGTTGACCTTCTGCAGGTTCTGGATCCACCGGATCTTGCCATTCGGTTTTCGTAGGAAGAACCATCGATTAGCATAAGTGTTGTCAGATGGCTTTGCTACATGAGAAGCCATCTTCTCTTTCAGGAAAGCGATAACCTCTTCCTTCTCCTTCTGGGCGTATTTCCACCCTGCGCCATTCCATGGAACGTGTGGAATCGTGTAAATCCTCGCTGGTTTAGCGTAACGAGGGTCCACCCTTCCGCGCTCGGCGTCACTGAAAGCTATGGTCTTATCGCACGTCCTTAAAACTTCTTTGACACGTTCCCGCTCCTATGGGGTTAGATTTCCATCTCCGATGTCCATTCCTGCTATCCTCTCTTCCGTTAGGCGCTGCGGCTCCTTTTTTTTCCTTTCTTTAATTTCCTTCGCGATCTCTCCTTCCGATATCCCTTCCAGCGCAGATCGCTCGCCGCCCACTGCTGTTGGTTTTACGTTCTGAGCCACTCACTTGTGTCGCTTAAGCTGCCCCCCATAGGAGGTTGTGCCCTTAAAAAAGATACTATGCCACTAAATTCCTCATTTGACTCCTTTGGATACGAGTTGCCGTCCACTATCATTCGGCTCCCTAAATCCTCCACTTCTATAATCCGGCCTTCTCCTTCCGTGAGCAGAGGTTCATACTTCTTCTCGCGAAATCGCACCGTGCGGCTGGAGATAGGTAATGATTTAATCCGATCGCTGGGCCCAGCACCCACAGCGAGAGCTGCTCTGTTTCTCGGGTATCGAGGCTCCACCGTCTCAATCATAACCCGAGTCCCATCTAGCTTCTTAATGGATAGTGTCTGGCTCCCATCTGATCGCTCTATCGTCACTGCATGCACATGACTCAACCATCTCCGCCCCAAGAGCAGGTCGGAGCTGCAGTTCTTGACTGCAAAGACTTACATGGTCACTCGTACTCCTTGAACCTCTATGGCTGCCTTGTGACAGACTCCTGTGATCTGTTGCTTCCTCCCATCAGCCGTCTCTATTTCGAATAAGTGTGTCCTATCGAGCCCCAGACCAACTTGCTCTGCCAGATCCTCGTCTATAATGACAGCCTCACTGCCATTATCGATCACTGCATCTAGAACGGCTCCGACGTTTAGGATCGCCTCCACGGTCCCACTACCAAGTATGTAAAACTTGTCCGGAGGGACACCTTCCATCCCATCAAGAAGAACTGTTGCCATGCGATCTGCTCTTGCGGTCACCTCCGATACTGCTACAGTAGGAGCATCCGCGTTAGGGGCCACCTGAACCTCCTCTGATAGTGGAATGCGAGACTTTCGCGTGATCGTCTGTAACTCGTCTTGAGCCGGCTTGGATGCAGCCAGATATTCTAGTATAAAGCATTGCATGGGCTGCCGAAGGGCCCATCTCAGTGGCTCGACCGTGTCAATATCATCCAGCGAACTCTTCATGAAGAACTTCTTCACTCCCTGCTTTCGTGGTGAAAGTATAACCTCCTCGCCATCGACCCGCTGTCCGTCCTTTTCTGCCATCACATAATCTGTGTCAGTCTTCCTCGATGCAGACCCTCTTGCCGACTTCGTTGCTGCCACCCTTATGGGTGCAGCTGCCATATCTCCTTCGAAAGTTATCCTAATGCTCTGGCTCCTTACCGGCTCTTTTCCCTTACTCGGCCTCACTCTCCTCGCTTCTACATTCTCATTCATCGAAGGGAACATTGATACATCTCCCAAATCACCTGCCCACTTGATGTACTTGCGGTCATCAAGCACGACAAGTCCCTCATCTATTGCCCGTTTGAGATCCGGACAATCTCTCTTGATATGATATCTCCTATGCAGTAGACGCAAGAGTTCCTAGGAGTGGGTGGCCTGTCGTCTACACTCCTCGAAATCGCCCCCCTCACTGCCCTCAGGTCAGGGGACTTGGGATACGGTTCAGATGAGGCACCATATCCCCCTCAATCATTCCGGCCGCGCGAGTCATTGCGCCGGTCTCCTCCAGATCCTCCTTGGTCATATCGTCCCCGTGAATCATTCCGGTGGTCTCCATGGTCGTATCGCCCGCGTGAATCATCACGCCGGTCTCCTCGGTCGTACCTACCCCGCGAATCGTCGCGCTGATCTCCCGCGAATCCCCCGTGGTCATACCTTCCACGCGAGTCATCTCGACGATCTCCGACTCGATCTCCTCTCTCATACCTGCCTTGCCTGTTTCCATCTCGGTCCGACCTCTCGTATCTGTCGTCACTGTATCCGTCTCGCCGATCTCGGTCCGACTCCCATCGACCCCGTGGGTCGCTCCTATCCCCATCAACCTCATGTCGAGGACTGCGCGAGTAATCATCCCGTCTCCTTGCTCGCCCATACGTCTCGCGAACCCTACGGTCTCGGTCTATCTCATCATCCCTTCGTCGCCATGGCTCATTTTCTCTCTCCATTTCCCTTACTCGATAATCGGTTAGCGTTCGAGGATTTCTATCCTCGACACTCCTCCAGGAATCGGTGTTCCTACGGTCCCACCGAAGTGAATAGGGCCCTCCGGGTTTGTCCCGGTATGTCGTGGCTCCCATATTGGTCACAATCTCTGTAACATGCCTAGTCAATCCCTTTACCATATCCCTTATCTCCTTCACTTCCTCAGCTACCGCCTCATTCTTTTCCAACCACGGATAGTCCTTGAAGTCAGGGCATTTATCAGTGGCATACTCTTTATAGAGAGAGAAGTCTCGCCTCCTCATTCCTCTCCATACCAGACCCTTGTAGTCGTCTGCCTCTGCCTTTATCGCGAGCTTAAGGACTTCAGGGAAGTCAAGCTTGTCGCGCATAAAATCTCTAAGTATACTCTTTTGTCTCCTTTTGGACAGGTGTCCAATAAAAATAGTACAGCGCTCGACCTCTGAGATCTTCTGGAAACGCTTTCCGAATGCCCTAACGCTCTCGTCCTCATCTTGAGTCATGGTCTCAAGGTCCTTGATGGAGTACTTGTTATCCTCCAACTTGTAAAGTTCAATGAGGTTCTTCTTATACGTGGTCCATTTTCCATCCTTCGGTCGGGCTTCCTTAACTTCCTTGCCAAGACTTGGATCTACATTAAATAGGAAATTTTCCACAATCTCCTCCTCCGACCACTGACTCCGGCTCGCATGAAGCTCCCACTTCTCCAGATATTCTGTGATGCCATAACCCCTAAAAGTGGGAGGCTCAGAGGCCTTGTGCGTAATAATATAGCGATCCTTACTCTCGTAAGGAAGCGGATGCGACTCCCCTGTCTTGGGGTCGAAGGCTCGCCTGGGCAGCGCTCTGTCTCTATCTTTGTCCCTCCAATACCTCAAACTCTCTCTCCAGTCGTCCCTGTGCCTATCCGCCATGGTTTCCCTCCGCTCATACTCGGGGGAGCGTCGTCTCGTCGCTTCTCGTCGACCACTCGAGGTTCCTGTCTTCAATGCCTCCTCCGGCTCAGTCACGACTGGTTCGACCATTACGTCAGGTTCCCCGTCATTGGTCTGGTCAGCCCATCTCAGAGGTGCTCCCAGCCTAATTCGTTCCTTCAGTCCCCTCAGTGCACGGTCGGGCAATGTCCTGTACTCCTCTCTTACTTGGCCCGCGATCGATTGTGGCTCCATTGCGTCTGATTCCATAGACTACTAGAAGTTGCAGTCGGGCACTCTCACCCCGTATAAGCCCAGACCTATGACCGTAGCAGCAGCCCGAACCTATGACAGTAGCAGCAGCCCGGACCTATGACAGTAGCAGCAGCCCGGACCTATGACAGTAGCAGCAACCCGGACCTATGACCGAACTCGCAGCCCGGACCTGTCTACTTGTCACGGTTCGCGTCCGTCTCCAACCCTAGCTCTCGGCTGCTCTGATCACTGCCACTAATACTCCGTTCTGGTCGCGGACCTCGTATTCCTCTTCTATCCCAATAATCCCTGTGCCCATGTAAACTTATCCTTCGGGTTCTGTCAACAAGGCCGCCCCTCTCCTGATCTGCACTTCACCCGTAACAGGATCCCTTCGCCTGTTGCAGATCGTGGTCCTAAGTCTAACCAATGTCTCCTGAGTAGCGCCCCTCAACAGTGCTCGTGCGTCTATCTCCGTCCTCCTCTTAAGACCATCTAGTCCTTCCTGACTCGGGTGACCCTCAAACGGAGGGAACTCTCCTCCTATCGCCATCTCTAGCCGCTCCTCTCACCATCCTGACAAAGTCCACAGTTGGTTCCTACTCGTTGTGAGCTAATCCCTTGTCAGGAATCGGGGGTCTAGGCAGGGTATCGAAAATGGCTATGTCATCACTGACCTCGACTATCTTCCCAAGTGCTTCTAATCTCTGTTTCTCCTCCCTTAACTTCCGGGCAACTATCCTCCAGCACCTTGTGTACGTACAAAACTCCTCTCTCTCCCTTGACAAGTATATCCCTATGTGATATGTGTCGAGACCCGGAAAGTACACGGTCATAACATAGAATTGGTTGCGCTCCTAACCACTGTTCGCTTCCTGATAGGCAACGACGTCATAAGGAACCAGTTCCCTGCGACTAATCCCGCTTAGTCCCCGTAACAGTCTCTCTCTCTCGTGTGGTAGTGGTCCACTTCATCCACCAAACTTCCATCTCCTCCGCTGCAACTCCTCGGGAGGTAGGGTCATCTGTCTAGCATCTGAGACAGGTCAGCGCTATAGCTGCTCGTAATCTCGTCGCCGACAACTCCAATATATCATAGAACGCCTCAAATTCTTCCTCATCTCCACTATCCTCTATGGCCTCTAAAGTCTTTATCGATTCCCTCCAGTATCGGTCATGAGCAGTTAGCACCCTGAGTATTGCTCCGTCTACTATAACTCTCCCTAGCTCTCCAACTCTCCTGGCTTCGCTTATCTTCAACCTCTCAGCCTCTCTGGACGTCTCGTACCACGCCCTTATCTGAGGCCGCCCTTCGAAAGGTGTTACGCGAAGTACGTATTTTATCCTTCGTCCTCCTTCCACTCCAATCCAAAGTCCTGTTCCCCTAGCCTCTTGCAGTGCACGGCAAACATACTCTGCCTCCTCAACTACGCACAACCTGGTATGGAGCTGGAGCTCTGCAATCACTAACACCAACGGTCCGTCCAGTCTCCCTACCACATGCAATGAGTACCTGTCCCTCGTGTATAGTGCAGTCCCGCTCATGTCATGTTGCTATCCCCCTGCGTTACCTTGTCCTTCGTTGTTACGTCCTCTGCAGACTTTTCCTTAACTCCTTCGCGCGATAGGTTCCTAGCCTTTACCCTCTCCTGAAAGTTTGATCTCCACGCCTGGATAATCTCTTTATCCTCCCTGAAGATACTCTCTAACTCTTTTGTCGCGAGCTCAACCCTACGCAATTTGCCCTCATCCTGGCACGACCCGATCTCCCTTATCTTGTTCCCCAACTCCTTTACCCGGTTCAAGAGTGGTTCTTTAATGCGCTTTCTCACTCTTCCGACCGCCTCACTTTCCTCTTCCATACTCTGTCCACATCGTTTTCCAGCTCATCCTCATACCCTCGCTCTAGCCTCTGCTACCGTCTCATCGTGGTAGTGCTCCACGCGCATATAACCATGAGACCACATCATCACATCATAGGAAATCGAGGTCTGGAAGGTCACCTGCGCCAGTACATCAGCCCTATGCTCGAGGATCAAATCCCTAGCTCGTAGTCGGCACTCCCTCACCGTCAAGTCATCATCTATGTATGCTCGAAGAAGTACCGTCACAGTGTACCCTGTGCTGACCAGTTGCTTATCTAAGCGCATCACAGTTGCCGTTCTCCCCGACATTCCCTAAGCTGCGTCCTCGAAGAGAAACCTCACATCCTCCAGCCCCACATAATCAATCTCCGGTCGTCTCCTGCAGTGCCTAATCAGATCGACTGGCCTCAAACAGTCCACCCAGCAAGTAGCGTCTATGATGTCGTCAAGCGTCTCTCTGCTGGGTGGCCCCCACCTTACACAAATGGAGTAGTACGCTTCCCTGAAACGGGGAGCTAAGCCCTCCCAAAGCGCGTAAAGTGTGTGGTCCACTACCTCACTCAGACGGTCTACACTCCCGTAGGTCTGCCCTATTACGAATGCAGGAAGTCCAAATCGCCAACCCTCTTCCGGGTAGAAGGTCGGATACGGAAGTCCATATACCAAGCGACTCTAGTACGACCTTCCTCCTGAGAGTCTCGCCAGTTGCTGATTAACGATCACTCTGGCCAACAACTCGTTTCTCCACCAAGCCCTGCTAGCCCCTACGAGTGTCAGCCCTACGTCTAAATCATGAGCTCTGTCCGTTATCAGATGTCCCACCCCTTCTAGGTCATGAGTCCTTTCGGGTCATCTATCTTTCAGTATCACCGTCCAAAGGAAAAGTCCCTCTGCCAGTTGCGTTCCAAGGTAACGTATCAGAACACAGCCAGTCTCCTCTAACCTCACAGGAAGAGGAATATCATATCCAACAGCCGTCTCTCTGGGTCTCCTCACGCTATAGGATTTGGAACACAGCCAGTCTCCTCATGACCTTCCTCCTGAGAGTCTCGCCAGTTTGCTGATTAACGATCACTCTGGCCAACAACTCGTTTCTCCACCAAGCCCTGCTAGCCCCTGCGAGTGTCAGCCCTACGTCTAAATCATGAACTCTATCCGTTATCAGATGTCCCACCCCTTCTAGGTAATGAGTCCTTTCGGGTCGTCTATCTTTCAGTATCACCGTCCAAAGGAAAAGTCCCTCTGCCAGCTGCGTTCCAAGGTAACGTATCGGAACACAGCCAGTCTCCTCTAACCTCACAGGAAGAGGAATATCATATCCAACAGCCGTCTCTCTGGGTCTTACAAGTTTCCTCACGCTATCGGAACACAACCA
>BFEA01000028.1:1260694-1276154 GCA_003427395.1 Chara braunii
TATCGGAACACAACCAGTCTCCTCTAACCTCACAGGAAGAGGAATATCATATCCAACAGCCGTCTCTCTGGGTCTTACAAGTTTCCTCACGCTATAAGTTAGCCAAGCTGCTGAGTCACTCCTCATCACTCAAGCTAACTCATTAACTCAAGTCGCCCAATCGCTATGGGCTAAGTTCTTGACAATAGGCCCCTCTCGTTCCTTCGCTCTCAGTTCCAGCCCGTGACTGGCGGAGCAGGAATCCCTTCTTCTCTCACTGAACTCCGTCCCCAGACGCGGCCAATGGATGCTACCCTCCTCTGGCCCGTCCTTGGGCCAGTCCTCTCCGAAGAGATCCGCCAACCCTAGGTCCGGCTGTACCCGGATCCTACGGCCGTCGTCGTCGAAAATCCACTGGTCCGATTCCTCCTCTGGCCAGTCCTCATCCGCTTCCCCTATGTCGTGGTACCCGTAGTGGCACTCGAGCTCGTTGATCCTAACAAGCCCTGCGTCCGGCCAATATGACTCGTCGTCAAACAACGTGGCCACGCCTCCCAAATGGTAAGTCCCCCTTGATAGAGCACTCCGGAATACGTCGTAGGGGAAAGGCTCTCCCTCAGACGCCCACAGGTATACGAACGATCGGACAAACTCCACAAGCTCTATACGGTCCTCCCTGTCTATAAAGCCTCGCAAGAGTTGAGCAGAGTAGAAAAGTCGCCTCTGGACATTGCTCTGAAAAAGTCTCTCAAGCTCCTTCGTAAGGAGATAACTCTGCACCAGGTTCCCTATCCCACCGAAGAGCTGATCCACTACGAACAAAGGGATCACTGTCGCTACTTCGAAGAATCCTTGTGGATATGGAAAGTACCATGGCGCTGCTAAGGCTAAGTGCCCCCTCACAGGACACGGCCTCGTATCGCTACACCACGGTCTGCGCTTCTCGAAGAAGTCCTCCTCGCCTCTGACTGTGTCCCTAACCTCTGCGTCGAGAATGTCCTCCGCCTTGCGTATCGAGGTGCTCTCTCCCAACGTCAAGCTCTCCACTATAATCGTGACCTCTGCGGTCCTGTCTATGTATATATATGCCCTCACGTCTATCCTCATCGAGTCGGGTACTACCCGTCCTCGACGGTCGTGCTCAAAGCTCGCGTCGTGGTACATCCACATCCATACTCCCCTATCCGCAAGCACGGATCTGGGGCTGCGATAGTCTCTGTAGGAGGCTCCTTCACGACTCACGAAAGGAACCTCCACTGTCTCATCGTCATACAACTCAGGGACGTTAAAGGACGAGGTCGGAAAGACGTCATAATCCTCTGGCATAGAGGTCATACGTTTAGAGGTCCCTACCTCTCCGCTGTCCGGGGATAGCTACTCCTATCCGGGAAAATCCTGCGTTCATGTCTATGCCCCTCTCCGGCTCCTCAACCACGGCCTCTCTTTCGTCCTCGTCGCGTCGCTTGTCAACAAAATACGGAGGGTACCGAATCGCCTCGTAATATCGCTCCAACTGGCCCGAGTACACCAGAGCCCCAGAGTCCCTATCCAGTCGGACCCACCAATCATCAACGAAAAGACTGTCTATACAGGTGATGAACTCTGGTCTCGCGCAGAGCTCCCGATCAAGCAGGTCCCATACGTATGCGAGAGGGGAAACACCCCACAGGTGCTTTTGTGCCCTCGGAGCTATCGACCGAATCAGCTCTATGAGTTGTATCCCTTCGTCGCCTCTACGTGGTCCTCCGGTCATGAGCGAATAATAAATGTAACACCTGTCTAAATCCCCTCTTGCAAAAAACTCCAACTCGCTGTAGGCGAGGTAAGCCTCAGCTAAGCCGCCTACTCCTCTGAACGTGCCTTCCGTCACGAAAGCGGGAATTACTGCCCTAAGCCACGACGTCGAGTACGAGAAGAAGTTGCGTCGTGCGACCCGCAGATGTCCTGTGACCTCTAAAGGAGGTAACCCTAGAATCAAGGTCAACGGGTCGCGGGCCGCCTCCCCTCGAAAGGCGCCTACCTCCTCTTGGACAATCTGTGACGCTCTCTCAATGATAGGACTTGTCTGGTAGATCGCTAACGACCATGCGACATCCTTGGCCTTATCTAAATCTAGGTAAAGAAAGCCCCGCACTACGCCTCTAGACCGACCTCCGTCCTGACCTCTCTGGTGCTCTCGATACGTCCACAACCAAGCACCAGTGGTGAGAAGGGTAGACCTCCAACCTGATTGACCATCGTGTTCGAAGGTCGGTCAGGCGGGTAACGTTAACTCTACCAAGTCGTCTCCTAGGAGTTCCGGGGGTTCTATTCCCCAGGCAGGATCGACTTCGTACTGCTCCACAGCCTCTGGCTGCCACATCCAAGCAATCGTCCCCTTTCACAGGAATCACCGGGCCCCGCTCCCGAATAGAACCTCTACGCCTCCTGACCGAGTCTCCCCGATCACGAGGCGGGTGTCCCACTCGATAGAAACCCTTAGGAGTATTCCTCCAGCGAGTTCCTGGCCAGCGGGAGTCCCTCTCTAAAAGTCTATAAAAAAAACCCTAAATCGGGAAGGCTAGCGTCATTCCCTTAGCCATCCCTAATCTCCAATTTTATTTAAGGGTATTTAATTCGGGAAAATTACTGAATTTCTTTCCTCCCCCTATCTCCTACTCTCGACTCACTCCTCAGACTAATCCAGGAAAGGTCTGTAGGCAGTCCTAGGTTCCGCCGCCTTCTTCCGGCCCTCCTTTAGGAATTTTCTCTAATTTTAACCAATTAATTAGGGATAATTAGGTTAAAGTCAGAGAATCCCTTTCCTTGGTTTGGTGGCCGAGTAGACTTGTTTTCCAAACCTACCTCAAAATCTGGCCAATTTTCTGGCCTTCCCGACTATTTTACTTAATTTTCTTGACTTAATCAGATTTAGTTCTAATAAAACAGAGGAGATGCCTGTAAAATTCGTTTTCTTATTTTACTCCTATCTAGGGCTATATTTTACATTATGTCTCTCAGTCCCAAAATTTTTGATGGATCTATTTAATTACTAAAAATTTTCGAAAAAAATTGGCAGCATCTCCCCTCCCCCCTTTGGGATGGGGTTCGGAGCTGTTGCCCCTAGCTCAGCAGTCTAAAGAAGGAGCCTACAAATTTTGATCCAAATAAATCAAAATTTACTTAATCCATTTTCAAAAAATAATTTTCGTTTCAAGTAAATAACAAAAATAACAAGAAAGAGGAATCATAAGATAATTCAGATTTGTTTCGAACCAACTTTTACATGTTGCTCCTCGGGGTTGTTAGAGTTTAACTAACTAGGGTTTCGGGGTTTTGTGCGCAACCGCACGCTCGCCCCCGCCCCTCGTACAACCCCGGGATTTTCCCTGCTGACCCTCCTAAATATCCGAAAAATCTTTATCCGATTACTTTCCTTTAATTTCTATTACCCCATTTTTTTCACAAAATGTAAAAGAAAATACAAATTTTATTTTTGTTTTCCAAATTTTTCTTCGTTGTTCGTTGCTGTTTCAGCCCCTAACTAGCTCTGATCATCTCGCCCTAGGTATCAAAACGACAAGAAAAAAAAGCTGAATAACTTTGGTCCAGGGGTTATCCCTAAAAAAAGGACCAGTTTCTCGCAATAAATTAAAAGGAAATACTGGTAATTTTGAATTATTAAATAAGAAAATAAAAAATTTTAATTATCTTTAATTCCGACAGTTAGAAATTCGCAAGAAACGTCTCAAAACGTTCGCCTCGTCATGAGGTCGAACTTTCCCCTCAAGGTACTTCGCGCAAAAACACACGGTTGATGAGTTATCTTAAAAGGAAATATTTTTAGATTTTAACAAAAATAAGAAAAATCGACTAATCAACTTATTGAAGCTAATTAGTCGTTCCCTGGGCACCCCCGTTATGTGGGGAAGGTCGTGGCCTTGGGGGTGTGATCCCCTCCCCGGCAACGGCGCCAAATTTGTAAGGAAACCCGGGGAGGGGCCTTCACTGTGCGGTGAAGCCAAGGGGTACAGTGCCTGTCACTTCACTGCCCCCGCTTCGGAGGTCCTCAACGACCAGCAAGGTGTGCAAGTTTCGGAATGCCCGTCAATCGCGCGCCCATACAAGACTCTTATTCACTTTGTTCAGGAAGTATAGCAACAAGTGAAAGCAAGACTCTAATCATTGTGATCGGTGAATACAACAACAAGTGTAAGCAAGGCCCTGTTCGTTGTGGTCAGCGAATACAGCAGCAATTGAAAGCAAGGCCCCGCTCGCTGTGATCGGCGAATACAGCAGCAACTGCATAGAAGGTCCTGCTCGCTGTAATCAGCGAATACAACAGCAAGTGTATAGAAGGCCCTGTTCGCTGTAATCAGCGAGTACAACAGCAACTGAAAGCAAGGCCCTGCAAGTGGAAACAAGGCCCCGTTCTTTGTGATCAGCGAATAGTGTTTTTCAAGGAACATGAGTTTCAATGACATTGTGTGCRTRTATGCAGAAAAGACCTCACAAATCTTTGYTGAWATGCCTGTTTGGAAGTAACYTTTGCGGTATGASTCAGCAGTTGCTCGCCCATCCACCTTCACACAGTATGTATCACAAGGTGGATTATCCAACAATGAGAAAATATTTTGAAACAACCCCCAATTTGAAAGTCCATGCAAGACAGTTCAATCATGACGCGACTAGAAATCTTTTGGTGGGCCACTCTTGGCGTTGATCAGACGACAGTTATTCTCAACCGAGGGGTTTATGCACCTACTGGGTTTGGTTCTCACTTCCTTTCTCTGCACACACTCTCTCCCTCTCGGTACGCTCTCTCTCCCACTCCGCTCTCACTTTTTTCCTCTCTGCACGCTCTCTCTCCCTGGCTCGCTCTCTCCCCCCCTTCACACTCACTCTTTCCCTCTCTGCACGCTCTCTCTCCCTGGCCCGCATTCTCGCTCCGCTTCCCCCAATTCCCTCTCTCTCTCTCTCGCACGGAGTAGCCCTCTTGCGTGCGAGCAGATTGTAACCAGGTTGGCACGAAGTCTTAAATGATGTGTTCGATTGAGCAACTCTCAATCGGCCAGCATTATAATCCCCAGTAATACCCTGAATGGCAATTTGAAATCGATTCGGTTCAGGGTTTGGAACGACACCCTCGTCCGAGTTGATCTCGATCGATCTGAAATAAAGTTCCTTAAAATGCCCTTAATTCAGYCGCTTGTAAACGATCGGCCTCTTGAGGTCTAGGAATTAATGGAGTTAAAATCTTTCAAACATAAGATAAAGAAAATAAATAAATAAAACATAATAAAAGACTCAATTGTGCTATATAAAAAAAACAGAAGTATTTGTCGGGGTCTAACCAGCGAAAATAGTTACCCCCGTCAGCGACGGTATACTTCTGCCTGTTCGGACTGATTTGTGAGGTCAGTTGTTCCCATCAGCAGCAGTGGACTCTTGCTTAATTTGACCACTCCCACAGGGTATTCTGGACAGATCAGCAAACGTACTTCGGTTAGTCCGCTCGCAGAGGCTATTCGCAGCAGATCAACAAGTATACTTTGATTAGCCTGCTCACACAGACTATTCTCGTTAGATCTGCAAGGGAACTTTGGCTGACCCGCTCACAGCGGCTATTCTCAACAGATCCGCAAGTGTACTTTGGTTAGCCTGCTCAGACAGGCTATTCTCGTTAGTACTGCAAAGGAACTTTGGCTGGGCCGCTCACAGCGGCTATTCTTAACAGATCCGCAAGTGTACTTTGATTAGCCCGACATGTGAAAATAGTCGTTCCTGATTGCTGCAGAGGTTCTTGATGGGGCTGATTCACCGAAACCGGCTACCCTAGCCCGCAGCAGAATTACTTAATTAGCTCGAACCAGGGAGCCAAGTCGTTTCTGCCATTTGCTTAATTGGACTGGCTCGGTAGACTGGCTGTATCCGCCGGTTGCTCCCTCTATTCCCCGCTCGCCCTCTCTCTCGTTCCTACACTGATGGAATCATACCCGTTCGCCAACWTCCCTTCCTCCCTTYTTCCCTCCTCGAACTCTCTCCATCTTGATCTCTCTCCTTCTCAATCTCTCTTTCCCYCACCTATACTGTGCAYGCCTCTCTCCGTTCCGAACTTACTYGCRAAACCCTCTCTTTGCCTGCCTSTTCTCTCTCTCTCTATCTGATTACACGCTCTCTTTCCGCCAGAGCACTCTCTATCTGGCAGTCCACTCTCTTCTTCCTTTTTCACCCCTTTCGTTCCCTCTAATCCGCGGAAAACACCCCCCCCTGTGCTKAGTCAATCATCTGMGGAAGACGTCASKCCGGAGGAAGACGTCAGTCTGTGGACGCCGCACCGTGCACCGCTTGGTGCGCCCCTCTGCCCGTTGTGCCTGCTCATGAACCGACTCTATGCCAGCGGGYTACGCACGCCAGGCACGCTCAGTGCCTTYCTCTGCTAACCGGGGCTTTTGCGCGAGCGTGKCCTGCRRACATCAAGCACGCTGAATCCGCTCACKTCAGATCTTCCTCCCTCTCTGGCTGTCAAAGAGGCCTTTTGCTTGCGCGTTGCRTACACCGGGCATACGCAGTGTCTCTCCTCGTTCCTCCTCTCTCGTTGATCGCCCTCAGCGYGGACACATCCCAGATMMAGTCCGAAGGGGGCTKAGTACACCTGGCGYGCGAGTCTGCCCCTRTCTCATCTRTCTCAATCTCTCTYGCTGYCGCCTGCCTGGCGCGTCGTTCCCCCTTGCTGAAACGCGCTGTGCTGGCTGAGGTGTACGCCAGGCACGYTGTCCCCTGCAGCTCGTTGACCTTCTCTCCTTCAGACGCGATCCCAGGCTGGGTACACCTGGTGCACCCCCCCCTGGTGTCCCGTTTGTCGCTCTATATCCACACGTGAAAGCTGCAGCACGGGTACCTTCGAATCTTTTCGCTTCTTTCATCGCCCAGGCCCTGAAACGGGAGCTAGCCCCTCGGCACCAGCGGTACTAGGGCTATAGGTTTGGCATAGGCATTTCTTCAAGTGACAATGTCGCCAAAGCCCAGGCTTTAGGCCCGGTAATAGCAGCTCACGGACCCAGCAGGACCGATGCAAATTCAGGGCTCGCGGTGAAGGGTATCAAAAGCCAATGCAGCCGGTCGTCATCGCTTATTCCGCACAGTCAAACCATGTTGCCGGGATAATTGCAGTGACTAAAATAATCCTCCCCAGCGAATTATCATGGAAAAAAAAATTAGTACCCTCGAATAAATGAACCACAACAGTCCTGAGGTGGATCGGAGTTTCATACTAGGACATACCAATATCGAACCGCCCAATACCGTACCAGTTCGTGTCGATGTCGATCCAATAGTTGTGCCAATCTGCATTAGCGGCCATGCCGATGCTGTCGCGATATTAGTTTCATACCAGTTCCGTTCCAGTAAGCGTACCAATGCCGGATCCGAAGAAACGCTCTGATTTACCGCCGCCTGCACTATTATCATACCGCTCGATGTCGAGTGTCGTACCATGCAATAATGCATTGTGATAATACCGAGCCTGTCCCGAACCAGAGTACCGTGCCCGAATCGACCGAGAGGTAACACCCCTGCAATGAAGCCCAATCAAAATAGCACCGGTGGTAATCCCGCGCCGGGCATCCATCCCGCACTCACTCACTACACCCTGATTGGAACAATGTGGCGCTTAAGCAAATCAGGTAAGTTTAGCATGTCAAGTGGTAATCTCGATTATCGGAAAATTGAGAGAGTCGTTAGAATCAGGGTAAATAAATGATTCGGAATTAAAACCGCTCGCGAATAATTAAGTAAATATTAGTTAATTATCAGATAATTGTGGGTTTCCTTCTCTTTTTATTATTTTTAATTATGTTTTTTATTTCTTAGTTCCATTATCGAAAATAACGAAAATAAAAGCAATCTTGTCAAAAATAAATTACGATGGAATTTAATTAAATAACGAATTTTTTTTGTTTTCTTTTTCTTTTACGGCCTTGATCCCTTTTTCTTATTTTTAACTCTATTGTCAGAAATTCCAATAATTGAGGGCGGTCCCATTAAAAATCAAATATCAAAGATTTTGAATAAATTAATGAATATTCTGTTTTTCTCTTCTCTTCTTTTGTTTTTAATTCATTTTCTCATTTTTAATTTTGATACCAAAATTGATGATATCCGAGGCCCCACTTCTGCGCCAGTTGTGGAGCGTAAAAGGACCACGCCTAAGCCTATCTCCATCTTGCTGTTCAGCAGGCGGCTGTCCCGGAAACAGGCTAAAGGCGGCGGTATTAAGATAGACGTCACCGCGGTAGAAGAGGTAGTCCTTCTTGTCAATTTCGAGAGCTAGTCTCAACGGTCGTCATATCTAATTTAAGGGATACTCGGGGTACCCCTAATTTTTGTTGCCGGGTCAAACCAGAGTACCATCATTGCACGGACTTGTCTTTGAGCCTAAGTCCCTAAGCCGCGGATTTCAGGCGGCTCACTGCTTGTGGTCGCCTGACAAAGTATCCATCCTACTATAAACATGGGTGATCACCTGAATCGACAAGCAGGCACACATCATTAGTCTGATGAGCAGCATTGATTGCCCTCAACCGAGGGGATTAACTGGCCATCGCAGTCTAACATCATATCCCTAGTCTGAATCCCTCATCATCTACAAAATCGTTCTTGCAGCACCCGGGGAGGAGGGACATTCAGAATAGGGGGCAAGAAAGTCAATTATAGCAAAACCTTGGACAAAGTCCGATTCCACCATTGCACTGTATTATGTAATGTTACCTGCACCATATCCCCCCCACGATCCTCATAATCCACGAATCCACTCAAGTAGGGAGACACAGTTTACAAAGATTCATAGCCACGTGCTTACCTAATTAATCATAAGCATGTGCATACAGAAAAAGTCAAAAATGTGGCAGGGCCCCAATCAATCACACACTTTTTTTACACAGAGGATGACGTCTCGCATGCTGAGGATGGTGGGCAAGATGAGGAAGACGTGATCAATTACTACGCTAATATTTGTCCAGGGTGTGTGGATTGGGAAGTAGAAAATGAGATGGGTCGTGAAGGGGCTGGGTGGGACAGGGATGAGTATAAGGTTGGGGCTGGCGGGTGGTGGGAGAATCTGATGAAGCTCTCTTACCAGGTCGACACCAAGAGTGCCGACGTTGACGGTGACCAGGCAGATGAGTGGGAGGTGGAGCTGGGGTTCATGGCAGAGGCGATAGATGCGGTAGAGGAGCGGCAAGGAATGGGCGAGATGGGCGAGAAGGGTTAGAAGGATGACAACAACAACAACAACAACGGTGAGCAGGGAATGGGTGAAATGGGCGAGACGGGCGGGAAGGATGATAACAACAACAACAACAACAACAACAATTACAACAACAACAACAACAACAACAACAACAACAACAACAACAACAACAACAACGACAACAACAACGAGATGGGAGAGATGGGAGAGAAGGATGACAACAAGGATGACAACAACAACAACAACAACAACAACAACAACAACAACAACAACAAAAACAATCACAACAACGACACCCATACCGCCTCTGCTTACAACAACAACAATAACAACGACAACAACGACAACAGCAACAACAACAGAAGCGTCGACAACATCGGCGACGTCAACAATAATGAGATGGCATGCAACGGTGGAAAGGAAGGAGAGATTCTCTGCTTGAGCGCGCTCGGGAGTAATAATAACTACAGCAATAACAATAACGACAACAACAACTACAACATTAACGATAACAAAAACGACACCGCTCACCGAACATAGTATTCGTGAAAACCTAACAAAAAAAATTGTTAGGTTTGCACGAAAATTTTTAAAGATTCTGATAGTACATTTTTCAGGCCTCCTACACGAACAAAATTTTATGTGAAGTAAATTAACCGCAAAAAAGGAATAGGAAAGTACTTTTTCAGAACTAGTGGAAGTGATGAGGAGAGAAGCAAGTTTTTTTACAAAAAATCACTACCTTGCAAAGCACCGTTTGTTCAGGCACCGAATTATCCCAAATTTTTGTTTATTTGAAAAAATCATATTTATAGTTTTATAAGGTATGTAGCACGACGAACCTATTCGGGAGTCTTCCAAACACACACACATGCTCTCCTGTTCACGAATACATTTGTTTGGATATGTTATCTCATACATGGACAAATATATTAATTTTTAGTGGGTTATATTAAATAATTTTCTATTTTTTTATTTTAAATCATGGTTGGCTAAGAATTTGAAGATGTCTCCCCGACAAGAGTTGTTTGAATTTTTCTTTTACATAACATATATTTTTTGACAAGGGTTTTACAGTTATCTTAAAAATGGAGTTATATTAATTTATAGTTCTATAAACTCGATTTCCCAGAATCTGGTTTTTACCAAACTCCAGAAAAGAACTTATAGTTCTATAAATGAGTATTCACTGAAACTGTTTTTTTTAACATCTTTCGAGTTCGCCTTGAAGACCTTTAAGATTGTCTTGTTTGAGCTATGCTTTTTGTCAATCTACTAAGAACGCCTGGAAAAGATTTTCTTGCAAATTTTGAGAACCGCTGGACTTTCTGCCAGTTCTTTTGCCTCCTTTATCGGGAAACAGTTAAAAACGCTCTCTTTTATGTGTCAAAAATAAAAGTTTGACTTTCACTTTTTCATTCTATAAAAAATGTTAGGTTTTCTGGTTTTGTTAGGTTTTCACGAATACTATGTTCGAGGTGGTAAGTTCGATTGGGCAATCTCTTCCCCCCTCCCCCCTTCCCCTCCTCCTGGATCTTTTCTTGCGTTCTTTGGTTGTAAATTGGGGGGATGGGCGAGTGGTGAGGAAGATTGGGTTGACTTGTAAACAGGAAGGCTGGGTGAGGGCGCGAGAAGTGGGATGGTGGTATGAGGGGGTGGGATAGTGAAAGCTAGACAGCTGGATGCACAGGGTTGCAAGTGAGTGGTGGGTTTTACCGCATCCTGTTTTGGCCACGTGGCAACAGGATTGACGATTTTCATTTTTAGCGGCTTTTTACAACTTAGGATTTGGCCACGTGTTAGGGCAGGCAGCGCACTGAGGATTGGCATCGGGGCTGCTTGTGTGGTTGATTGGCGGGGCAGGCGGAGAAGTGACGATGGCACCGGGGCCCCCACCAACTCCATCACGTACCCAAATCGCTGCGCCCCTATATATTTCCTCGTCTCTCTCACAGCTGGCGCTACCCCTGCCCGCGCGTCGCGGTTGTCCACGTCACCAACAGCAGAAGCCATGTGGCCAATCAAGGAGCCACGCACGTCTGCCAGGCACGCGCACAGGCCTAGCATCCGAGGAGCTCCCCTCCCCGGGCGCTAGTCAAGCCGGGGGAAATGGGTCTTACCGGTCCGCCGGCATCAGGGCGCTAGCGCTAGCGCAGCTGCTTGTGTCGCGCACCAGCGCTTTGGGTGGCCAGGTCCTGAGAGTTTGTTCATGGGTCTTTTCGGGCGGGCTGTTACCAAGCCAGGTGCTGTCCTTGTAATAATGGGGGGTGGGATGAGGTGCCGCCTGGCTGTTGCTGTGT
Organism: Chara braunii; assembly: GCA_003427395.1. Classification (NCBI taxonomy): domain Eukaryota; kingdom Viridiplantae; phylum Streptophyta; class Charophyceae; order Charales; family Characeae; genus Chara; species Chara braunii. Next base: position 1,272,203 of record BFEA01000028.1, read on the forward strand.
TGTTGTTGTTGTTTTGTTTTCACATTCTTGATGAGCGTGCAAATCACTTGTGTTTTGTTGTCTTTTTTTGGACAATTTCTCGATTTATGTGTGTCATCCTTGCGCAGGGACCATGCTAATCTTCTCTGTATCGTTCCAATTTTAACGGATGTCCCGAAGGACTCTGTGTTGCTGTCTTTGTCGGCAGCGTATGTCTTTTTGGTTTTCACTCTTGGGGCAGGCCAGGTGAAACGAGAACTCTGGCCCCACCGTGCACACACACACACACACACACACACACACACACACACACACACACACACACACACACACACAAATTCAACTGCGCCAACAACACTGACAAAAAAAAAAAAAAAAAAGTAGAGACAACTGCGCCTGTGACAGGTGCAGAGTTCCAAATTCGCAGAAATAACAGTACACTGCAAATCCGGGCCCACAGCAATTTGAAACTGCAAAAAAAACAGTAAATGAACTCGCAAAATGGCGGCCGTGGCCCAGCCATGGGCGTGGCCTAGACATCTCGGCCTTGGCCCAGCCACAGGCGTGGTCTAGACATATCGGCCGTGGCCCAGCCACGGGCGTGGCCTAGACATTTCGGTCGTGGACCAGCCACGGGCGTGGGGGGAAAAAAAAGGGAAAATTGTTCAAATGCCCCTGAAAGTTGGGGTATTTCGTCAGATACCCCTAAAAGGCACTGGTATGGCGAAATGCCCCTGTGACAATTGCGAAACTTTGCAAAATACCCCACTCGCCAATTGGACCTGTCATCTTCTGCATATACCCCTGGGCAACTTATCTATTTGCGCCGAAATGTCTGGCTGTTGGACCCTGCAGACGGCAGAAAAAACGCACCAGCACCTCTAGCATGGGGCTAGGGCATATGGAGAATTTGCGAATGACTGGGACAGGGGAAGATGCAACAGTTGAGGGCATTTCCGCAAACCGCTGTGTTTTAGGGGCATCTAACGAAATACCCAACTTTTAGGGGTATTTCTACTATTCAATAATTATCTCCCCCCCCCCAAAAAAAACACATGCAAGTGGCATTCAGGAGGTCTTAGGTTCAATCCCCAGCGGCCTCATGTACCTTCCTGGGCAAGCTTGGTGCCTGCCACCTAGAGATAGGCCGTTTGTCCTCCGGAGCGGCATTGAGCAGAGTCTGCTGATGTTCGTAGGGGGACGGGACCGGAGGGGAGGCACAGCAACTGGCCCATTGAAGAAGCTCGGTCCTGATGCTACCGGCTGACCCCTGGCCGGTATCATCCACCTGCAGGTAGGGCGCAGCCCCCCGATGTTCCCTCGTTGGAGGCTTGAACTCGGGCTGGCTGCTACAGGGTTCCCCGTAATACTATAATGATAAATAAAAAGGGCCTGGAAGGCCATCCTGTCCAGATTTGACAGGCAATTGAATTGGTTGGGCCTCCTGATTTTGCCAATTACAAACTTCCAACCGGGTAGTACCTGTTTTTTTTGCAGTTTCGAACTGCTCTGGGCCCAAACTTGCAGTCCACTGTTATTCCTGCGAAATGGAGACTCCACAACCGCACCTGGGCGTAGTTATTTCAAAAAAGTATCTGCAAAACAGACCCAACAGCATCCGTTTTTTTTGAAAGGGCAACGGCCTTCTGATTATGTTGTTAATCTGACTGTATGTGGAATCGAACTTGGGTCTCTATATCAACAGTTCGTGTGTGTACCAACGGAGCTAGGCCCGTTGGTACAGCCTCGGTTTGGGCAATCGCTGCAGCATGTGTGTAACTGAGAGTCAATACATTGTACCTGTTCCTGGTGGCTGGAAGGTACACACATAGAACCGTTGATAAACGGATGCAGTGTGCAAACCCTGTTCAATAAACAGCAGCAGCATCACTCACAATGGAACAGAGAGAGTGACAACAGCATTTACTGCAGCAGCAGCAGCATCACTCACAGTGAAACAGAGAGCAGTGACAACTGCATTTACTATTTACTGCAGCAGCAGCANAGTGACAACAGCATTTACTGCAGCAGCAGCAGCATCACTCACAGTGAAACAGAGAGCAGTGACAACTGCATTTACTATTTACTGCAGCAGCAGCAGCATCACTCACAGTGAAACAGAGAGCAGTGACAACAGCATTTACTGCAGCAGCAGCAGCAGCAGCAGCACTGACAGTGAAACAGAGAGCAGTGACAACAGCATTTACTGCAGCAGCAGCTGCATCACTCACAGTGAAACAGAGAGTAGTGACAACTGCATTTACTATTTACTGCAGCAGCAGCAGCAGTCACCGCAAAAGCACCAGTAGACACAGCTGCAGAATCAGCTCCTCGATCACGACGAAGCGTCGGGCATTGAATTTTACTTCGCAGAGCATACGTCAATCTATTTGTAACATTGAAAAAAAAAGTTGGGTTGGGTTCCGGGCCGCCCGGCGGACCGGCGGGGGCCCAGGTGGGGTCCTGGGCGGCCTGGCCGGGCAGTGCACCTGGTCGGTCCCCGGCCCCCCCCAGCGCACAGGGCATTTCGGGGTTTTCAGACCCCATTTCGAACGGTGGTGGGCTCCCGCAGGCCTACCGGGTCCGACCCGCCCGAAAACCCGTGACATCGGGCCCGATAGGCCTGCGGGAGTGGTTTTGAAAATTGCGGCGGGTCTGTGGCCGTCGATCCGCCTTGATCGACGGCCACAGAGCCGTCGCAAGTTTCCCTCCCAGATTTGATTGGCGGCGATCTTATCCGCAGACCGTCTGTGGGTGTTCGCTGGAGCTGCCCCCTTCGACCCGCAGCCTTTCGAAGTTGCGCCGCCCGTTGCTGTCCGCTGGAGCTGCCCCCTTCGCCCGTCATTCATCGTCGCCGTTCGCAGGAGCTCGTCTTCCTCGCCCGCTGCCCGTCGTCGTCGTCAGCTGGAGCTGGTCATCGTCGCCCGTCGCCGTTTGCAGGAGCTGCCCCCTTCGCCCGTCGCCGTTCGCAGGAGCTGCCGCCATTCTTCTTCTTCTTCTTCTGCTTGTGTACCGTGGGCGTTGGTTAGGTCGCGCGAGACTCGGAAGGTAAGAAAAACAGAAGGGAGGCCGTCAGGCACGTCGAGCCTTCCCCTCGTCTTCTTCTTCTTCTTCTTCTTCTTCCCGGACAATCTTTCTTCTTCTTCTTCGTCTTCCCCTTTGTCCCCCCATCCTCTTCTTCTTCTTCTTCTTCTTCTTCTTCTTCTTCTATCAGTTGACCTTCGGCAGGTGACGGCGATCTTCATCTTCTTAGGCCTTTTGGCTGTTTGGGGCAGGGCACATCTTCAACGACCTTAGGCAGTTGTCGCAAACGGCGAACGGAAAAAAAAAAGGCCGTCCTCCTCCCCCTCCTCCCCCTCCTCCGCTCCTCTTCTCTTCTTCTTCTTCCTCTTCTTCTTCCTTTTCTTCTTCTTCTTCTTCTTCTTCTTCTTCTTCTTCTTCTTCTTCTTCTTCCTCCTCCTTCCTCCTTCTTCTTCTTCCTTCTTCTTCTTCCTCCTTCTTTCTCCTCCTTCATTTGTCAATCAATCAATCTTTTCCCCCCCCTCTTCATTCGTCAATCAATCTTCGCCCTCCTTCTGCCTCCTTCCTCTTCCTCCTCCTTCCTCCTTCTTCTTCATTCTTCTTCTTCCTTCTTCTTCTTCCTCCTTCATTATCATCCTCCTTCCTCCTCCTTCTACTTCCTCCTTCTTCTTCCTTCTTCCATCACATCTTGCCATCCATCCATCCCATCTCGCCATCCATCCCTTCTTCCTCCTCCTCCTTCCTTCTTCTTCTTCCTCCTCCCTCCTCCTTCTTCCTCCTCCTTCCTCCTCCTTCTTCCTCCTTCTTCCTCCTTCTTCTTCCTCCTTCTTCTTCCTCCTTCTTCTTCCTCCTTCTTCCTCCTGTCTCTTCCATCGCATCTCGCCATCCATCCCACCATCCCATCTCGCCATCCATCCCACCATCCCATCTCGCCACCCATCCCACCATCCCA
>BFEA01000028.1:1276544-1313520 GCA_003427395.1 Chara braunii
CAACCCCACCGCCCCCCCCAAACCCAAAATTTTATTGCAGATTCGGGGTCCTCTCGCCGAGCGCGGAAAGACCCCGCCTTCAGAAAAGAAAAGAAAAAAATTATCGGGTGTTTTTCGGTGCGCCCGGTTTGCCCGGGCGGCCCCCCCCGGGCACGCCCGGCCGGCGCCGTCCTCACGCAGAAAAAAGAAAAAAAAAAAGACTTGTCATCGTGTATTCAATAGCAAGTGTGCCATCGTGAAGCAGTTTTTGCCAGCCTTCCTTTTTCCAGTGGGAGGGAGATGCAGAGTTGCCAGCCGTTCAGACTTCACAGAACTACAAACTTCTGGGTGGTGGAAATCAAACTGAGGATTCGTTGTCTTTCTCTTTCATTGAAATACCAAAGCACAAGGGTAAGGAAAAAGAATGTGCGACTGCCGTGATAGATACATCATACATTGCACAAGAAAAAGAACATTTTTTTGTCAGTTGGACCATATCTTAATACTATGTCCATGTCCTCAGCACATCCCAGTTATCACGATGGACTTCATGTCGACGACTTTTGGCTAAGACCAAGTGTAGGTTCCGTTGGATATGCTCCGATCAGTTTAATATCTGATCAGAAGCACTAAGAGCATACTTACTCACACTCGGCCCTCAAACTTGCAAAATCACAGAATAACCGGCCAGATCGAGTCCTTGTAAAGGAAGGACTATATCTGGCCGGTCATTTGGGATTTTGGGATTTTGGGATTTTGAGGGCCTAGTGTGAGTGTGCCCTAAGAAGAAAGTTAAAAAAAAAAGAGTTGATTTCAATGATTTCAATTGATTTGTACATTTCATCCTTGTGCAGGTGCCATGCTAATTTTTTCGGCACCTTTCAGATCTTACAGGGTATCCCGAGCCTGTGTCTCGCTTGAGGAGATTCATTTCAAGCATCCACGGGTCCCTGCCATCCGATATCAAAATCTCACGGCCGAAGTGTGACCAGGTTGAAAAACACTCGAAGCAAAAACAGACACGCAAAACAACGCAGTGCGTGCGAACACATGAGACGCGATGGGGCCTCGCCACACCATTCTTGAAACGATGAAAGGTTTCAAGAGCTGTCAGGCGTTTTCAAGAGTTGCACTTTCAAGAGGTTGGGCCTCGCTGCACTACTCTTGAATCTTGAGAAATCAAGAGTTCATCACCGCTGCACTGACTCTTGATGCCGCGTCCTGAATCTTCATTCAATAGCTGTCAGATTAGCTCTCGAAGACGTCGAGAGAGAGTCATCGCTGCACTAACTGTGGAAAACTGCTCTTGGTCCTGCGCTTCAAGGGGTGTCAGAAACGGCCCATCAGACGAGGGTCCTCGCTGCACTACTCTTGAATCTTGAGAAATCAAGAGTTCGTCACGGCTGCACTAACTCTTGATGCCGCATCCTGAATTTCCATTCAAGCGCTGTCAGATTCACTCTCAAAAAGGTCGAGAGTGAGTCATCGCTGCACTAACTGTGGAAAAGTGCTCTTGGTTCGGGGCTTCAAGAGGTGTCAGAAACGGCCCATCTGACGAGCTCTTGAAGTTTCCACAGTTCCTGCCTGCAGGGGCGTTTTTTCCAAACGAGGCCGACCAGTCCCTTCGTGCGGTTTGCAAATTCGAGAGTTGGCCTCCAGTCTCGGTGGACAAATCATCGCTGCCCTGTCGTGTAGTGCCTGTCCGACAGTCAAGAATGCTCACAAGAGTCAAGAGTCCAGAGTAAGTGCAGCGACGACAGCACTTGATGCCAATCCAGGAGTCTGACAGCACTATACGTACTCTTGAAATTTTTCGTGTGTCTAGCGTAGTGCAGTGAGGCCCGAGCTCTTGAAGTTTCCACAGTTCCAGCCTGCAGGGGCGTTTTTTTCAAATGAGGCCGACGGGTCCCTTCGTGCGGTTCGCAAATTCGAGAGTTGGCCTCCAGTCTCGGTGGACAAATCGTCGCTGCCCTGTCGTGGAGTGTCTGTTGGACAGTCAAGAATGCTCAAGAGAGTCGAGAGTCCGGAGTAAGTACACGACAGCACTTGATGCCAATCCAGGAGTCTGACAGCACTAGACGTACTCCTGAAATTTTTCATGTGTCTAGCGTAGTGCAGCGAGGCCCGTTTTTGGCCCTTGGCCACACAGCACTCTTGAAAGTGCAACTCCCGTTGATACGTTGCATAAAAGCCACAAATATGTTTTTGTTTTTTGTTCAGTATTGTGCCCGTCACGCTGGCACCTCTTGAAAATGGAGGGCTCTTCCACTGCTCAGCCGAGCACGCTTGAAATCTGAAGTTTTGCAGGCTGGATTCAGGGACTTCAAGAGCAACTCTTGAAACCCATTTCTGACAGCTCTTGAGGGAATCTTTGGGCTAACACCTTCAAGAGGCTGTGTGGTGGTGCAGAGACTCTTGAAAGTTTTGTTTTCAAGAAGGGTGTCACGGTGGCGAGGCTTGTGGGCAGCAAAGCATGAAACGAAGCTGGTAGAGAGGGCGACCACATGGGAAGTGGGCGAGGCGGGAGTCTTCAGCATGAGGTAGCAGATGTAGATGTGACGGCGTGTTAGGAGGATGGGGCAGGATATGGGAGAAGGACTTCTTGGTGGAAGGGTGGAAGATTGTGATGGAGTGATGGAGCGATGGTTCCCTGATATGCTTCCGGAGGAGCCGCCCGGCAGGACCATTGTTCTTCTCAAGCTGGCGCATGCTGCTTATCGGTGATCTTCGCTGTTTCGGATCGGGGTGCAACATTTGTGACGAAGGCATTCTCTCTACTCTCTCATGACTGCTTGCGAGGGGCTGCTGGCAGGCTCAGCAGTTTTGGCTTGCAACATGGTTTCGTTCGATCGCCGGAGACGGTGATTTTTATGCCATGGTTGCAAATTGATGTTTAGTTTCTATAGCTCCTTGTAAAAATCCATTCCCAATTCTTAAGTTTTAAGTTTTAATTGAAATTAATTCCCATGATCCATAAAACCTGATTTCTAAATCTCATTTGCGATGATTTGCCTAAATTTGTGTTTCTTAATTTTTTAGTCCAAGAGCCTCTTCGTAATAGTGTTCACATATTGAACATTAATCCTTACATCTTGATTTCAAGATCTCACGTGCCTGATTTCAGCCCAAATATGTGATGCTTAAATGCCTATTCCTGACCCTTGAGTCCGAAATTCCTGTTAGCTGAATTTTTTCCCTATAGAGCTACAAATTAGTGTTTTGCAATTACTTCGTAATTTGGATGTTAAATTTCCCGGATTCGTGCCGGTCGTGGACAGCACACCTAGACTTGGATCGTGGGGGGCATTTTTCTCCAGCTTACCCTTTTGTGTTGGGGTCGGACAGGCAGGGACGAGTGCCGTTTGGTCAAGTGGGGGGTAAGAAGATGGCTGGATGCGACGGGTCCTGATGGAGCTAGCCAGTAGGATGGGAATAGTGCACAGCAGCAACTGCGATGGTGGCTCCACTGTAGTAGGTCTTACCGGTCTAGGGTTAAGTGGGAGGGATGAGTGGTCCTGGCATGCTGTGCGTGATCAGTGCTGATAGGAGCTGGAGAACCGGAAGTTGGTGACTTCGCTGGTGTTTGGCAGGTCACCCTTTGCCATGCTGAGGCTGTCACGCTCATAGGCTCACGGACGGCCCATGCCAGAACGATGCTGGCTGGCACTGGGGTTTGGTCGTGCTGCCCTGTAACTCGAGCTACCAGTAGGCAGGGGCATGAGGCCTGGTAGAGAGGTGTGGGGAACTGTCGAGGGCGCAAGGCATTCCAAAAGTTATCTGTGAGCTTTTACTACCAGTAGGACTACGCTGGCTTGTGATAAGCTCAGATCCGTACCGCGCGGCTTGCCGTATCCTTGAGGAAAAACCCCGCGGAAGCCCCGAAGTACGGACGCAGATAAAAAGGGGGGTTTCCTTCTTTTTGCTTTTGTTTTCTTTTTGAAACGGCCTTTTTCATTTTGTTTGGTTAATAACTCCCGCGGGCGAATAGCGGCCGCAGTATGAAAATCAAGAAACGGGTGCGGTTGGGATTTTTTTTTTTGAATTTTTGCGCGCACGCCCAAGCTCCGATTTCTTCGCGCGTCTCGCATCCCCGTTTCTTGCTTTGCATCCTCSCGCCATCTTCCCTTCTTGCTGCGCGCATTTTCCCCATGCAGGACTCTTCGTCTTCCCCTACGCCCAGCTTGATCCTTACCCTGTCTTCCTCCGCAAAGTGATTGGCGGTGTAGTTGGGATGCTCGGATCAATGTGGAAAGCGGGAAACCACACACCACTTGGACGAACACCCCAATCACGTAGCCATGCAATCCCGTGGGTCGAACCCTCTAACTCCCCACCTCTCTCTCCGGCCCTGCTCATCTACACCCTGCGCCGCCCGCACCTCGCGCTGTTAACCCGCCGCCTCCCGCGCTATAAATTTGCGCAACCCTCTCCTCTCTCTCTCTTTGATCTCGGCTGCAATGCTGCGCGAGCTATGCGCGAGAGTCCGCGGCGCCGAACAGGCTCRACGAGCCCAAGGACGGGCGGAGTGACGACGTGGGGTGGACCCCGCGGTAGTCTCCGGGCGAAGCAGTTGGAGGGACTGAGCAGTGGTGGGGATTGGACGCCGGCCACGGCAGGGCCTTGTGGCTGTGGTGGTCGGTGGTCTTGGGGAATTTTTGAAGGCCGCGCCTGGGGTTCGAACCCTCTAACTCCCCACCTCTCTCTCCGGTCCTGCTCATCTACACCCTGCGCCGCCCGCACCTCGCGCTGTTAACCCGCCGCCTCCCGTGCTATAAATTTGCGCAACCCTCTCCTCTCTCTCTCTTTGATCTCGGTTGCAATGCTGCGCGAGCTATGCGCGAGAGTCCGCGGCGCCGAACAGGCTCGACGAGCCCAAGGACGGGCGGAGTGATGACGTGGGGTGGACCCGGCGGTAGTCTCCGGGCGAAGCAGTCGAAGGGACTGAGCAGTGGTGGGGATTGGACGCCGGCCGCGGCAGGGCCTTGTGGCTATGGTGGTCGGTGGTCTTGGGGAATTTTTAAAGGCCGCGCCTGGGGGCGACAGTTAATTGAAATTTTTGTGTACGAGAAGGACTCACTTTTATCTCCATTGCTGCTTCGTCTATGTATGTCGTGTACTTGAGGCCCCGAGTGATGGGAGCTGGTTTTGCGCATGAGTGATGTCGAAGGTCCATGGATGATTAGATGTCATGTCAAGTGTTGTTGAATGCATGCGTGTATGTGTGTATGTACCTGTCCGGGTGGGGATGGGGAAACTCAAGTGGGGGACCGTCTGCTTAGGAGTACGAGTGTGTTGATCCGGTTGTTCCCCTCCCCTCCGCGGTCTTTCCTGCGCTCTCGCACGGTCTCGGCGTAATTCACTCTCACTCTCTCTCTCCCTCCTTCCCTTCCTCGATCGCCTTCCTCGGAACTGACAGTCATCGCTTTTAGAGCTTATCGTCCTCGCACCGGTGACGTCAACCGCCTGCGTCCGCGCGGACGGTCGACGCCCCCGCCAAGGGGAGAAAGCTTAGCTTTTGTCATCTTCCCCTACACACCCCCCTTTTTTTTTAGAGAGAAAAGTTGCGACGATTGTTGTATGGATTCGGTGTTGGATCGGATGAGCGGGAACACGGGATCTTGCCCGTGTTCATCACATACCTCCGATCGTCTCATTTCGCTACCGGCCTTCCCCATCACAGATGATGACAGCGTCTACTGTGATGCAGACGTACGGCGCGCGCTGAGGCGGACGGAGCAAGTGTGTTGGCAAGACCCGCCGCGGGCCTGTGAGATAAGGGGGAGCGGGTTTGTGTTGATTGATCGCTTTGATTCCCCGGCTCTGATATTGCCTTACACGGGTTTAACGGTGTTGCCCTGGTCGGCCGCTCACGACGCGTGGCGACCGCAGTTTGATTGTCGCTGGTGTCGCCAGGGGGACTCGTGTTCGTGGCGACGGCTGGTCCTGGGGTACGAGGCCGCAATTTCGAATTCAGATGCCGGCGAGTCCTCCCGCCGCTTTACCCTCCCGGAAACTTTCGCGCAAACTCTGTGAGTCTGACGCCGAGGCCTGAAGGCCTCGAACCACCCACCTCCACAATAAAGACCCGAGGGGTCAGACACTTTGTGAAGTCGATGATGAGGCCTGAAGGCTTCGAACCCCTCACCTATCCCCCAAACCCCTGACGATCGAAGTTTTGTCTTCCGCCGCCATGGCCCCCCTCCCCTCGATGCCTTTCTCCGTCCCGATGCATGGCGACAATTCATTTTTGCAGACACCTTTTTGATTTTGTCGTTTCGGAGTGATTCGACCCCCACACGACTCCGCGGCGGCAGTCCGACTCCGAGAAAAACCTCGGCCACGAAACGAGAGCCTCCCGTTCCGTCCGGGAGACTCAACCCTTACGGCCAAAAATCCTCGGCCACGCCCCTCCAAGAACTCTGATTGGCGACCCCGTACGGGAAGCTGCAAGGGGGCGTGAGGTTGCGTATCACAGGCTGGAGCTGGGGCGGGTCATGCTGCCCTGTAGCATAATAGGTTGGGGGTGCAAGGCCTATTAGAGTCCTGGTAACGAGTACACCAGGGTCCAGGCACGTTGTGGTCCGGTCTGTTGAATTGTACCTAGGTAGGTGGGTTTCTGGTTCTTTAGATTCCTAACGACTTCAATGATGCCCAGCCTTTTCTCATGTTCTAAGGATACTTCAGGATTTCAAGGGTGTCTATCAGCTCATTTGAAGCCCGTTACGTTCAGAGACCTGTCACCTGTCATTGTCCAATGCCCGAACGAGGCTGCCAAGTGATGCGGCATTGTCTTGTAACCTGCTGATTGGTAGGGGCATGAGGCCTGGTGGAGAGGTCTGGGGATGCTGTGGGGCGTGCGTTCCAAGGGGCAATGCTGGTCAGAGTTGGGGCGAGTAGAGTTGCCCAGTGACCTGGCAGGGTGGGGGTATGAGGCCTGGATGAGCCTGGCACGGAACCAGATTGCTTTGGTGGGTTTCAGTTTGATCTGCAAGGTAATATTTGGGGTTCTGGTTAGCCTAGTGACTCCTGTTGGTTTCTAACAATAATCTCAGATGATTCCTAGTTGGATTTCATGAACTTTCTTTTCTTTTCTTTTTCCCCTCAAAATTCAATCCCAATTACTCAAGGACATTCAGAGGCGGGGGTCCTCTACATTACTTTCGGTTCAAAACAGATATCTGGAAGCATCATCCAGCTTAGCTTACAGGCTGAAAGCCTGCAAGTCTCTCCTACAGACCCAACAGCTCGTTGGCTGCGGAGTTCCTAGAACTACAACCTACTTTTTCTATTTCCTACAAAGGGTACCATTTTCTTGTACAGCTAACAAAATCCTATTGAGAGACTACTTGAGAAAATTTGAAAAAAGAGGCCTATTTCCACCTGACTACCCTGTTAACCAAAAACACAGTACACCTAGAGAATGAGCCTCCAACCTTAACAAAACCTGTAACCAACCAGTACTGAGACTATTGTCACCGCTGCTAAAACTAACCCTACCTCCCTTTTCCTGCTGATGTACAGTCGCCTCTTTGAACCGAAGCCTAACGGTCCGGGAAGTACCTCCAGGAGGCTACAACTACTATTAAATTATCATATTTGTGCTTAACCAGTCCCTACTGTCTGGATTGTGGACCTAACATGGTCCAGGCTCTATGTAACGCTCCCTCCAGCCCCTCTTACCTTCCAACTTCTGCCTTCCTACTGTGGAATTGAGGACTGAGCGTTCAGGTCGTTTCCGCCTAGCTACCCTGTTAACCAAAACCCGTCCCATGAGCACTGCTAAATCTAACTCTGCCTCACTTTCTACCTACTGACGTACAGTCGCCTTCTTTGAATCGAAACCTATAACGGTCCAGGGAGTACATCCAGGAGGGTACAACTACCATTGAGCTACCGTGTTTGAGCTTATTCAGTCTCTATCGTCGGGACTGTGGATGTAGAATGGTCCAGACTTTATGTAGCGCTCCCTCCTGCCCCTCTTGCCTTCCAACTTCTGCCATCCTACTGTGGATTTAAAGACCGAGCGTTCAGGTCGTTCCGAGGCCACAGATAGCCACTTCGAAATCTGCAGCCTGCCCTCTACTATCGACGCTAAGTGCTTATTTATGGCCCAATTTCCTTGGAGACATCGCATTCCGCTGCATTTATTGCTGGCTTTGGCTACCTTCCTGGACCAGTCGCCCTTGATTGCAAGTACAATATAGTGCTTTACCTTTGCCTTAATGGCCTGATCCGTCAGGAATTTCTTCTGAAAAAACACAGTGTTCCGTTCCTCCCAGATGATCCAAAATATGACAGCTCGGATGGCCACAGCTACATAGCCTCAATCTTTGCTGCCCTGGTATTGGAGCATAACGGCTCCGAATAGTATCCAGTTCTCATCCCAGACATAACTATTCCCACATATCATGTTCCAATGATCAATCCACCATACCCACACTCTTCGGGACAGAGGGCAAGCAAGCCAGAGATGCATAGTGGACTCGAATGGCCATTTGCATATCTTGCATGTAAGCTCAATGTTCATTCCTCTACTGCTCAGCCATGGGGCTGAGGGTCTTACCATCATGGATAACATCCACAAAGGAGTTGCCTTTCGCTGTGATGGTATACCTAGTAAGTTTTCCCATGAGATAACCATTAATCTTGAGATTACCGTTGGGCCATTTACATATCTTGCATGTAAGCTCAATGTTCATTCCTCTACTGCTCAGCCATACGGCTGAGGGTGTCACCATCATGGATAACATCCACAAAGGAGCTGCCTTTCGCTGTGATGGTATATCTAGTAGTTTTCTCATGAGATAACCATTAATCTAGAGATTACCGTGGCGTCCATGCTTGCGGTCCTGATCTTTGCGTAGCTACTACCACTGGAGGATTCGATTTTTGTAGATGGGTATATCCACACCTTGAGTTGTAATCCGAGAGCCATCTTTCTGGATTTGGCCACCTCCGCATCGCAGCATCCAACTTAAGATTTTTAATAGGTGTTCCTTTCGCCCATAGTGTGCAGGGCCAATACCCGTCCTCCGTACAGTGTTCCTTGACTCTTACTTGCAAGATGAGCCCCATTGGATTTGCTATTGTTGCATCCTCTTGTTCTACCAGGGCTAGTTGTTGACCCTCTAAAATTTCACACTCCTGGAATTTCCTGAGTCCGTCCATATTGATTGCTGTGAGTTTGAAGAAGGATTCTCCATCTACAGGTGAGTCTTCTTTGTACCATGTACCAAGCGCATTTGTTTTTTTTGTGCTCGGCAGTGAGGTCCAGTCTGTAGGGATGACCCTTAGCAGCATAGTGTGCCTCTTTCATGAACTTTCTGTTATTCCTTGTTAGCTATTGAAAAAATAAAAGGAGGGAAAAAAAAGGGAAACTATGTGGTGTCGACCCTGTCGAGCGCATCAGTCCTGCAGGGGGACCCTCATGGCCGCGTCACGTAGGATTTGTGAAGAACTTCTTCGCAGTGGAGCTTTCCGCCGCTTCGGCCAAGTGCGCCAACCATACCTCTCGTGAACCCCTAGGATAGGATAGGTCGCGCGAGGTACAACTTACCTTTGCCCAAGGGGCTGTCACCACCCTTGAACAGGCGTATCCCCACCGAGCTGCCGAACCACATGCGAAAGCTACTCAGTTGCAATCGCAGAGGTGGCCCAGCCGAGGGCATTTCTTATACGCTGTAGCATAGGGGGTATGCGCGGTCGCACGCCTTAATTGGACCCATACGCGAGTCGTCGCTCTGGGGGCTGCTGTCCCAAGTGCGACTCGGCGTCGCTCTACTAGGACGGTCCATCTAACCACGTGATACACACTTCAAAATAAAAAATCAAGTTACACACACAAAACACGCCTAGTCCTTTTTGGTATCCAACCCACACCTTTACTAACATAGAAAGTTGTTGGGCGTCACACGCGAGGCTCAACTAAATGTCATGAGGATGCAGACTTTGTCATATCGACTAGCCATGCATAAATATGTAAGCAGTCGCAAAAATGGCGTACTATGTAGTACCGATAATCATGTGGCCCTCAAAGGTGTTGAGGGTCGCTTTCGACACTCAAGTGTCGACTGACACCCGCCTTAAGGGGACAATCTCTCGACGTTGGACAATCGCTAATGTGGTTGCGAGTCCTACCCTCTTTTGCATCCTGCGCGGATGAGAGATAGGCGGGCCTTGACCCATTGTAGCAGTTGAACACCTCTAACCTTGAAAATGGGGTTCCACCTTTGAAGGTTTGAAAACAGGGCAAGGAATTTGACTTTGACAGTTGCTACGGACCTTAACGTCCAACCATGAAACTTGTTTGAAAAGAAAATCTTATTTTTTCTCGATACAATCCGTTTCACCAACACGCACGGTCATATTGGACCACACAGATATACCATATACAAACAAAGGGGTTATAGAAACACGAGGAAATCATTTTCGCAATTACAGTGTGACTCCCTTCATAAATATATTTATGATCGCAGACAAAGTCAAATTTGAAACTCCACTCACAAAACATATCTGCAATTACATCAATGATTCAACATTGGCAAACCACGCACTACATGGGTTCAACTTCAACCACTCTCTGCACTCATACCCCTTTACCTTATCCATACAAGCCTCAACATTTGTTTAAAAATAAAACACTCAATACATTTTAAAATTGTTATTCAATAAAAGTCGAGGTAAAAACCCAAAGAAACAATTCAACCCACAGAGGGCTAAGACCTTTAGGATGAGTGGCGAGAATGAGTGAGAGTTTAGTCATAAATCGACAAATCGACAACCGATTTGTTATCAAAACGTAACAAAACATGATCCTTGTAGAATCAAGTTGAAACCCGTCAGATTTTGAATCGATATGGTCGAAAAAAATACCTATATCCCAACACAGACCAATTATCAAACTAAATTTTAAGTGTATGGAGAATAAACCTCATATCATATCTGACACAAAAATTTATTAAGACTAACTTTATATCTACCTTACAACGGGGGCAAGAAGAATAAGGAAAGTTTTGGCAACATCTTCCATATACAAGATTGATTGTCAAGATTTTTCCTATCAAAATATAATCTAACTCCGCAAAGCTTAAAATTTTTAGCAGCATTCCCTAGAGAGAAAGTGTCTTTCCATAATTTATACTTGACTGAATATAAAATTTGAAACCATTTTTAACTCTAGAGAGATAAATTTTGTCTAACTCTTTGAATTACTAAAAATTTTAGCAGCATCTCCCTTAGAGAAGTAGACTTCCCATATTTATAAGAAAAGTAGACTTCCCATATTTATACTAAGTTGGATATGAACACAAAATAAAACTTTTTTTTTTTTTTTTGTTAAACAATGCTCCAATTTATTTGTGAGAATCAACACGGTCGCGAACCAGGGCCAAAATCTTTTTTTAGAATACAAAATGAGCTACCGGGGCCATTACCCGACTTCGGCTAAGAACAATTGAAAAAATCGAAAAACTAAGAAGCATTCATGGTCCACTACTCAAACACTACCAAGTCATTAGAATGTGTGTTAAAAAGCTTTCCAACCATTAATCAAATAGGTGAAACATATTCAATCCACCTACGACCACTACCAGCATGGCTGTTTTCAGCACGAACCGAAGCTCTTCCAAACCTCATGCTCCCGTCAGGCTAGGTTGAAGAGTTGCATTACCTTGCTTCAGCACCGGCCAACATTGCTCTACTTACAACCCCCGATGACAACCGAGACTGCCCCTGCAAACAACCCCCCAGATCTCTCTACCAGGTCTCATACCCATTAAGCTAGGTCACAGAGTCACTTGGCTCTGGCTCCGGCCAGCGTTGCTCCAACATCCGTCTTCAAGGGGCATCAAATTTTTAAAATCTCGTAGCAAGATCACAGATGAATTTAAGTTCTTGCTAAGATAAAATTCAAGTTTTTGCTAAGACAAAATTCAATTAACTACTTAGATTTGCATAAATTTTGGTTGCACTCCCTCTAGAGAAGGGTCATTTCAAAATTTGATCAAAACTAAATACAAAATTTGAAAATAATTATGACTTCGCAAAGTTAAATTTTGTCTAACACCTTAATCTGGTAAAAATTCTGGTAGCACCTCCCGTAGAAAAGAAGGTTTTCCAGATTCTTACTAAGCCAGATATGAAACTCAGACAAAAGTTAAATTTTGAAAAGTCAAAATTTGATTAACTCCTTGGTTTTGCAAAAATTTAGACAGCACTTCCCTTAGCGAAAGTGATTTTCTAAAATTTATATAAAGCCAAGTATGAAACATAAGCTTAACAAAAAAAATGCAGAAATTGAACTAACTCCTATGACTCCAGCCCGTGACAAACATTTAAAGCAACTACCTACCAAACTTAATACTCAAACTGAATAGAGCTTACACTCCACCACATGCAAGTTCATACCACAATTGGTAAGTACTCTTACAACAGCCAAATCATTCAGCTTAGAGCCAATGCCCGGTCCTTTAGAAAACAAGCAATAAACATAGCACTGAGTCATTCAGCTTAGAAACCATGCTCAACCTTTAGGAGTCTGTAAACCGTATGCAAAATCGTCTTACTCCCACCTTCCCCCAGTTCATCTCTTAATCTGATTTCAATCAGAACAAAAGAAGTTGAAATTAACACATGCATTCCTTTCAATTAATATGATTTACTTATGAAAAGAACACAAAATCATCGAGGAACATATGCATATCTCGCAGACAAACCAGAGAGATGTAATAGAAGGGATATAGTGGGTTCACACAGGCAAAAGGAGGTATACCTGACAGTTCTCTGCCTCCAAAATCTCACCTAGATTCTGGCAGAGCTCCCACAATCGGTGGGGCGAACCTCCCACAAAGGCCTTGACATAGATTACGAGTTTCAATTCCGCTTGCCGCCTTCCTCTCTCAACCCATAGATTAGACTGAGAGTAAGAAAGGCAGAAAGAAAGATATTAAGTCGCTCAAATACAAGAAAGGTGTGCTCAGATTCGCGTGAGAGGGCCTTGAAATCTTGACGCGCATGAGGGTCCCACAATGGTAGCTAGTTTGCAGTGAAGATGGTCCAACCTCAATTGATACACAAGTACACTGCAATCTGACAACCCTCCAAGGCGTAATAGTAACCCCATTTGCAGTTTTGACGACTCCCTCAAGTCGTGACGGCGCTCCTTCTGACCAAACCGCTACTACGCAGCCTACCTCGTGCTCTATTCAAATTGCATGAGGAAACAGAGTATAACGTAGCAAAAACACAGTGTGCACTGTGAATGCACAGTCCGTGGTTCAGAACTACACACGTTGATGCTATTGTAGCGAAGTGAAAACAACAATCATGGTTCAAAACCCATGGACACAATGCCAGCAACGCGCTGTAACATAAGATAGTTTCTCCCCTTTGCGAAAAAGTATAGCAAGCTACTCCAATATTGCAGCCTTTTTGAACTGTGCGGAGCAGCAGCAGTTCCAAAAGGAGTATCAACAGTTCTCCCAAATCCTCACTCGTAGCACAACCTGGACTTATCTAATGGCCGACCAGATTCGTTCACAAACCGGAATGAGGCACTGGTTCGTTATGATGGAGGTTAGTAACAAGAAGCCCAACTATGAATGAAGCGCGGGTAACGAGCGAGGCCAGATCGTGAGTGCATAGCGTAGATCACAATCGAGGCCTAGTGTCAGACCCACGATCAATGCGCACAAGTAGTAGAGTACTGACTTCGAGTTGACCATCACGGTGAGGAATAAGACCGGGGTGGGAATGAGTAAGCAATTGTGACTGTGATTCGGTCGACGGGCTCGAGAGTTAAGTTGGGTGACAAGCGAGGTGGCTAAATCAACCACGGAGACAAGCTCCCTACGACTTCGACGAGGATAACTACGTTGAGCATCATGATGGTTTTGACTAGCATAATGCCATAATGATTTCAACAGTATGACGCTCTCCCTCTACCGTGTGTACACCATGAGAATGACTCTTCCGCTGGAATACGGAAAGATGCTCTGCCACCTAAGCACTCCTATTCCCTGGGGTATGTAGTACTACCCTCTGACCCTTCTCTCCTTTGGATCCTATCTTTCTACTCCTTCTTCACCCCTTTAGCTGCTCACACTCCCCTTCCTGTCTCCCTTTTCAGCCTTTATTCCCACGGTATGTATCTTGTCGCATGTGTGGCCAGATTTCAACAGTTATGAGAAGGCCGACTGGGAAGATGACAACAGTCGGACGGGAGATTGTCCCAAAGCGCGCACAGCGAAAGGTGGTAACCTCGACTAACCAATGCTACTACCTTGACGGACTCAAAGAAGACTAGCACGACGACGAATGCACGGTGAACAGCGCGGATGGCAGCGATCCTGATGAGGTACCGGGATGATCATAACATCAACTACAAATCAGCACAAGTCGAAACCGCAGCACCTTCGGACGATTGCTCCAAAATTACAATGCCAAGCAGTGCTCACCCCAAACGGGATTACACAACTATAGCGGGCAAAAGCGCTGGCACGGAGAGGGTGGTCTCGAGTAGCATGAAAGTGACCACACTCGCAGGCCAAAGCACCGTGCCACTACTCACCGAATGTGCAAGACGAAGGAGAACCTTCCGCAAGGACATGGGAAGACACATCGCGAGGAACAGACCTGCAAAGAAGTCTCGGTGTGAGTATAGGCTAAGGAGTTGTCAGATGCAAATATCACCACACGCGCCCCAGAGAGAGAGAGAGAGAGAGAGAGAGAGAGAGAGAGAGAGAGAGAGAGAGAGAGAGGTTTTCATCGAAAGGGTGAGCAAAAAGGAAATGGCTCTGTCGGCAGAATATGGAAATATACATTGCTTTTCAGCCATGGTCACTAGAGAGAGGCTACTTCCATTGATAGGATGCGCAAAATCAGAATGAATCTTCCACTAGAACCCGAAAGTATTCCTTGCTCTTCAGTCACGCGCGCAGTAACATAGAGAGGAGTTACTTCCATCGATAGGATACGCAAAATTGGAATGAATATTCCGCTAGAACCCGGAAGTATTCGTTGCCACTCCGAAACCGCTCCTCCCGTCGCAGCTCCTGCTGTTTACTCCGCCAAATCCCCCTCTCAAACCCAAAATCCGGCGTGCCCCTTCTCTTCGCAACGCTCCGAAACCCCGAGGTAGCCACTTGGTTTGTCCAAATCGGTCGAGAATAACCGAGATACATTGAATTCTTCATCGCCCTTCCTTCTCTCTGACTTTTCGACTCTCACGCGCAGTCCTTCTTCTCCTAACTCTAATCCTACTAACTTTCTACCCACAGATTCGTATTCGCCAGCCCAAGAAACCCCTATGGGCCTCGTTCGACACCACTAGAAAACCCTTACATGTAAGGGTTTCATCGTTCCACCTCTCCCTAATGACGAAAAAAAAAATGCGAAATTTGTTTTCACATTCGCGGGCGTAAGGGCGAGCCCTACAAAAATGAGGGCTCCCCAACCAAAACGGACGCAAACGCAAGAACGGTCGTGGAGGTGACTTGAAAGTAGGGGTGGCGCCCTTACTTTCCACGGGAAAACTGCCGACATTTTTGTTTTTTTTTTTCCTCAGGTGTTTCCTTCCCGTTCCTGGTCCAAACGCTGGGTTGTCCGATACACCATGGGACGGCGGTTCCACGATAGTCTCCAACGGGCAGCGCCGTGGCCCGGCTGTGGCCATGCGGTACCTCCGGCTAGCCGTTTCGGCTTGCGTGTGGAGACGACTGTTGCGGGGGTCACCGCGGAGGCGGGCGCGCGAGTGTCGTTGGTGGCGTCTGTTTCGAATTGGGTGGTATGCGCTGCCCGTCGCCTGCTGGGCCTTTTCCGCGAGCTGCTATATTGCACTCCTCTGCTACCGCGCTTTGTCGTCATCGAAAGGTAGCAGATCTGTGTGTCATGTTTGGCTGCAGGCGCGCATGGCTGACATGGTGAGGAAGCTAGCTCTCCTAATTTGTCCTGATTGGGGCAGTGGTGCTGCTCATAGCTCTGCACGCGTGCCACCTGGCTGGTGCTCGCATCCAGCGTGGAAGGAGGAAGGGGTTGAAGACGCTTCGACAGGGCGCATCGGGGAGCAAAAGGATGGGGGACGAATACAGTCGGGGTTGTGAGGGTTTTGGGATGGGGAGGAGGGCGTACGGGGGAGGGAGTGGAATGCAACACAATCTCCACCACAAGTTTGATCCAAATTTGTATTCGCATCTCCTCCCCCTTTTACTTCCACCGAGAGCCTAGCGGCATATGGCAATCCCATCTGCCATAGTCGCTCTTCCGCATCGCAAGCTCTCTTCCCTGCCTTCATGCGCACATGGCACGACTTGGAGTCCAGGTTCATCTGCAGCTCCAACAGTCCCGCTATCCAAAGGGAGTTTCGAGGTGAACCCGCTGCTAGACGGTTCGTTTAGTCTTTCGCCACTATGTGCAAGTCCGACGAACGGCCCGTACACTAGCGTGGCTGTGACCTCCGCCAAAGTTTTCCTCTGGCCTCGCCCTACTCAGGTGCCACCCTGCGCAGTGGGCTGTGCTAATCTTCTATTTATCATCCCAATTCTACCGGATGTCTCGAAGGACGAACGATTGCGCGTCAGTATCGCTGCAAGCCTTCCCCAGCGCCCCCTCCCTGCCGCCGCCCTACTCAAGCATAGCTCAGTCCCAAAGGGCACACTCACACTCAAACCTCTCACCACAGATCGAGCCCGCTGGCTGGTGCATCCGAGGTAAGTACCCACCGGCTCGGTGCATGCAAGCCCCCTATGTCCGCTTCGAGTCGGACAGAGGAGTTTCGCTTAGCACTCTGAAGTCAACTGGACCATACTAATCTTACCTGAATCGCCCCAATTTTAACGATTGTCCCGAGGGGCAAACGGCAGTCCCATGAGTGGGATTGCACATGATTTCATCTGAGATGTGATCTACGCCTCAATAGTTCATAGGTGCACCAGCCCCGCCAGGCTCTAGGGCATCAACACCTCAAATCCGGCACCGAAATTGGTACCGTCCATGAGCGAAGATGGGACAAGAACAAAAGGAGCCAAAATAAAATAAAATAGAAATAAAAATAAATCATGAGAAAGTGAGGAAAGGGAGAAACCTTTGGCACCCTCCTTTGGTCCTGCCAATCGGGCCCATGGTTGGGTTTGGTAAAAAAAACAAGGGGAATAACCTCGTCAGGCCCTAAATCCCCTTGGTTCCTCGATAATGCTCTAATGCTCCTGCATGGCTTTCCGTAGGCTTCAATCCCTGAATTCTCCTGATGAAAATCCGATATCGTACCCAATAGTACTAGATTCAAGGACGACACTAGCAGCCGTGCAAATCTATATAAGTAGATGATGTGCGATGCTCGCTTCTGCGAACACGTACCAAGGCCGCACCTTGGCCTACTGTCTAAATCCATGGCCGTTGGGCTCCCGCGCCTACCGCGCGGAGACCTTTGCCCACGTTCTATCCCTTCCACACTCGAATTACCACCAAAAAGTTGCACTACTATCGATGTTGTTTTCCGCATGAGCGCACGCACGTCATAGTCACATCAACAAAAAATCACTTAGTCCTAGTTTAATCAAAGTCAGAAGTTGGCCGGCAAACACGCAGGCTCTATAACATCAATTAAAAAAATCACGCGTGCCTTAAAACTGTGCCCCCCCACACTCTCTACTTTTAGTCAACCATCCAGTCAACGTAAACGAAACACAACCACGACTCGCGTGGTGTATTTAAAATTCCGAATCAAACTCTTTTTTTGTCACTTGCAAAAACCAGGGCAGATACCCTTATAAGGGTATTCGCACCAACAACGGGAGTTGCAAAAACGAGTTATAATTGCACTATGGGCCAAGATACAGTTTGCAATTGCGATTCGGGCAATGTATACAACACATCTTTCTGGCCAGATAAGGTGCCCGAAGTGTGATTGCAAACTGTATTTTGCCCCATCATGATAGTGCAATTACAACTCGTTTTTGTGACTCCTGCGTAGTTATCCCCTCCGAAAAAGCAAAACAAAAAATAAGAATACCTTAGAGTTATGAGGGTTCACTCGAGGCTGTTGTTATGTTCAAAGATTTGCTCTTGTTCGATGTCGGAATGACACTGGGCGGTGTTGGGGCATCACCTCGGAACCTGCTCTTCGTGCGGGAATTAGGCCTGGTACAGAGATCTGGGGACGCTTTGGGTTGGGCATTCCAAAGGACAACTAGGGTTGTTGTCAAGAGAACGCTGGTCAGAGTTTGGCCGAGTCGTGTTGCCCTGTAACCTAGCAGGTTGGGGACGTCAAGCCTGGAAGAGCCTGGCAGGGAACAAGATAGTTTTTGAGGGTTTGTTTTGGTTTGTTGGACAACCCATGGGTTTGAGGGTATTTGAACGTTTTTTGTGGATTTCAGTGGTGAGTGTCCGTGGTTTTCTAAATACTTCAGTAGTTTTTCTCTATGATCTGTTTTTCTTAACCGAAGTCGGGTAATGGCCCCGGTACCTCAATTCCTATGATCTGCTTTTTCTCAACCGAAGCCAGGTAATGGCCCCTGTGTCTCAAATTGTTGTGAGTGTTTTTGAATTCACGCTTTCCATCGATCCACCCGGCGGCTCATTCCTCTCCTCTCGAAGGATGTAAACTGGAACTTCGTCTTGTCTTAATTGATCGAAAATGGGCAACTCTTCCGACACTCTTCACTTCTCTCATTTTTATCATCTTGTAAGTAGGCAATGTTTACAGACGTTTCACTTTGGAAGATCTTCGCTCATCTTTTCGACCGGTCGTTGTGTATCTCTTCCAGAATTTTGTTGATGTCACGTGGAGTATATCTCCATCATCTGAGCTCAGAAGAACTTCTTCCGGAACTGTTCCATTAGTTTCTGGGGTAATCTCCCACCCCGAGGAACATCGAAATCAAAGGATACGTTGAAGTAATCTCGGGAACTACTTAGATTTGGTCATTTTTTGTTTGTGAACGGTGGATGTTTGTGTATCGCCCATGTGGACTGAGCCAGCTGAACCATCGAAAGGACAGCTCCCCAAGCCCCCTCAGTCATGGCCCTTCCCGTATAACAAGGAGATGACGTGTGCCTTTGAGTGGGACGTACGAGAAGTTGTCGCCAAGATAGGCGACCCTTATTACTTTTCATCGGAAGCCCGCTGTTCCGGATTTGTAAATGCTGGTTTTGTGATAGTTGATACTCACTTTTCCCCTTATTCTATTTTACTTCTCCTCAACGGGTTGATTGTCGTCCCGAGGCCGATTCTTGCACCCCACTGGCCTTGTACTTGTGCAGCGATTGTCGCCACACAGAGCGCTTTCAGGCCAACGGATTCCACTATAGACACGTGGCGAGGAGGAATACAAGCAAAAAGCAGTAAGACTGCAACCCTCTGACTCAGATTCAGAGCTTTTTGCTGAGCTTCATCGGTCCCTTGTGCGAAACCGAAATCCGATGTGCGTCCCCCCTCTCTTTTGACGCAAAAAGAGGCGTTGCCCCGCGTGCATCAAAGTTCAAAGATACTTTTTGGACTAAGTGACAATTAAGGAAGAGCCCGCTTCCCTAACCCATCTGCCCATTGTTTGTCGCTCCATATGTGGGACCACACGGGGGATTTCAGTTTTGTCTGTATCTCCATACTCAATTTTCCAAAAGTCCTTGGCACACCCTATTTTGCCACTTTCTGGGCCCCTTTTTCGTGCTTACGTCACTCCGACAAAGAAACCAGAGCAGGGTGTGAGGTTGAACGTCACAACACTGTCCTCCCCCCCCCCCAAAAAAAAAGGTGTAGAATCCGCCGCTAGGCCCGCCACCATCAGCAAGTCACAACATCGAAGAAACCACCAAATATTTCGCATAACCCGACAGTAAGGAGTCATGCTAAAGTTGACTTCCATCGGTGCTGAGCACCGAAGAGGAGTCCAACCGACCAGTACGCCAGCAAATTCCTCCTACAATGGGTCGTCTGAGATGTTTTTGAGGTCTGAGGACAGCTTGCTGCCTGCCAGCATTAATTGCCCTGAAAACCCAGGGGATTAAACCACCATTACTTGGCCCATACATCGGTCGGGGGCCGTTGTCGTTAATGGCCCACAACTTCCGGGCTTCGGGGTACCAGACCTCAATGGTTGGAAGCGCCAGCTAAAACAAAGTTGAAATGACGTCATGGCGGTTCGGGAAAACTTGGTGCGCAGGGGGTCGGTTGGCTCGGCATCGATAGTTGGGCCAAGTACTGGTGGTTTAACTGCGCAAAAGAATTAGCAAGGAAGGGAGTAGCCTTTTCAGCCTTGTCGACGGGCGCCTGACAAATCTATAACCAGCTAGCGCTCCCTTCATACAGTGTGCCTTTCTATCGGAAATCTGAAATAGAGCATCGAAAAATGACTGCTTTTTGTCATGCTAATTATCAGAAAGCATCTGAGAGCGTATCTGAGAATAACAGCCCGGCGGACCAATTTTACACAAGACTTGACTAACTTATGGCGGGAGGTGCAGTTGGCAGTTGGTTCGAGAAGGGATTGAAGAGTATGGTGATGGGCCCCAGACACCAGTCTCCAGGGGGCGATCGGAGAACTGCTGCGACAACCATCCACCTCTACCAGTCATTCTCTTCTCTGCCGTGCAGGGGGTTCCTCTTACCCTCAGCCAAACCAATCAAGATCTATCAGGGTGCCCATTAGGAGAGGAAAAAGATCAAGAAATTCAGAGGGAGGGGGAAGCAGGTTATTGTATCCAATTGCAGTCCAGTCGCTGAAGCGTAGCCGGTAGTTTTTTTGGGTGGCATCCAACCGTTGCTGGTCTGAAATTACCTGGGTTTCCATCCCAGCCACCCGACAATCAAAGCTTGAAAAGGTACCGGCTGAACACGTTGATCCTACCTGGGCCTAATTTGGAACGGGCCCAATATACCACTGTCCAAACCAGGTTCAAGGCTAACCTAGCCACGGTAACTGCCCAATTCATGACAAATCAGCCTGTGCCTAGTCCTAATGCGGGAAATTCCCAGGTCCCAAATCAACAAACACATCAAACAGAACAATAGCCTTGGGTAAGCTAGGGGAAGGACAATAGGATGTGTCCGTGGGTGCTGGCCTGCCCTGCTTAGGTAATCCTGCTGGGTTGGGTCTGTAGAAGATTGCATGAGCCTGGCGTCTGAAGTTCCCGTACGGCAAGGTTTGTCTGCTTCAGCTTCCATCAGTGTTGGGAGGTTGGCCCAGCCTTGGTGCTTATCACTGTTGTCTGGTTCAAGTTGCCCTCAATACTGATAGGGTGATGGTCCTGAGTGTTGGTCACACTGAGGGCATACTCACGCGAGGACCAAAAGACTTAAAATCCCAAAATTTGAGTCATTTTTCGGGTCACACTAGAGAGGCTCGCGACCCAAATGCCTTAAACGATGACCCTTCTGTCAGCGGCCTGCGGGGCCGCGGGCGTAACCTTTTTTATACCACCTCCGAAGGTGGTCTCAAATTACCTTTCATTTTTTTTCTTTTTACGTTTGCGAATTGAAGAGAAACGTAGACGAAGAAAACAGCCCGCCAAACAACTGAACGTGCGACCAGGAACATTTACGTTGTAGATAAGGCCCAAGCGTTATACAAGGGTGAAAAAAAAACAATCCATCTTTTCGTTTCGTCCTCCCCCGTGTGATCCGGTGCACGTGCCCTAAAGGCAAAGTGTTAGGGTTGTGACTTCGTCCTTTCTGGACGAGGGCCGCCCGTGTCACCACACGGGAACCAAATGCCTAAAAAAAACAGAACCAAATGCCTCAAATTTTTGAGACTTTTGGTCCCCGTTGTCGAGCGCATCGGTCCCACAGGGGGATCCTCCCGGCCGCGTCACACAGGATTTTGCAGGACTTCGTCGTAGAGCGCGGGTTGCCGCTCCGACCGAGTGCGCCAGCCGTACCTCTCGCGAGCCCCTACGACAGGATAGGGTCACACGAGGCACGTCTTACCTCCACCCGCGGGAGCTGTCACCATCCCTTGGGTGGGCATATCCCCGCCGAAATACCGAACCACATGCGAAATCTTTTCGTATACAATCGCAGAGGTGGCCCGACCGAGGGCGTTTCTCGTTCGTTGTAGCATAGGGGGTACGCGTGGTCAACGCCCCTCAATCGGACCCGCATGTGAATCGATCCATTGGGAGGTTAAGGTCTCAAACACGACTCTTCGTCGGTCGACTAGGACGCATCCTACATACCACGTGTTATACCACAACACTCACACACACGGAAGGACACAAACAACATAACAACACAATAACACTCCTAGTCCCTTCAGTGTCCGACCCATAACCTTTTAACATGGAAATCGGTTAGGCGTTGTGCATGAGACTTAAGATAAAATCACGCGGGCGCAGGGCTTTCTCATATCGGCTAGCCATGTAAGCATACGCAAGCAGTCGTTACGATGGAGTACTGTATAGTACCTAAAATCATGCGACCCTCAATGATCTCGATGTCACATTTTGACACTTAAGTATCGGTGGACACGCGCCTTGAGGGGTCAATCTCTCGACGCTAGACAACCGCCAAGGCGGTTGATCACCACACCCTCTTCTGCACCCTGTGGAGAGTGGGTGGTACACGGGTTCATACTTGTGGTGGCAATCGTCTCTTATTGCGCTAGAGACCAACTCCACCATCCAGGGCGTGGAGAGAACTCAAGGGGTTTGACTTTGACGGTTGTCACGAACTATAACGTTCAACTATAAAATTCTAAAAAGCAAAAAGATAAAAGGGGAATGTCCCTTTTCTCTCAACGCATAATCTGTTTAACCTTTGCGCACGGTCACAATAGGTCGCGCGAACATCCAACGCGTATGTATGTACGTATATATAGAAGGTTATAAATATATGACGATCACTTCTCACAATCACAACGGGACTCCTCTCAACCATATATACTTAAGTGATCGCAGGCAGTCGAATCCAAAGTTTGAACCACCAAACATACCTGTTATCACAGCAAAGATTCAACCAAAAATTCATGCACTACACGGGGTCAACTTCAACTATTCTTTGCGTTCACACCCCCCGCTTTAGCCATACAAACCTCACTCTTTGTGCAACTCTCAAAATAAAATACTCAGCATCTTTATTAAACGGTCATTCAAATAAAGTCCAGGTAAAAACACAACGAAACAAATCTAACCACAGGGCTAAAGCCTTTAGGTTGAGTGGCAAAAGTGGTTTGGAGTTGAGTCGAAAACCAACGAATCGGCAACCGACCTGTTATCATCATAGTAGAAAATAATCTAACTCTCCAAATTCTGCAAAATTTCGGCAGCGCTTCCCGTAGGAAAAATGTCTTTTCAAAATTTTTAGGTGTCCAAAAATGACTAACTCTTTCAGATCTCTAAAATTTCGGCAACGCTTCCCGTAGGAACAGGAGACTGCCAAGATTTATACAAAGTTAAAAATGCAAGGACAAATTTTAAACACAACTATACTTGGGACCAACTTCTGACATTTACTTGATAGTTAGAACCAGAGATAGTTTGCACGATCCCTTATTGAAGACGACATCGTGAGCTAACACCGATCCTAACTCCTAGTAAGGTCAGTCATATCTTATCCCAAGTTTCTCTTTCATCATCCATCTCTCCTACCTATAGCTCCAGCACTTAGCGAGCACCTAAAGCAACTAACCTACTGAAAGAGAAGTCCCCAGAGATAGCCTCAAAAACATACACATGTGAGTATAACAATATCTCTCGCCAACCCTCAGGTTCCTTTCCATGTCGCATAGTTTGTTAAAAAAACCTTGTTATTCTCTTTTACCCTTCCTTACATACGACATAGGATTAGCCAACCCAACTTATGGATGTGACTGACCTGTCAGTTTATATGACTAAGTCACACCAACTTATGGTGCCCTAGTCTGGTAGCACAAGTATACGTAGGGCATAGGATCAAATCACACCAACTTATGGTGTGACCATTTTCTCCCTAGACGATTTACATAAGGCGTATGACCGGGCCGCACCAACTTATGGTGAGGCTAGTCAGCCTGAACGCTCGGCATACACAAAGAACCGAACCTCCTCAACTTATGAGGGGTCAGCCTTCGCTTGAACAAACGACAAAAGGCATGACTAGAACACACCAACTTATGATGCGTCTGGCCAGCCCAAACGGTGACATATGGCGTAGAACCAGGCTACCCAACTTATGAGTAGTCCAACCCAGCCTAGACAAAACCACATGCACGAATGACCAAACAACCCACAACTTATGCGTTCGCCCAACCTTCGCAATACAACCATGTTCAACGAATAAACATAAGGCATAAAACTCACCACACCAACTTATGATGTGATTGGCCTCCGCCTGAACGAGTGACATAAGGCGTATGACCGGGCCGCACCAACTTATCGTGAGGCTGGTCAGCCTAAACTTTCGGCATATACAAATAACAAAGCCGCCTCAACTTATGAAGGGCTCAGCCTCTGCCTAAATAAATGACGAAAGACATATGACCATGATACACTAACTTATGATGTACCTAGCCAGCCCACACGATGACATATAGCGTAGAACTAGGCTACTCAACTTATGAGTAGTCTAGCCCGCCTAAACAAGCAACAAGCCCGTGTGACTGAACAGCCTGCAACTTATGTGTTCGCTCAGCCTCCGCAGCACAACTACATTCAATAAGTAGAGTCACAAGTTCTTTCTTTCTTTAGACGAGTGGTCAAGTCACCTCAACTTATGAGGCTCCCCATCCAAACATCAGCTTATGTTTAGAAAGAGAAATAGCCAAGTTTTATATTATCTCTCTGCCCTTTGTGTTATCAGGGGCATAGGACCAACTACCCAACTTATGGATGAGTCAACCTGCCCAAAGTTACCACTTAATTTTATACTCTGAATCTTATTTTCTCCTCTGCTTTATCTGCTACCGGCTTATATGGTAGATCTCCCAACTTATGACATTAAACCTGCCAATGATATACATAGTATATAGTTATATCAGATTGTATACTCAAGTTCCACTTATGTTCGCGGCTCATGACTTGATCACACCAACTTATGGTGTGACTAGCCTGCCAAAACAAGTAAACATTAGTTATAGGATTGATCCACACCAACTTATGGTGGGGTTAGTTTCTGCCTAGACAATCGACATAAGGCGTATGACCGGGCTGCACCAACTTATGGTGAGGCTGGTCAGCCTGAACATTTGACATACACAAAGAACTGAACCACCTCAACTTATGAGGGGTCCAACCTTTGCCTGAACAAAACGACGAAAGGCATATAACTAAACCACACCAACTTATGGTGTGGCTAGTCAGCCCATACAATGACATATAAGGTAGAACCAGGCTACTCAACTTATGAGTAGTCTAGCTCCACCTAAACAAGCAACATGTGCGTGTGGCTGAACAACCCACAACTTATTCGTTCGCTCAGCCTCCACAACAAAACAACAAATAATGTCACAATTTCATTTTGTCTGAATTCCCACAGATAATCTTACCTTGTCATACATACTTGCCAATTTTACCTTTCAGATTATGTCATGAACTCAAAACAAACAAAAACAATTAACTTTCTCAGTCATACTTACAGACACACAATAACAAAGGGTAATACAGTTTAAGGGAAGGGATCACACACGTAAAATGAGCATTATACCTTAGTGTTCTCTGCCTCCAGAACCTCACCTGGGCTCCAGCAGAGCTCCCTCAATCGATGGGTGGACCTCCCACAAGGTCTTGCTGCGGTCCTACAGGTTGCAATCCCGCCTGCCGCCTTCCTCTCGTAACCTTAGACCAAACTTAGAGTAAGAAGGGCAGAAGGAGGGGTTTCAAACACTCGAGATACAAGTGAGGGTCAACTCAACTTACGTGAGAGGGCCTTGTAATCTTCAAACGTCTAAGGGCCCCGCAATGGCAGCCAACGACGCAACTCAGATGATCAAGAACACGGTCAGAACGCAGAGTAACACTCCCCTGATGGCTCTTCAACCCGCAACAGTGACCTCGTTGTAGAGTCCGTTCACTCCTCCAATGCTACAATGGCTCGAGGTAGTGGACGGCGGGAATCATAGCAAGTGAATATAGTATGGGGCAGACTCGGCGAAGTGCCGCAGGATACGGCAAAACTCAACAAAGCCTCAACAAGATGCAACATTGATTCTCGGTAGGTCCAACTGTCCTATGGATCTCAGCTAGTCGCACCGAAAATACGAGGGAACACAATGATGCATTCCGAACGCATGGGGCAGCGCACAGTGGGTGCACAACGAAAACGTGGGTGTACTCAGCAAACCATGGCTAGCACAACACAACACAACAATGCCACACAGACAAAGCAAGACTCAACAATCGAGCCCAACAGTGTGATAGCCGTATGCATAACGTCTCGTCAAGTTACATTGTACACAACAATGTGAGGCAAGGCCCAGCAGCAACGAAAGCACAACAGGATACGGGGTGTACAGCGAACCAACGCCACGCACCAACTAGCATGGTGAACTACAACGGATGTTGTGCAACAACATTAGACATCAGATAGCCTCGTCCCTCCTCATTAGACTGTCACAGAGGCAGCAACATCCCTCGAAAGCACGACGGTATCGTCGGACTCGACTTCAGCATACCGACCGAAGATCGATTTGGTAATGCTTCCAGACCGGATTGTGACTGAAACAGCCTCAGTGTAGGCAAACCTTGACCACGCAAGCCACCGCCTTAGCCAGGAGCAGTTGGTTTGGAAACGCCAAGTTACGAGTATAAGAAAAAATCACGCCTTGACTGAAGTGACAAGTCAAAATAGGATCACGACGAACATGCCACTACGACCTTGTAGGAGAACCCCACAACCAATATGGCAAAGTACGAGTGATCATTACTACTGTAAGCACGGACGAGATGGTTTTTTTTGGCGGTGAAAACGAATCTTATTCCCTTCGTCTACACTCCTCTGCATTCCAAATGTGCAAAATGAGAATGAATCCTCCACTAGATCAGGACCAGATGCAGTGTCAGGTAAGCATCATCACTACACCGAGCACATCAAGCAACTTATAGACGATGAGCACCCTGGTGAACAGTACGGCCAGCAAAGCGAGCGTAAGAGATGCGAAATCATGCAACGCTCAGAAGAAGAGTACTTCTGCGACGGTGATCACACAGTCGTTGGTGGTATGATCTCGGCGGTAGCAGGTAGTAGGACCGCGATGATGGTAAGTGAGAAGGCGAATCAGCAGAACGACAGATGCAGTGCTAACTATCGTGATCCGTACAACCACTACTACGATTGACACGATTATCATTACGATCCGATCATAACAAGGCTCGTAACAAACACAAGTCGGCCCTTGCTCCGCTCCTATCAGACGAGCAAAACGAGAATGAATCTCCCGTTAGAATACGGGAAGATGCATAGTGTCAGGACCTTGCTGCTGCGTCCGCATTCTGACAAAATGAGGACGAATCTACCACTACAATTTTCCATTTAAACTTCCTGACCAGCCACCTGATCTTGACCGGTGTTGTCCGCAATTACGCCTAAGACCGTGTTGCGATTGTTGCGCTGAAGACGATAGCCGGGGTGGTTTTGACGGAAGTAGTTTGCTCAGTGCAGCATAGAGGTAAGGACCATGATCGGCGTGGAGGAAGGTTACGAGCATGACGCAGAGCGCGACCTTGATGATGACGAAGATCCCTAACAGAGGACAACCTTGATGATGACAAGCGTGATAGCGAGCTGGAACCCGTTGTGATAGACAACGCTCCATAGCTTCACCGAATATGCAAATGAGAATGAATCTCCCGCTAGAAATCGGGAAGATTCATCGCGAGTCAAAGTCGCTCATTGTCATGCCTGCTATTGGTCAAAAAAAAGAGTGGGTCTTTCGTTAGACCCCAACCGGACGCACACACAGGTGAATCCCTCCTCCCCCCCCCTCCCCCCCCCCCCCCCCCCCCCCCCCCCCCCTCTCTCTCTCTCTCTCTCTCTCTCTCTCTCTCTCTCTCTCTCTCTCTCTCTCTCTCTCTCTCTCTCTCTCTCTCTCTCTCTCTCTTTTTCTCTCTCTCTCTCTCTCTCTCTCTATCTATCTATCTATCTATCTATCTATCTATCTATCTATCTATCTATCTATCTATCTATCTATCTATCTATGCGTAGGCGCGCGTCCAAAGAGTGTTTACCAAAGCGTTCTTGATGACAACGGCCGGCACGTGGAACACTTGCACAGTGAACGACGAACACGCTGGGGGCAGACTCCACATTGAGGTACGTTCCCTCTTTCCCTTTCACTCACTCTGCATCTCCATTCCTCTTCTCCTTCGTCAACTCCTTTGTCATCCTCGTCTACTGGACCGCGCTGTGCGATCTCACAAACACTCTAACCTGCGGACCGTACATACACACGCAAAGGGACACTAAAAAGAAAAATGAAACCGTTTCTTGATTTATACATATTCTCTCCGTTCAGGTTTACACTAATCTCCTTGGTATCGTTCCAATTTCACCGGATGTCCCGAAGGACTACGGCCTCGTGACAGCCTTAAGCTATCTTCATCGGGCTGATCGGGCCCAGACAGTGTTTTCCGGTCCTATTCACTCGGTGCCATAGTCCTAACTCAGGTCTGTACTTCAATAGTTCATGGGTGTACCAACTGAGCTAAACCTATTGGTACCTTTGCCAGCTCTGGAACCAGCGCCTGGGCCGTGTCCCAAATTGGAACCAAAAGGTATATAAGAATAAGTAAAAACAAAACAAAAATAAAATAAAACAGCAGAACGGGGAGGGGTTTCATGTGACCAACGATACACAGCCTCTGCGCTAGTGCCTGTTGGTCCTCGCCCCGCCCAGATATAGTTCACCGTCTTATGGGTCCCTGCAAGCAAGCTCACACTCATACCTCTCACTTCTCAAATCAGGCTCAGTTTAGTGGGCGGTGTATCCCCTGGCCACAATTGCCCATGCCTTTCCACCACTCCGCGGGTCCTGGAGGCAGTAGCAAATGTTTAAATGGAGACTGCGAGGACCGAAGCGGAGAAGGGTTCCGTGCACACAGTTGTACACAGTCAGTGTTGCTGCTGTAGCCTCTGCCCTGGTCCCCCACCCAGGCATAGTCCACCATTTCATGGGTCCCAGCGGGGACACTCACACTCAAACCTCTCACAACAAAACGTGTTTGGCGGATGGTGCACCCACGGAGGGTCCCCGCCACTCAGGTTTCTTCCGCCTCGTGAGCCAGTCACCCACCGGCTCGCATGTACGTTGACCCCTTGGCCCACGTCCCGGGCTAGGCAGAAATAGAGAGACTTTCTCATCCCTCGAAGTGAACAGCCAAGCTAATCTCCTTTGTATCGCTCCAATTTTAACGGATGTCTCGAAGGACCTAGGCCTGTACTTTTCAACAGTTTCCGGGTGCACCAATTGTGCTACGCCCGCAGGTCCCCGCACACAACCCCAGTACTAATATTGGTGCCACATCCCAGAATCAGGACTGACAACTAAAAATAATTAAAGAAAAATAAAAATAAAACTAAAACTAAAAATACGAACATCGGGGACTAGTGCTTTGGGGAGGGAGACTGTCGGTGCCGCCTCTCGGTTCCGTCAACCGGGCCCATGGATGGACCAGCAACAAAACCAAGGGGGATAGCCCCGTCGGGCCCTCAACCCCCTAGCATCTTCAACAGCTGCAATGATCCATCGCCGCCGGTCGCTGCCCTCGATCCCCGTACCTCTACTTTGAAAGTCCAACACCATGACCAATAATATTAGGCCCAAGGCTGACCTTAGCATTCGCGAACACCTATGTAAGTGGGTACCATGCAGTGTGCGGGTCCACTGAAGCATTCCAAAGCCACACCCCAGTCTATCAACTAAGTCCACGATCGTCAACCTCCTGCGTCCATGGCGCGGAGGTCCCTACTCGCGTTCTATTTTCTCTCGCATGCTGTAATCACCGCCCAAAAGCAAACATTACTGCCTAATGACATCTTCCGTACGAGCGCACACGCACCATGGTCAATTCAACATAGAGAAAAACCCTTCCTAGTTTTAATCAAAAAAATCAAAAGTTTGTCGGCAGGAACGCCGACTCTATGACATCAAAATAAGAATCATCACGCGTGCCTCAAAATTGCACGCCCACACACTCTCTGCTTTCAGTCAACCATCCAGTCAGCGTGAAACACAACCACGACTTCGCACGGTGTACTCCAATTTTGAACAAAACTTATTTTTTGTCACTTGCAAAAACCAGGAAGGATACCCTTGTAAGGGTATTCGCGCCGACACCGTGTGAGTATGCCCTGAGGTAGGATAGTAGAGGCAGGGGATGCGCTGGGAGTATTAACGTGGGGATGGGTAGGGTAGGTGCCCTATCCTGTTAGGATAACTATTGGCTGCCGCTACTAGCAATCTCTGCGGGTCTGGTCCTTGGCCTCTACAACACCCTGGGCCAAGATACAGTTTGCAATTGCATTATGGGGCAACTTTAGTAGAGTCACAAAACGAGTTATAATTCCACTATGGGCCAAGATACAGTTTGCAATTGCATTATGGGGCAAGATACAGTTTGCAATTGCACTTTGGGCACCCTACCTAGCTAGAAAGCCGAGTTGTATGCATTGCCCCAACTGCAATTTGAAACTGTATCTTGACGCATAGTACAATTATAACTCATTTTTATGACTAACTAGTCCTAACTCAAACGATGTCCACCGATCAAATCCTTACCAACAGTTCAACCAACATCCTCCACAGGGGATTTTTATACCTAGCAAAATTCCTCAATGCCCTCACGAAAAAAATAATTGGGATACTTCATCTGCCTTAACTCCAGTCTCAGATGCGTTGCTGCAGTCCATTCGATCTCGCCTAACACAAGACCAAAAGAACACCCTGGATAAGCCCATAACCCTTAAGGAGGTATGAGAGGCCCTGCAACGTATGGAAGATGAGAAGACACCGGGAATCGACTCCTTCCCAAAAGAGGTTTGGGTGCAGTTTTGGGACCTTTTTCACCATGATATCATGGAGTTCATAACAGTGATACCAAACGAGGGCTCCTTTGGAGGGATGATTGGCCAGGGTGTCACGACTCTCCTTTACAAGAAAGGGGACAGAGAGAACATCAGGAATTACAGACCTATCACCCTTCTCCTTGTTCCCTATAATTGGTGGCCAAAGTCCTCACCAATAGACTGTTACCCCTGATGAACTTGCTCATTCACCCGGACCAAACGGGGTTTGTGCCTAACCGCAACATCCAGGACAATATGCTCCTGGTCAACAAGACGATCAAATATGTCCGCCAGAGGAAAGTCCAAGCAGCGATCCTTTTCATAGACTTTGAAAAAGCGTATGATCACGTAGACTGAGACTTCATCGATATGTGCCTGGTTAGGAGAACTTTGGCCCGACCTTCTATCAATGGGTGCACCTTTTGCACAGGTTGGCCACAACTAACATAATGCTCAATGGTCACCTCTCACCGCCGATCTGCCTCCAGAGATCGGTGCGCCAAGGACACCCCATTGCGCCATTGTTATTCGTAATCGTCATGGAGGCCTTGACATCGTTGATCCGATCTCACCCTCAAATCAGCAAAGTGCATATCCCAGACATACCCCAGCACCTCATACCTGTGACATCGCTCTTTGCAAATGACCTCACCGTACTCATACGTGCTGATCCGACCAGCCTCCAAACCCTAGCTCAAGTCATACACCTTTTTTCATTGGCTGCAGATATGAAGGTCAACTGGGGCTCAGACAGAGGGTTGGTGGCTCCACCCACATGGAGACCCCCCCCCACCCGAACCGAGTGTATCATGGGCCCGCAAAGAAGAAACCATAAGGATTTTGGGTGTGAGACTGACAGCGGAAGGCCCCCCGCTCGACCATGGAGACATGCTGGTCTATATGGCAGTGGACAGACTGGCCAAATGGGAAGGTTTGCATACATCACTTGTGGGATGCGCCTTGGCAATTAATAGTGTCATCCTTGTAGCCATCTGGTACAAAATGGTAGTGTGGCCACTGAATAAACAGCAGCACGCCAGACTGAAGAAGGCGCTCACAACATACCTGTGGAAAAACAGTGTCAAAACTTAGCAAAGCCTCAACAGGGTGAAATGGGATGTGGTCACAAAGCCTAGATCTATGGGGGTGTTGGGGATCCTGGGCCCTCAGAGAGAGAGCGAGGCACTTATCTTCAAGGTTCTTGTCCGACTGTTAATGGGGAATGATATCCCTTGGGAACCGCTGGCCTGCCTGCAAATTGCCAACCTTACCCCGCAATCACAAGTGCCTAGAATGGTGCGCCCATTTCAGTGGCTGACAAACAACCATTGGGCCATTCCATCGCCCCCAAAACAAGCGCAACCAGTAAACCCGATACATGCTACAAAGTTGGATATATCGGTCGACCCCCTCTGGCCCTACATGCTCAAACTCTGGAGGCGAAAAGGGCCACAACAGAAACACCCCCCCAACAAATGACACGATATATGAAGGCAACCTCTCTTTGGCAACCCGCATCCTTCAAGAAACAGGAGACCCATTTCCCCTGACAACGAACTCTCTGTGACTCAATTGGGCCAAAAAGGGAGTATTTACTTTAAGGGATCTGTGGGACCCAATCAGTGGGGACTGGACACCCCCCAACCAACTAAGAAATAAACTCAAGCATGTCAAACATATTGAAGGAAACGCTGGTCTGCTGAGAGAGCCACTCCCTCTCGCCTGGTGCCTAACCTTGCAAAGGGGCCCAACAGTCAAAAAAGACGATTGGGTGGTTAGATACTCATACCAGTGCTGCCACCATGTCATTTTTAAAGTCATAAACAATGTGGACGGTGCATGCGCATTGGAAGCCTACGAACCACAACTGTCTGGGGCAAGGTTCTCCAAAGTGATAAAAAACACCGACCTGGACTTCACACACGGGTGGGCTGGTCTGATGCAGGTGAGGGTGGTAGGAGATCCACAAAACGGCCACTACACATTTCAGCCAGCCACGCCTGTGGCCAAGCTCCCCTTTGACCGGACTGAGTGGGAGTGGCCTGACACTCGACCTATGCAAATATGGGAATATACAGTCAGATATAGAGCATCGTGACAAGACCAGCTAATCAACAACACAATTGCGGACAGATGGGAACGGGACTCACCACTAGAACCAAAACTGCAACAATCTTTCACGTGGTCTACATTTGCGAAGATCATGCTCACAAACCACAGGTCTCTACAGTGGCAGATCCTGCACCGCTGCCTCCCCACCCCGGACTGGTTAGTCTCCAAAACAAACCTGGAACAGAAAGGGGAGTTGTCTCCCATCTGTGCATATTGCACGAGGTCTCAAACGCCAGCCCGTGCGACCCTCGAGCACTACATGCTGGCATGCCCAATGGTCACCCAACTCTGGCAGTGGTGGGACACGGCATTCCATTCCCTCACAGCCTATCATATTCCCTGGAACGTTCGCCTTCTGCTCCTGGGAGACAATTGCCAGCTGCAGGCTCACTGGTCTCCATTCGCAACCAACCTGTTTTCATACACACGGTTGCACATCCTCATGCTGGCATGGAGAGCCAGATGCTCCTTTGAAAGAAAAGAGCACCAATTCGGCCTGCAGCAAGCACAACAAGCTATCGAGGAACACATCAGCACCAGGACTCGAGAAGCTTGGAAGCGGATGAAAAGTGACCTTCTCGAGGAGAAGACCCTACTGCTAAGCAAGCAATCCGCGACTCCTACGCACAGATTTCGCAGGATCCAAACAGAATATTCTCTGAACTGGATGCCACCCTCAACATCATTTGGAAACCATGGAGGAACACGGAACCCAGATGGCAAAGGAGATCTTTCTCCGAATTCCAAGTTCCTTACCTCCGACCCAACTTTGTCCTCCTCGCGCCTCCGCAGCCATAACAGGACTGAGACTACCCACCCCCGTCCCTCCCCATCTTCCCCCCCCTGCCCGCCTTTCCCCCTTCTCCCCCTTGTCCCCCCCCCCTCTCTCTCTTCCCCAACTGCCTGCTGGGGATAACGGGGACAGTGGGGATGACGCCTCAGACTGAGGGAGGCGCAGGGACAATTGCGGAAGACTGGTGGCCGGGAGACGCAAAGGCAAGCTGCAACGAACTCGGACCCAAAAGAGGGACTTACGTCGGACTGAAGACAATGGCCATGGTCTGAGAGACCTAAGGGTTCAAGGTTTGAAGTGGGTATGAAGGCATCTCGTAGAATTGCATTAGGGAAAGAGAACGACTTGCTGTTTTATAAGGGACACTGGACCCGGTTTCCAGCAGGCGCCGTTCCCCACCAACACATGGAGCAGCTCGCGGGCCTGGCCTTCATCTCTGGCGGTTCTCCTACAACCGTCGGGATATGGGACCCGCAAAAGGGCTTGAAAGCATAGCCCCTGTGCCAGGGTGTCACACAATTACTGCATTCGGCCTGGCCAGGCGTCACTTCAGCATATAGCATAAGGGAACAATAGCAAGAACGGTCTGTTGAAATCTCTGCATTGATCTGAAATTTCATAATAAATAGTATAGATCAGACAAGACGACACAGGGGAGCTGCAGATACCTGGGAGTTGTCTGAGGACGATCGGCTGTCAAATCCTAGGTGGGGGTCGGGTCATTTGTTTAGTAGGAGCCCCGCAATGGGAATGGGACAATTGCAGCTCCAAGGGATACTGGGTGCTCCAGAGTAGAACAGAACAATGACTACAGACTCAACATTGACCTGTATTGATGTATCAAAGGGACGCTGGACCCGGTTTCCAGCAGGTGTTGCTCCCCACCAATAGATGGAGCAGCCCAGCGGCCAAGGTCTCAATTCCGGTGGTTCTCTTACCACTGCCGGGATAGTGGCCTTACAACAGGGCTTTTGCACACACACACACAAAAAAAAAAAAAAAAAAGAAGAAGAAGAATACCGATCTTTTTTTTTCTTTTTTTTTTTAAACACAGGGCCTGGGGGTACTAACAGAGGTGGCACGAGCATCCTCCAGTAGTACCTCCCTTTGCCCTTGGCTCGCCTATTGGTGGGGAGCCAGCACCTGCTGGAAACTGGGTCCAGCATCCCATACCTAATCAAGACATCACTCACGAAACAATGCACATGGCGGCATTGATTGCCCTGTCCCCAGGGGATTGACCGCTTGCGCATTTCAGACCAAAGCCAGCCTCCTCGGGAGGGCTCCTCAACCCTCTAGGTCACCAAAAAAGTTTGTCCCTCCTAGCCCCCAGTTGCAGGCTGGCAACTGCAATTCAGCACGTCACACCCCCCATACCATTGCAATTCCACCATTGCCAGTTCATGAGGGGGGAAAAAGATCAGGAAAATCGGAGGCGGAGCGCATAGAGAGCGAAGCAGCAAGCTGTGCCCAGTCAAAATCGATGAAGGTATAGTCCCCAACCAAGGATGTCCCCTGCGGGTCCTGCCTTGGGCACCCTTCCAGGACACCTCTGCCATCCATCCCCACCCAGCCAGTCCGGTCAGAATTGTTCAGTGGTTCGTTAGAACAATATCGATCAGATTCATGCTCACAAATTCGCAATTGAATTCTGAGAATTCTATGTAGAACACTAACCACAACGGCCAATTTTGATTTCTTACAAGACCGTGACTCGTAGCCTTGGAAGACTCGGGAAATCAGACCTGCACCTTCCCATCATTCTTTCTCATTCTTCCTAGCCTGACAGCACCCTAAGAAAGGAAACTCTCTCTTGGCTGACAAGCGACAACCCAGAAAATCCCAAGAATCCTTTCCAGCGCACCATCATAGCAATTCTCAAATCTTGCCCACCTCTTGGATCGTGGTCCTTGGGGTCGAAGGGCACAAAACTTTTGCATCATCAACATATTGAATCCCAGCTCCAAGCTGCCTATCATTACCCAGTGTTATCAG
The DNA here is from genome assembly GCA_003427395.1 of Chara braunii. Classification (NCBI taxonomy): domain Eukaryota; kingdom Viridiplantae; phylum Streptophyta; class Charophyceae; order Charales; family Characeae; genus Chara; species Chara braunii. Next base: position 1,312,385 of record BFEA01000028.1, read on the forward strand.
GAAATCCCACTCAGCCTTGGCCCACATCATAAAGCCAGCGTTGCACTGGTCGACTTCCCCATGGAAATCCCGATAACCTGCTGCAAGATAATCTGCCCAGTATCCCTTAGGAAGTGTTTGTGGATACAGAAAAGATACCGGGGTCGATGCCCGGTTTGAACAACCGAGCTGGAAACCGGGTTTAGCATCCCATCCAGACAGCTGAGCGAAAAAGGACAAAAACATAGGCTGGAAACAAACCAATATAATAGGCATGGCTACGCCGGACCCGGACCCGGACATTTCTGGACATGGAACCGGACCCGTGTCCGGTAGTTTCCGGACGTCCTGAATTCCGGCCATTTCCGGACCTCCGGACATGGTGGGGATCCGGACAGTCCGGATGTCTGGACAGGTCCGGAAATGTCCGGACCATTAAAAAAAAAAAATAAAAAAAAATCTGAAAAAGAAGTATGCTATGCAGAATAACAACGCAAACCACTTTTGCCCCAGAGTCATGTAAGAATTCCTAACCAAACTTGAGTTACAAGTCAAAAACTATAAAAAAGCTTTAAACCACCAGTACCTCCGAGCCTGTTTTTGCGGACCCTGATTTATAGTGCGCGCCGAAATTTGCCGAGCCTGTGTCCCGCGGAACCTCGGAGTCTTTTTGTGTTGGTTTTTTTTTTTTGAAACGGTATAGTTTCCACTTGTGGCCTTGTCGTCCTCCCGTACGGTCCAACGAACGGACACGTCCATGGGCGGGATCCCTGTGGTTCGTGGCATGTTTGGTGGCTGAAATTGTTTTTTTTTTTTCCGCGGGAGTGAAAATTTCGTGTTTTTTTTTTTTTTTGCAGGCCCGGATAATCGTGTCGCTTCGCCGGCGACCGGTAGCGTGGCGTGGTGGGGAGGTGGGCGTCGGCACGTTGGCCGATGGAGGGACGCGGGCGTTTGCCATCGCCGCCGTCACGTCCCGACCTGTGTGCCGACCTGTGTGTGTGTGTGTGTGTGTGTGTGTGTGTGTGTGTGTGTGTGTGTGTGTGTGGGCGTCGATGCACCAGTCTTGAAATGCAAATAAGAAAAATATGAAAAAAAATGCATCTTTCCATGTTGTAGGGGAAGATTCATTCTCGTTTTGCACCTTTGAAGAGTAGTGC
>BFEA01000028.1:1342836-1374933 GCA_003427395.1 Chara braunii
CTCTCTCTCTCTCTCTCCCGCCTTGCTTTTTGCGCGCCCATTTCCCTTTCTTGATCATCTGAATCTTGGACCCGTCTTGCGCTACTTCTCGTGCCTTTTCTCTTCTCCCCCTCTGAGTCTGGCGCACGACGCCCGGTCGATCCATCGATAACTCCCTCTCGCCAATCATGTGCGCGGATCAATAGGACCTTCCTGTTGCGCGGCGAATCTGATTGGTTGAACCTTGAGTTTCGAGGGATCAACATGGCATTCGTAGAGCACCCCTCTCAAAGTCTTTTCCTCCTGCTTCTCCTCTTACACCTCAGCCTTCCCGTCACCTTCTCCCCCTTTTGTCTCCCGTGTCACACTATAAAACCCGCAAACGCGTCCGCAAATCTCTCTTACGTTCTCGACTCTCTAACGATAGACTGGCTAGTTGCGCGCTGGATCGCCACGACGGACTGTGGGATCTGGGTGAACCGTGTCGAGTTTACGACAGCGGGTGACGATCGCAGTGGTGGGAGTTAGCACGCGACGGTCGGGATCGTCGGTGCGGGTATGAGGATCGATGATCGGAGTTGAGTTGATTGGCCCGGGGCCATATTGGAATTAACGGCGAATGCGCCTTTGTTGCGGATTGTTATCCTTGGCATGAGTGTACGGCGGCAACGCCGAACTTTTCTCTTTCCGAACCTTGTCATCTTCTATTTTGATTTTCTTTCCCTCGACTCTCTCTCTCTCTCTCTCTCTTTTTCTCTTCCTCTTTTTGGATGATGATGCGTCTGAATGATTGTCCCTCTCCTGAATGGGAATGAGTTTGCATCTTGTTTCTGTGTGAAGGAACTTCTTCCGGAACTCTTCCATTAGTTTCCTGGGTAATCCTCCTATGCAAGGACCCTGTCTTCTTGTCTTGTGAACGGTGGATGCGTGTGTACTGTGTAATGCGATCTATCCTTTCCTGTGCATGTCTCATTTTCGCACCTTCCACAGTGGATGCATGCATGGAGACGTGTGACTCTTTTTTATTAGACGATTGTCGTCGGGATTTTGTCCAAGAATGCAAGAGTGTTTAGATTTGTGGCTCTGAGTGCACTGCGCATGCCATTTGCCTTATGTTGTCCGGCATCAGTAGCCGACCCACGAGGCGGCCTCGAGAAACAAGGCGCCAGGGATCAACATCGCGCTGGCTAACTAAACTTGAGCCACGATCGGTCCCATAAGTTGTATGCATGATTAAACTGACGAGTGTTTTTCCCCCTTCTTTGGTAGAAAAGGATTGATTGAGGATTATTTTATTTCCTCTTCGTGATTGATATGTGGACTGACAAGTACCCTCCGATCGGGCGTCAGCCTCCCGTACCTCCCGTACCCACACGACTTTTTCCCTACAACGAGGAAAGGACACGTATATGCGAGTGGGACGTACGAGAAGCTATCGCACAGATCGGCGGAAGATACTACTTCCCCCCGGCAAACCGTTGTTCAGGCTTCGTAGAGGCCGGGTTTGTTATTATCGACACACACTTCCCACCCTACTCAATATTGCTCCCCTTTAACGAACTAATCGTTATCCCGTGGACGGCAGTAGCGCCCCATTGGCCTTGAACCCTTTGCACAGAGTGCCAGCGTTTCGATCGCTACGAAGCGAAGGGCTTCCACTACCGAATACGGAGTGAGAACGAGCACAAGGAGAGAGCCACACGTCTGCGACCCTCCTCATCAGACTCAGAACTGACCAACGAACGACGACGGGACTTGATCCGAAAACGAGACACGTGAAGCGTGCTGAAGCCCTTCCGCTCTAAACGACGGGCCGTAGCACGGTGGGAAGCCCGACAATACTTCCTAAATTAAATTTGGATTTTTCTCTCTTCTCGCCTTGTCCGCGCGCGCATTCAGCGACGCGCGAAAACAATCGACTTGCTTCATCGGACCAACACAGGGGATTTCAGTTCCATTTATGTCCCCACACTCAATTTCCAAAAATCCTTGGCACACCACATCTTGCTGTTTTTCTGGGCCTCTTTCCGCACAATTAACACTCCGAACGAAAGACAGCACAGGGCGTGAGGTTAGCGCGTCATATATACATTGCCCGAACTGCAATTCAAAACTGTATCTTAGCCCATACTGCAATTATAACTCATTTTTGTGATTTCCGCGTAGTTTCCCCTATATAAATGGTTGGGCTGAGCCTACTAGAGATGGTGATATAAGAAGCCACCCCTCGTACGCCTATGTTTTTTTTTTCTTTTTTTTTTTCGAGAACAAAGCTCCAATCTATTCGTGGGGAGCAGCACGTGTCGGGAACCGGGCCCAGCGTCCCATATTGAAATTTACATAGAAATTTGAACGTTTGAGATACCGGGGCCATTGCCCGGCGTTGGCTAAGAAAAACTTGGGCTAATTAGAAAATCACTACGACAAACCTCAGAGCAGCGCTACCGAGAGCGCTGCGCCCCGCCCGACACTACGTACTCATGGAGACAGCACGCGGCGGCGATGGTGGCCTTTCTTTTGAAGCCCTGGCGCTTAGCGCACGCGCAGGAGACCGCAAGCGCTTGACCACACCATGTCACAAGCTGATGTGGCAGATGGTCTGACTCCCGGTGGCGTTCAGTTCCCGGGAGTTCCACGTTTCACTCCATTGCCGCTGCGTTGCTGCACGTGGCATTTGACATGGGAGGTGTTGGCTATGTCGATGTCTTTGGAGTACAGTAGAGTTAGCCCTAGGTGCCCTGAAGTGTGAGTGATTTCAGTAACGGCCTACCATTGCGGTACTGCTCGCCATCATCCTTGCCATCACCATCACTACCAGGTTGCGATTCAACATCACCCCACTGCTTCCTATCAGGGGTACTGTTCGACATTAGGGTGTTGTCTGTCTTCAGGGGCACAGCTTGGACGTGCCATCAAGTACAATCAAGGTACAATTATCGCCATCAAAACGAGGTTATCAGGGGCGCAGTTCGTTATCAAGCTGATGCTCTTCATCATCATCATCAAGGTTTGTTAGCATTATCATGACGTTAGTCGTCATCATTAGGATATTATTTGTTATCATCACTTGAGGAAAGGGTGTGATTAGTTGTTTTTCACCACCATTAGGTTACTATCAAAGCACAGGTCGTTATTTTCAGGAGGTTGTAGTTGTGCTTGTCATCCAAGTATTGCTAATTGCTCGTCATTCTAATCATCATTACATCTCTACATGGACTTTGTCATTACCAGCGTCATCATCGCAGTGTTGGTCGTCATTACCACCATTTGTAGCATCACCATCATCATCAGTATCATTCTCATCACCATCATCCTCATAAAAGATTTCCTCCTCGCCAATAACATCCTTAAAATCTCCAATCTTAGGGTACTGTTCTCGGTCACCCATCCAATCACAAATCATCAATACCATCATCGCCATTACCACCATCTGTGGCAGTATCATCGATATCGTTATCATCATCATTACTATCATCCTTATAAAAATCATCATTAATCCAATCTTTCACTAGGGGGTCATTAACGATATCATCTGCAGGTGAGTTCGCTCGCCAATACTCTCCTGATAACCCTTTGTCTTAGGGTACTGTTCTCGCAGTAATTAGTATTTTTCTTTCCGACACTTTCATCATGATTTTCCATTTTTCATGTTCACTCTCTTGCGTGTTTCCATCCTGGGATCTCCATCACAAAATCTTACTCAACTATACACTGTCCTCATGAGATTTTTTTCTAGGTTAATTGGCTGATTCATCTGATGGGTGTGCTTCAGTCGGGATATGGCTTTTGTGGTCACGGTTCAGATTTTTGGGGGAAGGGTGGGGGTTGGTATTGGGGAGCCTTACTTTACAGGGGTGATGCAAGGTGGGAGATGGCTGCCCTGTCGGGGGTGGGGCAGATTTGTGGTTTGTCCTTGTTTGGGGTCGGGGTGGGAGAGTTGGTCGCCTTCAACCCGACGGGGGCAGATAGGGACAAGGGGAGGGCGAAAGTATCCTCTAGGATGCCTTTGCGGATGGGGGGGAAGGAGGGGGTCTGTTCCAGGTTGGGGCCGAGGTGGTTTTCCTCGGCGGTGGCAGCATGGAATAGGGGTTGCGGGCAGGGGGAAGTTTCTCTGCACGGTGACTTTTGGAAGCTTCTTGGACAAATTACTGTATATTAAGCCTTTCGGGGTTCTGAAAGCTAGAGCAGCATCTGGTCTTCTTCTTTATTAGGATATTCGATTTCAGAGATGGTTGTACCTGGACTGACATCGGCAGCGTTGCTCTGTTCTGTGCCCTCAATTTGTCGATGCCAGAACGACACTGGCCGGAGTTGGGGTGTTACCCTGTAACCTGCAACGGCTGGAGTGTGAGGCCTTGTAGAGAGATCTGGGGTTTCCCGAGGGAGGAAGGTAAGTCAGTGGCGAATTGTGGGGGACCGCCTTGACACCCTATGGGGTCGGGGATAGTCTTGGTGGTAAAAAGAGGTCAGTGATGGATGATGTTAGTCTGGTCAGTACTGTCTTTGAGTAGTTATGTCCCGGTACAGGGAGGGCTAGGAGTTGCTCTATGTTTAGGAAGCTGGAATGGCTGATATAGCATAGTATTCCATTTTTTTGTTCTTCATCAAAAAACGATTCTTAGCCGAAACCCATAGTATTCAATTTTTTTGTTTTTCATCAAAAAACGATTCATAGCCGAAGTCGGGTAATGGCCCCGGCACCTCATATGTTGTGTAATAATTCATGTGGGACGCTGGACCCGGTTTCCAGCACGTGCTGCTCCCCACGAATAGATTGGAGCAAATTGCCCCCCCCAAAAAAAACTACGACAAACCTTAAAATAGGCAAAGTTCAGAAACGACTCAGAAACCCCCCATCAATCCTCTTCATCTCACTCCGGCAAGACTTACTGCAGCAGAGCCACCATCTCCGCTGCTGCTGTACCCGATTAACTAAGCAGGGACGGCCTTTGATGATAGGTCAAAATTAGAAAATATGAAGACATGCAGCCCCTGAAATAGTCAACTAAAAGATCCTGCCTCCATCATCGAAAGGAAAAACCTCAAGTAGTTTCAGGTGGAGTTACTAGCCAGTGGCCGGTACCCGCCAAGATACTTGGCGCCAATTGCATCTACCCTGACTCCCTTATCCCAGTCCCATCCGTCCTTCCTAACTCCGTCCTCGTAAGGAGTTTCAAAGGACTGCTTCTCAGCAAGGGGTGAGCACCATCATCACCCCGAAGTTCCTTGCCCCCACAAGAACCCCAGCCTCCGTCCTCAAAGGGGTAAACAAGCGCTACCCAACGCCAATCGCGCCAGAGCTCGCCCTCATCAGCCGGTACCCATTGGACAGTCTAAACTACCCAACGCCAATCGCATCTGATAAGAGTTCCCACTAGCCGGTACCCGTCAAGCAACCCTATTCCATCCCCCTCTTCATCCTTGCAAAGAATCATTTCATGCCCCCTCCCCTACTTCAAAACAATTCCCCCTAAACCCTACAAGATACTTCACTTGACTCTTTCTGACAAGAATAGGACAAATTCAAGGAAACAGGCAGCCCCTGAAACAGACAGCCCGAACATTCATGCCTCCATCATCGAAAAAAAGAACCTCATCCGTTCTCCCAAACTCCGTTCTCATAAAGAGAGCAGAGAACCTCATCTCCGCACAGGGCGGGCACCATCATCACCTCGAAATTCCTTGCCCCCACAAGAATTCAAGTCTCCGTCCTTGAGGGTATAAAACAACACTACCTAACGCCAATCGCGCCAAGGCTCATCATTATCAGCCGGTACCCATTGGAAAGCCTAAACTACCCAACGCCAATCGCATCTGATAAGAGCTCCCCCTGACGGATACCCGTTAGAAAGCCCTATTCCATCCCCTCTCCATCCTTGCGAACAATCATTTGATGCTCGTTGCCCCCTCCTTCAAAACAAAATCCCCCAAGACTCTACAAGATGCTCCACTTAACCATCCCATGGGGCCCCTGTTAAAATTTCCGACAAAACTCTAACGAAAAGAAGTAGGTCAAATTCTGATCAAAATTTAAAAAATAAAAAAATCTCGCCACAAAGCCCCTAGAAAATCAACAACGAATTGAATCCAACTTAGGAAATTCCTTGGTATAGAAGATTAAAAAATGAATCAACAATGATAGTAGTAAAAGAACTTCAAATTATGGAAGAAACAATCATTAGAAAAAACCATTGGAAAAACGGATGCATGAAGATCCCGGCGAATTTCGGATTGGAATTTCAGAAGCTATGTTTAGTAAAAAACATTCAGAATTGTGAATCTATCAGAATCGCAGTCTGATTCGTGACTTTCAAATTGGCAAATTCATTAGACTCCTAAGATTAGAATATTGCAAATATTTATTTCAGAATTATTTCAGGACGTAGAGATAGAAAAATACCTATGTAGAGGAATCACAACTTGAAATCTCCATCAGAACCTTCACAATTGACAGTAAGACGTGAGAAAACTCTCTACAATCAAGAATCCTAAATCGAGATTTGAGATTAGGAGATCAAGGGATTTTTGACAGTTATTAGCAATCATTAGAGCATGGGCTAACCAATTGCCACATGAGCAGATCAACGAGTAACTTCTATCTCCCCTTCCTCGACAACACCTACTTACCTCCTTCCCCTCAAAACCTACCCCAGCGTCTTCGAGGCAGGAAGAACCCTTTCTCCCACTGCTAGCTACTAAGGCTTTGGGCCCTGCTAACACCGAAAACCATCGACGGTCATCTTCGATCCCTGAAAAGAATCAAAAAACGGTGTGGCACCTCCTCACCAAACATGTTGGCGAGTCGCCACAGGGGGTTCGAAACCTCAAAACAAAACATGCTAATTCGTACTTACCCTGCTGTCGAAGAAGGGGGGGGACTCTTCCTAACACCGTTGATTGTTCCTCGTATCGTGATCATCGCTGCTGCTGGATTGGTCATACCCTGCTAATGAAAATACACGTGGCCCCACAAAAGTCAGCCAACAATAGCAGGCTCCGCAGTCCATTCACCACGCTTCTCCCCGCTGCACTACCTCGAAATATCCTGCGTCCCAACCCTGATTACGAGACAGAAGTCCTGTCAACCCAAGGTTTACTCCTCGCGTTGTCCGCATCATCAGCTCCCGCCTTGCACCGCAATGTTCGTCGCTCCCACAAGCCGAAATCCGAGTACGGTCGGCGGAGCGCTTCGGATCGCGTTGCGCCGCCCCCGCTCAGGGCCCCTCGTAAGCCTATGTCCAACTGCTCCATCTATTAGTTTGGGGTTGCACCTACCTGAAACCGAGTCCAGCGTCCGATGAACATCACCGAGAAATGTATGTAAGTAAAAAGGCGGGGGGACTGGTTTGCCTCCTTAGTCCCCTTGAGAACTGTTAGAAATATCATCCAACACTAGCATCCTTCCACCCCCGAACATCTTTTGTTTGAATCTTAATCAATCCCCTCCCAGGCCAAACCACTGCAAGTCTACCAAGGCTAGCTAAAAAGGGGGAAATGGGTCTAAGAAGAAGACGGGGGCTCTAAGAGTAGCCCCAGGCTGAAGCAAAAACCAGTTCTAGAAGACAGTTGGAAGTCCTCCTTGAAAGGCTCTTCTGCCTCTTCCGCCCCTGGCCATTGGCCGGTATGGTTCCTCTTTTGAACACCGTGTCCTGGCTGTAGTGGTTACGATACTTGGCTCTTGAAGCCAAGGTCGCCGGTTCAAGTCTGTGCTTGCACGGAGGAGGGCTAAGGCCCCAGGGGTACTGATCCAATGACATTGGAAAGCTCCCGTGAACTGGTGGCCAGTTAGAGTCTCGCATACCGTGAGGGTTATGTGGTACTTGGAGCGAAGTGTCATGTGTATGTGGTGTTGTGTGTGGTGTGCGTTGAGTGTGGACACTACAGCCTTGCAGGGGTGGGGCGGATATCATGGCCAGTATGGTTTCACTTTCTGTGTCTTGACTGTAGTGGTACGATATTACATCATAATTACTTTTCCCAAATATGTGCTCCTGAAATTTGACCTGATTTTTACTTCGCAAGTTCTGATATTCGAACCCGGAATTTGAATTGACAAATGGTAAATTTCTAGATGATTGCCTTTATATCAATTTTAATTTTGAATTTGAGTCTAAATCGATCACTTTAGTTTCCTTTCCAGCTTAAGGTGAGAATTACCCAATTCGTAAGGTAGAATCAGTTTCGATCTTAAATTTGGTTCTTAGTAATCGAAGCCTCAGTTTGTGACATTGTGGGTTTGGGGTTATAGGTATCCAATGGAATAGTTCCTTAAATTAGGGTTGGAGCCCCTCCCTGCGAGGGTTACACAAGGTGGGTGGTGTGATCTTTGAGAGGGTGGGGGCGGTATTGGGGGTTTGTCGTCTTCTGGGCCACGTTGATTCTTGGGTCAGATCAGCTATGGTGGCTGGGGAAAGAGGACAAGGGGTGCTGATGTCAGCAAGGTGAGAGTCGAGAGGGTTATTCTGCGTGGAGGGGGTGCGGGGCAGGCGGGAAGGGGGATCTTCGGCTCTACGGGGCATACTTTAGGGGGTACTGTATGCGTCTGAGGGAGCAGGAGTGTACTTTCGGGCGTTGTTCTGAACTGGGGTGGGGAGGTGAGGGGGCACCTTCCCGCGGAGAGGAATAATCCCTTTGAGGAGAGGAATAATCTCGGGGTTGTCCTTTTGAGGAGAGGAATAATCCCTTTGGTTCTTATGACCCCTCTATATCTAACTGAGACTTCAATAGGTGTTGGAGTTTCCACAGGAAGAGAGGGTGGTTTTTTTCCCCTCCTTCCCTCTTCCTGTGGAAATAGTGGGCGTTGAATGTTCATCTGAGTTGTCTGAATTTTTTTTTCTAATTGGAAATTCTTCAATGGTTTGGTGCTGGGAGCAGGGGCTAGCGGTGGTCGCGATGGTGGGAGACGACGCGCCTTGCGGCAAAAGGCCTAGCCTGTAGGGTTAAAATGGGGTACAACAGCGGTGGAGATGGTGGCTTCATCGCGGTAAGACTTGCCGGAGTAGGGCTGAGAGGGATTTTTGTGGAATATCTGCAACAAGTGCCTGATCCGAGGTTTGAGACTGTTTTTGTGTTGATTGCACAATTGTCATCCTTAGCCTAAGCTGGGTCATGGCCGCGGTATTTCGAAATTTTTTCCATAAATTTCTTTAAAAAGAAGAAAATTCTTCTAAGTCTTGGTGCTAGTCGCAGTTGGTTATGGTGGTTGTGATGGTGGGAGAGGACACGCTCTGCGGCGAAGGGGCTAGCCTGCAGGGTTGAAATAGGGTATAGCAGCGGTGGAGATGGTGGCTCCATTGCAGTAAGACTTGCCGGAGTAGGGCTAAGAAGGTTTTTTTTGTGGGATATCTGCAACTAGTGCCTAGAGGATGGATGATCGGAGCTACAACTATGGTGCTGATTGGCGGCTTGACTGGTATCTGTCGTAGTCCTGAGTCCCAGGGGTTTGCGAATAGACGAGGCCAGAACGACGTTGGTCGGTGCTGGGGCTTGGTCGCGCTGCCCTGTAACTCGAGCTGCACAAGGGCATGAGACCTGGTAGAGAGATTTGGGGAGTTTGCTGGTGAGCTGGTGCCTAGTCGACGCTGACCGGAGTCGGGGCAGGTCGTGTTGCCTTGTGGCCTAGCAGGTGGGAGTTTATTGGGGTGGGTCGTGCTACTTTGTAACCTAGCAGTTGGGGGCGTGAGGCTTGGTAGAGGTTGGGCATCGGGATATAGGGGTGAGGGAGGTAGGGTTAGGGTCGCTGAAAGGCACCAAGGTAGGTGGGCTATTCGGTCTGAATTTCTCCTGTGAGCCAAGGCTCGAAAAACAAAAAAGCCCCTAGATGTCTGCTTTTTCCATAAGCCCCTTCGAGGCTGTTTCATTAAAAAAAAAAAAATCCAGGGTTTGGTTGGTTGTTCATGGTTGCCAAGGGGGGTCTTAAGAATGATTTAGGATTATGGGGGCTCCTAGCAACTCATCTTAGATGGCTCCATTGCTGATATACTCAGTGATTTGCGGTTGTTCGATGCTAGAACGATGTTAGCTGATGCTCGAGCGTTACCCTGTAACCTGCTGATGCAGGAGTGTGAGGCCTGGTAGAGAGATCTGGGGATGCTTTGTGGGCATTCCAAGGAACAACCAAGGGTTGCTGCTGGGACGACGCTGGTTGGAGTTGGGGTAAGTCGTGTTGCCCTATAACCCAGCAGGGTGGTGGTGTGAGGCCTGGAAGAGCTCGGCATGGAGTTAGTCAGTGCTGGAAACCTTTAGAAGGGTTGCTAGGGATCTACAGGTTTTTTTGCATTTGTAGGACCTCTATGGTGGCGTGTTTTGTTGTGGCCAGACCTTCTTTGTGAAGTTTGTCGCCGTAATTTTCTAAGTCGCTCAAAATTTTCTTAACCAAATCCGGGTAATGCCCCTAGTATCTCAAACTTTCAAAATTCTATGTAAATTCTTATATGGGACGCTGGGCCCGGTTCCCAGCACGTGCTGCTCCCCACAAATAGATTGGACCCTTGTCCTATAAAAAAAAAAAAAAACGAGCTCTGATTTTGGTTCGGACAAATTGGACTACGTAATCAGCCAATTTAGGTCTTTCCTAGCAAACCCCTTCTCTCTCGTGCACACAGGGTTTGTACCACAAAGACCATAGGATGACCTTGCATCCAATTCCAAACAGGTTGGGTTAAAGAATGTGAGGGTGAAATCAAGGGGGAACCGGTGTCGAAATAGAATGACCTCCCAAACCCATGGCCAATCTATTCTTAGAGACCCCTTCAAACACAATCCCTCCATCTTCAGATGAGAACAGAACTTGAGCATTGCAGAAATATATGTTCTATAGTTTCACAATTTTTTCTACTAGGAAACGCCGACAAATATGATTTGCACCATGGAGATGTCACCCCTTGCTGTTCCAGCGTGGTATGATCTATGATCCAATCATTCATGGGCAGACAACGATGAATGATCTGTCATTGTAGGGATTGAAATTTGGTCGGGCATTGCCTAGTATTATTGAAAAACTTGATGTGTCGGATTAAATGTATATCAATGTTTAGATGTCGCTCCCACCTTTCCTGAATGATCAGTCTTTGCTTTCTCTAGGTCTCTTTACAAGGTGGTTTGCTCATGAACAATGCATGTTTTGATAAATTCTCTAAGAATTCTTTATAGGTTTGTCTAGGCTTCTTGGCTTTTTCGGTAAGATTTGATCCTGGGTGTTTAAGCAGTGTGAGTGCAAAGGAGCCATACAATTTACATCAGTTTGTGAGACAAACCCTGGTGGCTCTTGCACACCTAGGTCCACCTAGCAGGTATTACCACCCACGTCTTATTCAAGTAGAAGGCATTCGTCGAAGTCAGTGCTCAAGTTAATCAAGGTGTTATGCAACACACACACCACGCTGAACGATTGACGCCCGTACTCCATATATACCTTGTGCATTTGTTGTAATGTATAATGTTACATGCATTCTTCCAATGCTCTATCCACCATACCACTCACTGTCTTTTGCTTGTTGTCGAACAGCTCCATATTTGGTGTCTGCTTGATGCCTTCGTATGGGACAATGATCAACATATGAACATGTACTGATTATACCCAATAAGATAGCCCTCATTTGCACACCACCATGCAATGTCACAACCTCCCCATTTAACATTTCTTAGGCATCAACGTGAGTTTGTAGAGTTGAGTTATGCAAAATGCATGCATTCAGGACACTCCCAGGGTAATTGGCGAACACGTTGAGTATAAACATGTCCAAGTCGACAGCAGTTTGTGTCACCATGTTAAAGTAGTTGCTTCCTAACATAGAAGTTAACGAGGGCTGCTTTTGATGGTTTGTCAATCTAGGTGTGGGTCCACTCGATAACACCCAAGCAGTTTGGAAACCCCTCGTCCCTAAACACTTTTTTCACTTGCAGTCTCCTTCAACCGGGTTAGAACGTGATCGTATCGTGATGCGCTTGCAATAGGGTGGCAGTGGCATCTCTCACATCATACAATCTTATTGCTCACTCTAATATGAAAGCAAAAGCATTGCGTTCATACACCTCGCTCGGCGCACAATGGTATAGAGGGAATACAACTAGTTGATCGGGTCGCAAAGCGCACGGTAATGTATTACGTATCATTTCAGGTACACTGAAGTAGCCACGACAATTTCCTTGAGCACAGTCCTTGTCATGTGCAACTTGTTGTGGTAGTGGTTGTCTTTTGCATCGTCGTTCATGCATTCGTTCACTACCTTGGCAATTCCTTGGGCATGTCCCCAAATAATATGCCTAATATCAATAAGGGGAGCAAAGTCATTGTAAAGGGTGTCCACCACCTCGTAAGGCCTTGGACACTCCAATGTGTTCTTACATGTTCTTATATGTCTCGCCCGATGTTACTCGCTCATCAACATTGCCAAGTACATCCTCACACTAATGACAGTTGTTGAATTGTTTGATTTGCATCTATATTTGATGTCTTCCATGATTGCAACCTCCAACCACCATTGCTTAACAGAAGCAAGTGTTCAACATCCACCCCTATCACACCACTATAGTTGACCGGGGATATTGAGATGCAGCACACCTCTGTCGTTCACAGTGCACACTCCTTGCTACCTTCCCACCATCTTACTGACGCCCATGTTTGACCATGGTGATGGTTGGCCAAACATTTCCTTTCATTCAATTACCTACACACGACATAGGTAGATTAGGGTTTCATCCTCGACGGATTCAAATTTAGATTTTATATCCTTGCGATTAAGCCAAGGCATGAACTCATGCCCCCCGCCACCTATCAGGCCATCACCTGAAAGTGGGAAACCAGGCCCATGTTATTGGACCACACATGGGTGACGTGGACATCCGAAGGTCTCTTAGGCTTGAGATAAAGGGACCAAATGGTTGTGGTATCCGTTAATTTTTAGGATGGATCCTATAGTACCGTAGTTCTCACATTGGACATCCAAAAACTGAGAAAAGGGTTCGGTTAGGCTGCAACGAGACAATGATTTTTTTTTAAATCTTATGTTGTACGACTTTCCCTCCCCCCCCCCTCAAACCACCAGTTCACAAGAGCCTAAATTGACAAAGCTACCTTCGAAGGGTCATGAACTTTCAACTGCGCCTTCGAAATGACCTTGTGACGAGCGAGTTTTCAACACCATGTGGATTTTGTGCCCCTCCGCGTTTGTTTGTCTTTTCAGTTGTATGTTACTTTTTCGTTTTTGTATTTTGGAATTCCTATGTGTTCTACCGAGTTTGTCTTTGGTGAGGTATGTGTGGATTTTCCTGCAAGTGCATTTTTGGGGTCAGGTAATCTTTTTGACTTTCCGCTTCACTACAATTTTTGATACGTCATTGAAATTAGCTAATGTTTTCATTTTTGCGTAGATGAGATAGGAGTCGATGTTGAATTTTGTCGCCTTAGCGAGTGCGCCTGAATTTCTTTGGGACTTTCGGTTTTGAAATTGTAGTAGCAATTAGGCGCTACTGCCACTAGCAATTCACCTAATTGTTTCTGTGTCTTTTCATTTTTCGCACATTCGTTTTTTCCGTACGCACATTTACATGCAAATTTTTTTAGTGTTATTTTTCCTCCTTCATGTCTTTCTCAACAATCGTCACTATTTTCTTCTCCTTCCTTAATCCTTCCCATTTCCCTCTAAATCTCTCTGGATCTTGGTCCTTGCCCACACCAGCTTTTTTAACTTCCTTTCCCGCCTTCGTTCTACCGTTGGGACGACCTTGACAAGTTGATGTGGTCGTAGAGACCGGATTGCTCCGTAGGGATTGATCTGATCCATCGCACTGTGGCTCGACCAATTATGAACCCCTCTCCCGGTGTTACCATTGACTCCTTGACTCTCTGCCTTATTTCCCCCTACATGCATCTTTACTCCCACATGTCCGCAATTATAATCACGCAAGACTCTCTTATGCTATCTTGCAGTTTGGGTTAAGCAGTGATCAACCGGTGGTACACTGGTACTTAGCAGGTCGAGCAGTCTCGACGGACCGATAACGACAATGCGGGATTGCGGCAGGGGGTTCGAGTGCGTGGCGACAACCTATTGGTGCTCAAGTGACGATGGAGCGGTGGTGGATGCTAGTGGTGGTGCCACATGTGCGAGGGTGTGGTAATTTACTTCCCTTAGTTGTTTCTATATGATCTTTTGAGTGGAGATTGTGCATGGCGAGGATGTTGTTTCTTCTCTTAAATTGTGTGTGGATCTTTGTCTCTCGACCTTCTAATCTTTCCTTGCATGGACTCTATGAATATATATGCAGGTGATTCTCTCTCTAGGAATGGGCTTATGGAGTTGTCGGTTGCTTCTTCCATGTATGGTTCTTTTTCTCTCCCTTGATATTGAATGAGAAGATAGTGTGGTTTTGTTGTTGTGTGAATGAACACGAAGGTGTACGCATCAAACCCTCGTCACACTCCTCCACTTTGGGCACGTAACAAACTGTCGTTCTTCTGTAAGTAAATGAGTGTTCTGCCGCTGATGGGCACATTGTTTTGATCTTGGTGAGAACTCTCATTTAAATGAATGTATTTATTCATTTACATTGGATGAATGACTTGTTTTGTGTGTATAGAAGAATTTTCTTTTTGATGATCGACAACTTTTTGTTTAGTTGGACGACTAGGATTTTGCGGTTGTATTGCTCAACTGAACTATAGAATGGTGTTTTTATACTCACTCTTCTTTCATATCAATGTGAGTGGTAGATTCATTCGGTATTGTGGCATTGATTCGTTCCTAAACACCGATTTTTCACATAATGAGAAAAAACAAAGTGTACGCGAGTGGGACGTACTTGAGGTTGTGGCACGACTCTAGCAACCCGACCATTGGCATTACTTTGCTTTTGTTAACTTGGGTTTTGTGATTGTGAATACTGCCTTTTCCTCACACGGATTCTCCACTTTGTGCTCAAACAACCAACAAAGCAATAATATGAGAGTGAGAGAGTGCGACTATGTATCATTTGGAGAGTTGGAAATAGTGGAAAGGGTTGCGCGCCTACGCCCATCCGATCCCGAACTCTCCGAGACACATCGTCGAGCTCCTGCCCTAAACTGAGATCCCGCTTATGTGACGACTACCTTCCGACTTTGAACAAGACGACGCAAGGCCCGACAAAGTCATTTTGATTTTTGAACTCGAAGGACCGTTATACTTTATTGCGTTGTCGGACCAAATACCCTTACAAGGGTATTTGCTAGTTGGTCATGCTTTTGTAGTCGGCACAACGATGACATCGACTACCAAGACGGGGCAGGTTCGAAGTTCAAGGCGCATACGTTTTCCGCATGACACTTTGAAACGATTTCCTCGACCATTAAGGTCGGGGCAAATTGGTGGAAAAAAAAAAAAAATTATGCGCGTGCGTTATTCAGACGCGCGCTCTGAGGGTTAGAATTGGGATCAATACCGTTCGACCAAAAAGGTCGAGGGGTCGATTGGGTCAGTGTTATGTGGGGTAGATCTACGACATACACTGAGACTTAATTGTCATTACGTTAGTCATAACAAATTAATATACGCCCTGGTCATACGGCTGGAGCAATTAAAAGTGTGTGATCATCAGGTTTGCGGTAGCCCCAGATTGCTAGCACTTGCTCGAGTAGTACCTTTGTCCTTACTCATATGCTGCAAGTGAGGTTGAGGTTCTCACTCGGCCTCCCATATGAAGTGACGCGTTTGTCTCTCGGGCGGTAACTTCCTATCCATGCGGCCACCTAAGCAACTCGTACCTCCGTCCCTTTCGAAGGGAAACATCATTGTGGACTCTGATATCGCTCGCACAGTCCTTACACTCAAGCTACTTGAACTGGTACCCGCGTATCTACCGGTATTGAGCCTCTAAAAATGCCAACTTTTGTCTTCTTCTGGTCGGCCTCAAGTATCCGGCACATCTATCTCTACTTGGTGTGGTACTGGCCTACTTGCTACTTTGAGTGTTTTCCGTTGCTCTTAAGTGTCGTGGCCCTTTTTCACCGCCACTTGTGTTTTCCCCGCCACGACCCTCGATATCACGGCCACAGTTAAGTACCGGCCCTTCAGGTCGTCCGATCAATCAAGTGCCCTCACGGGTCACACACACACTCAAGCCGACAAACACTTAGACGGGCACGCAGACCAGCAAGCGTGCACACACACACAGATTTAGAAGTGGGCTTGGGCCACTAGGCGGACCAAGCCCCACTACCTTACAAATATCCGGGTTGCTCTACTTCTATTTGAAGTAAGAGCTAGCTAACTAGGTTTGGGTGCAGATTATTAAGTTGGAGACATAGGGATCGAATCTGCCCCGACCCGAGCTAGCTCCTTTTTTTTATACTTGTAGATATATTACGAAAAACCAAATGGACGAGGTCGGGGACCTCACAATTCAACCCGGAGTCATCCTGGCAGCCTCAGCCAGTTTAGCTTACGAGCAGAGCTCGATACCCGAACAACTGATCAAAATATATCATCAAAGGTCTGCTGGAAACCGGGTCCAACGTCCCTTCCTAAAGGAAACACTTTCCAAAATTAAGCTTTGGAACACAAGAAAGGTAGGGCTCTCTTAATCAAGCTTCTAGGCTCCTAGATCAACATCAAAAGGCAATTTAAACCAATGCACAAAATAAACCCACGAGTCTAGCAGCTAATAACCCAACTGAAAGGATTAATCATTCAAAGCATTAATAGTTCATATTCGTTGCCCGACATTCTATCTATTGCTATTTATAGCAAAGCCCAACGAGTAACAGAAAAAGTCTAGATTGCTACTATCTCTTTTAGCTAAAGGGAAGGAAGCGCTGCTACCAATCCCTACTTGAAAAGGCTCGGTGGCATATCTGCAGCCTATGGAGCCTGATCTTCTCATCCACTGTTATCCTGGAGAATCCAGTCTGCAAACTCCGGATTGCCTTCCGTCGATATTGAGACGAAGCCCTTGGACTTGCCCCACGTCTGGGAGAACCAATAACATTTATTTCAAGTTTGTGCTCGATGTTGCCAATTAGCTCGAAATGTTTGCCTAATTGCAGTTTTCACCGCAGTCACTTGGGCCTGGAAGGCAACCATCTCTTGATGGAAAGTTGCTTTATTCCGCGCCCTCCAGAGGGTTTCCATAATAATGCCTCAGCAACCCAAAGCTACATATGCCCATCCCTTGAAGAAGTCCAAGTCTAGGGTAGTCATCCCATGCAGAATCCATTCTTGAGTCCAGAGGAGTTTCGCGCCTGCTATCTGTTTCCACCTGACTTTCCACCATTCTCATATATGAAGAGAGAAAGGACAGTAGAGCCAGATATGGGGGCCATTTTTCCAACCCCACTTACATCTGGCACATTGTTCTTCTATTTCCATGCCCTTGGCTACCAACCAGGAGGCCGAAGAGTAACCAGCAGGGATTGAAGTCAGATTAGGCTGGCTTGCTTCTGAGGCACCATAGATTTAAGTGTTCGTCATATACCATAGAGATCTAGGTTACCAAGAGTAAAGTCTGGTTCTTTATTCAATCTTTCTGTTGCTGTAATCACAGGCCGCTTCTTCACTGATGCTTGCAGACTCTGAACGTTGATCTCCGTCTTATAGAAAAAGATTGGAATCTGAGTATCTGTATTTCCAGCCATAGAGCAGAGGTTCAACTTGGATCTTAGATGCTTCATCGGAGACTAGAGTAGCCTCTTCCTTCTTGCCCTCCCTCTTGAGCCAAACTCGACACTCTGGTAGACCAACCGTTGTGGGGATAGTTTTTTCTCCTTTCTTACTTAATATCGGAGTTGGTGTAAACCACTTTGTTGCTTTCTTTTCCCAGACCCGGACTTTAAAGCCTTGCGGCAGGTCCGGTCCTACCACTCTCAGCACATAGTTATTCTCAACAGGGTTTTGAATCCAGGCCCCCTGACTGTGCCCCACTCTCTGTGGCAACAAGGTTTGCCAATAATCGGGGATACTATTTTTGAGGAGCCCAAAATTCTACTCAATATTTCTCTGGCGCTGCAGCCTCTTTTTCAAGTTTCCCACTAGAATCCATGTATATGTCTTCGTATCCCATATATCCTTTATCTGCACGATTCCCTTCTCCACCCAGGCCTTACCAAAGCTGCCTGGGCTCCCGTCTGCCTTCAGCCAGGACCCTGCAGAAGAGACTATTAGTGGGTTYTCAAATAGGATCTGATTAAGAATCTTTCCCCTTGTCTCCGGAGACCGGAGTATCTCAGGGAAGAGTTTATGCCATGCATACAAAATATTGCGCCACAGTCTCGACTTCGGTATACAAGATGAGAACGACGGAATGAACAAACAGGCCCAAACATATGAGTCTCTAGACAACTCTCATTCCTTGGTCAGGATATACTCGGCCAATCTTACCCAGAGCTTTGATCGTACTCCAAATGTTGGGACAATCACCCATTTACAAAGTAGAGTCCAATTTTGATGTATGGGGTTCAGGATTCCCAACCCCCCTGGTTCCCTGACCAGGGCCACAGAGGAAATGTTTCCCAGGCTACTTTTCATACAAAAACCTGCTATTGTGATGTTGACGGCTTCCATAAGTAAGGAGCAGCATCCCTCTTAATACGCGAATATGCCCCTTCACCCAAAAGATGAATTGAAAGGGGAAACCATAGAATTGACAACGCCGCCGATGTCAGCACAAGTGCATGCCTAAAGAGTGAGAGTTTGAAGTTCCAGGCCCACCCCGCGATTCTGGCCGCCACTTTGTCTTCAAGGATGGAGTTTTGGGTTGTCGAACAGTCAGAAAAGGCCACTTGGACCCCCAAAAATTGCTCTGAAGAATTGGTCGGGACTTGTTTAAGACCCCAGTCCACACTCAGCTCCTTAGTAGAAGGGAGAAAGAAACTTGATTTATCCCAATTAATGGAAACTTCTAAGAGGGTACAATAGATGTCAATAGTTTTTCTAAGTTCCTGTAGGGCTGCAAGGTTATTCTCACAAGCTATTGTTAACTCATCTGCAATTGCCCCCCCTTTCCATTCCAAAGCAGGGGTCAGTTTCATGCCTACTATGGAAGGATTATTTTTAATGTTATCCAACAAAATTTATAATTGAAGGACAAAAAGAAAGGGTGTCAGTGGGCAGCCTTGTCTTAACGATTGGGTCAACTGTAATTCCTCTTAAAGCCTACCATTGATTACTACCATAGAGGATGCATGTTCGTAGCTGGCTTTAACCCAGGTCCTGAATCCAAAGCCAAAGCCCATCTTTCTTAGGGTGGTGTGGACAAAGTTCCACCCCACCTTGTCGTAAGTCTTCTCCATGTCAAGGAGAAGGATAACAACATTTATTTTCTCCTTACCAATAAGCTCCAGGGCATGGATAGTTGATATAATATTTTCAAAGATCGATTGCCCTTTAACAAATGCCCCTTGCTCCCAACCTATCAGGTATGGGAGAAGCTTTGCTAGTCATAGGGCCAGGGTTTTGGCAAACAATTTGTAAGTAACATTTAGCACCGAGATTGGCCCCCAATTTCGGACATCCTTTTTATCTCCTTTTTTTTACATTAGGGAGATCATCCCCTGTGTAAAGCCCTTTGGAAAAGTACCCGTACGGAGGGGCTCATTATAATCTCGCAAAGGAAAGGAGCAAAAGCCCCCCAAGTGACCAAAAAGAATTCAATCGGGAGACTGTCCAAGTCGGGGCATTTGCCCTTAGCCATGACCTTTGCTGCCAATAGAATTTCTGGCTCCTCCATAGGTCGGTCTAGTTCTCTAGCGGCAGCCTGGGATATTGACTTTCTTGTGTCATCCCAGAAAGGGGAGATCTCTGTTATGTCTAATTGAGGAGGGTCAAACAGGCGGCGAGTGGTAACAATGTCCCTATAATAGTCTAAAGCATACTTACGCATCTGAACAGTGTCTAAAGCTAAGAGTGCAGAAGTATCAAATGGATGAGAGAGTTCTCTAATCAAGGATTTTGATTGTCATTGCAGAAGGGAGCGAAATGTCAACTTAATCATCCTATCGTAGCCAACTATTCCTCTAAGTTTTAAAAGCTCAATTCATTCGGATTGTTTCTGGATTTCTAACGCTTCCAGCTGGACCAGAGCGTCTTTCCGGATGCCTGACCAATGAAAATCTGAGAAAAGGTCTTTACCCATTTCTGATTCTGTTTGGGAAATGAGTTTAATCAAGTAATTTTCTTTCCATTTACGTCTTGCTGCCTTCATTCTTGAAAAGGTCATCAACGCATGTCTTACTATAGATATTCATGTGCCAGCCCATAGTGACAGGTCCGAGAACAGATCTTTGGCAAGCATCCATTTTGACATATGTGTATTGACCCATTCGAGGATACCCGGGTCCTTTAGGTCGTTGATCTTCAATATGAATGGTGGGCGGTGCTTATCTACAGTTTCTTTAGGTAGGATATCCAATAAGACCGGGTGATGGTCAGAGAGTGAGTCTGGGCTCACATCACACCACATACTCCGGTCCCAAGGAGAACCTCTTACCAAAAAGAAGTTTTGGCGCTTTCTTGGGACCTGAGATGTCGGGGTTGGGGGGGGGCATACCATGTATAGTCGTTTGTTTTAGGATTAAAAATCCTAAATACATCGCTCAAATTGAAGGATTCGCAGAGGGAGATGATCATTAAAGGATCGCTCCTTAGTGGTTTTACTGCTAGAGGGTCTAAGCCTGGGTTGAAGACTGTATTCCAATCTCCACAAAGGATAAGATTGTCAACATCTGATATCTAACTTGATAGATTTGCAAAAAAATCTATACGCGTCAGATATTCAACTGGAGCATAGATTGTCATTACAACCCAGTCTTCTTAATCCACTGAAAACTTTAACCAGGTCCAACGGCCTTCGGCATCATTGAGTTGATCGGTGATGGTGGTATCTAGATCTTTATTGACAAGGATAGCAACGCCCCCTTTGGAGCCAATCGTCGGGGACCAGATCTGCGGGTCATCCCACCAGGTTTGGATGGCCGCAATCTTATTCTGATTCAGCTTGGTTTCATGAAGGCATGCGATTTGTACATTTTGTGAATAAATCCAAGCTTTGAATCTTGATTTTTTAAACTTTTTTGCAGTGTCTCCAAATCCACGAACATTCCAAGTCAGCAGTCTGATTCTACTTGGTAGAACCATGACCGGAGCCCCTGTCGCATGGATTTTGGATTCGGTCCATAACGGGTTTTTTAATCGGTGCCCCCCTACCTTTCGAAGCAGAGACTTTTTTGTCTTGTTCAAGAGGGGCAGGCCCCCAAAGTTGAGGATTGTGCTAAACCGTTCGGATAAAAAACCCTCAACTGCATCCGTGTGGTGTAGCCAATTCGCTACCTTTTGTGCGGACAACCCTTCAGGTAACTTAATACCTTTCAGAATATCAGCGTTCGTGTCCAATAGACGAGCGAGAGGGAGCCAATAAATATTCTGAAGTTTTACTGGTTCCATTTCCTCTGGGCTCACTCGAAAAACCAAACTAGCGATATGTAGAATTGTCTTACTCCCCTGAGAGTTGGTTGCAATGTGTCGGCCTCTCTTAGGCTCCCACAACAGCACGTAGGTCCCTCTATTCCGTAGGACTTGCATTTTTGTCTTTGCAAGCCATAGGGCGTCCGGTGGAGGTCCCACGGTGGGAATTGCTGGTAGTGATAGTGTTTCATCCTTGTCAAGCAATGTCAGAATCATCGGTCCGTATAGGGAGGAGGTAATTACCAGAGGAATCATGAATTCCTTCGAATGCCCATTCTCCTTGTCATTGTTCTGTAGGGTTTTCATTGGTCGTGAAATCTTCAAAAGTTTTCTTGTTGCATTAGACTTTTTTGGCAGAGGCCCCTCTTCACTAAAAATGCGCCGTCGGAGCTGTGGGGGGGGTTTTCCCTCTTTTCTGCCCTTGGGAGAGGGCTTCTTTCTGGACGCCCGCAGTTTCTTATGGGGGGAAGCCTTTTGGGGTGAGTTGGATACCCCTTCCTCTTGCGTTGACCTCTCCGAGGCTACAAGGGTCAAGTTGAGGCTTTGACTGTCTACCGATAGAAACTCATCATCCGAATCGAAGGCTTCACCGAAAGACTTTCAAACCAGTTTATCGTTTCCTAATCTATATAAAGCTTTAACCCCCAAGTCAGAGTCGTTTCCCGTTTTTTCCTGTGACGACGTATAAATTTCATTTTCAAATTTGCGAGAGTTTGTCTGAGGTGACCATGACTGCCCTTCCTCAGGATGACTCTCTTTCTTGTCATCGTCATCATCGTCCGACGAATTAGATGACGAGAGGCGGTAATCCTGGCCAGAAGCTTGCTCGTGTAGCACGATTTCATTACCTTTCACCGAGAAGTTTGTGCTTCGTTCAATTTCCAGATCCTCATTCCTCTCATCTTTTTTTCGTTTCTCTCGAGCGGGGACGGTATTATCTTTGTCCATATATTCCCCGGGAGCAGCCGAGTTTTCCTCTTTATCATTACTCTTACCCTGATCCTACCCTCTTGCCCCTTCCTTCAAAGTTCCCTTTTCTTTTCCCTTACCCCTTTTATCGTTCGTAGGGTTATACTCCATGGTTGTTCCCTTATCCTTCTCTCCGACCTCCTCCCCTGTTTCCCTTTCTCCTTTTCAACCTTAGCTCCATTCTCTTCCCTCTCCTTCTTCTCATCTTCCTGTTCATGCCCTTTCTTGTCTGAATCCTTTTTTCCCCCTGTCCCCCCCTTTTCCTTTTCCTCCCCCTTCCCACTATCCTTGTTCCCTCTTTTCCTCTTCGCTCCCTTACCATCCTTCGGTCCTTGATCCTTCTTGTTGTCCTCTCCACTTCCCTTCCCTGTGGATTTGACGACTTTTGCATACAATTTTTTGTGGACAGAACAATCCTCGTCCCCTTCGGAGTGAAAATGCCTTCGGCATATCGGGCACCACGAGGTTTCGACACACACCACTTCCCGTTCCACATATCCATCGGATCCGAGGTGCACTACCAAATAACGCTTGTTGCGTAGTTCGGCCGACGATTCCAGATCGAAACGGACATACAACAAGTCCGGTTCTAATTCATCCTTAAAGGCAAAAGATTCTTTGACTAGCTCACTGCCATAGGCATCCCGAATTGCCCCTGGGAGAAGGGGGAGGACGCCTATCGGGACTTGCTGGCATCGAATCCAGAAGAATCGGTGGCGAGATACCTCTCCCCATTCCCATAGCTCGTTCTCCGTCATCCATGGCCTGAAAGCCACTTTGTACATTGCATTATCCAACTCAATTTGAGTGAGGGCAACTTTCAGCATCCACTGGGCAATATCCGAGTGGTTGTCATGGAATGGCGGTGCATGTGCCTCGGCCCTGCATCCGCCACTTACCATATGCGATGATGATCTCGACATGCCACACTTTATGACGAATCGTATTGAGTAGAAAAACGTCAAGTTGTCGGCTGGAGATAATGACGACGATGAGACAGAGAAAGAGGCAAGTCGCCGAACTCGCGGTTTGCTTCATGATGCTTTCATCAGTAGGATGAGCAAAATCGAATGAATCTGCGGCTAAAACGCAAACATATACACTACTGTGTGTATGTATGTGTATGGATGTCGATCACGCAGTTGACGACACCGCATAGGACAAGCAAAATCGATCGAATCTACCGCTAAACATGGAAGTATACACTACTACTTCTATGTGAGTGTGTGCGCATGTGTTTGTGTGAGTGAGAGAGAGAGGGGCAGGTAAATCTTCAATCTCACGACTGACGACATAAGACTTTCATGGATTGGATGAGCAGGATGAGCTAAATCGAATGAATCTACCGCTACAACACATAAATCTACACTACTATGTGTGTGTGTGCGTGTTTGTGAACGCACGCGTATGTGTGAGTGTCTATACGCCCGTGTGTGAATGTGTGTGTGTGTGTGTGTGTGTGTGTGTGTGTGAGAGAGAGAGAGAGAGAGAGAAAGAGAGAGAGAGAGAGAGTTCCGCATGTGTATGTGGTTAGGCTATGTTGTTGATCGGGAATGTGTGTGTGTGTGTGTGTGTGTGTGTGTGTGTGTGTGTGAGAGAGAGAGAGAGAAAGAGAGAGAGAGAGTTCCGCCTATGTATGTGGTTAGGCTATGTTGTTGATCGGGAATGAGGATACCAACAAAATAACATCGATTGAGCAATGCTTGAGCGAGTGCGAGAGAGAGCTATGCGCTTGTGCATGTGGCTACTTTACGGTCTCAATGTGATTGGGCCACGTGGCTGATTGAGAATGACTGAAACGACAAAGTATAATGATTGTGGTTAAGAAGCGAACAATAACGATCATTTTTCAAGGCGTTCCCATGACTTGTCGATGCGAGTTAGATGAGACCTCATCCGTGCATACGAAAACGGCTGGTACTGGCAGAGGGTCTTCGACCGAAATACGAAGAGGGGCGGAGTACATGCAGAGGGACCAAACGTCATCTCTTACGTAGCGAGGTCGAGAGAGGTGGCCCAGTGGATGGTAGCCAAGGCAGAAGACAACATTATGATTCGAGGAGTTGAGTATTCAATGCACTTCAAATCATGGATGACACATACAGAGCTAGATGAGAGAAGGCCTTTGGAAGATGAATCGAAGTTTTGGCTCATGGTTATAAGAGTGCCTCTAAGGGTGATGTTCCATGTCGAAAATATGGTGGAAACCTCAATGGGTCATGTTACCAATAACTTACCTCCAGAACAAGACCAAACTAGACCAAAACTGATGAATTTGAAGTTTCAGCCGGTGAAGGAAGCGCAGGATAGCTTTGAACTGGAGCTACCGATTCGCCTGGGAAGGTAAGTATTGCAAATAATATTCGTTTGTAAACATACGCTATGGTGCGAGAGATGTAGGTGGTGGTTTCACACATCAACGGAGGGTTGTCCACGTGAAGGCGAAGGTGAAGGCGAGGTTTTCAAAAGACAGCCACAAGGAGGGAACTCGGGCTATTGACAACAACAGTTGCCAGTAAATAGACATATACGAGAGGGGGCGAGAGACGAAGCCAGTGGTGGTGGTGAAGGGGGCGCACCTACAATAAACACGACAATCGGTCGGCTGGTGTTACAAGAAAGGGGAGGTCCGCGAGATTTTCCCGCTTCGTTGGGGCAAGCAACTAGGCAACAATCAAGAGGAGGGCATGAGTTTAGCAGAGTTGGCTCTCAAAGTTCAAGAGGCGAATCTAGCGCTAGAGGCCAACAAGTTCAAGGAGCGTCTTCAACATATCCACCCCCCCAGGAGGGTAGGTTCAAGCGACGTTTTCAACTAAACGTCTCGTTGACACGACCGCGCCCGGGGCAAGAACAAGGAATTCTTTCTCATCAGACGCCAGCATACGGGTACAATTATCCGTACCAGAACGTGTATGGGATTAGCGAAGGCTTCGATTACAAACTTTTCTAGAGAGGTGAAGACAAAGAGTGCGATGGGCCACACGAGACTACCACCCAGGAAGTACACAGATACCATCAGCAGTCACGAGCGGGCCATTCAGATGCAGAGAGAACAGACCCGCCGACCCAGGAGGCTACGCAAGTGGAGGAGTTTGTGGGGTCGGAGGATGATGACGACTCACAACTCTCCTCTACACCGCCTTCCATACAGGGAGATGGTATGGAAGAATCCCCAAGAGAAATTCCCTTGGGGGTGAGGGCGGCAAGTCAAGCGGATCCCCACTTTAAGGAGGCAATGCTCCACTCTCTAGTCTGTACCAAACAAGGTCAAGGGTCGTTTGTTGTATCTCTCCTGAATAGGGATGCGGACTTAGTACTTCGGCTACAGGTTTCAATGAAATCCCGATGTCAACGATGATCCGAGAGAGAGTTTGACACATATTTGCTGATAGATTCGATTGTCATATCTTCCCGGAGTTCCTCATGTTGAAACTTTGTACGAAAGCTTCCGGGAATAAGTCAATCCGGTATATTGTGGTCTTCATAGATGCTAGGTTTCCAGCGAATG
The DNA here is from genome assembly GCA_003427395.1 of Chara braunii. Taxonomy (NCBI): domain Eukaryota; kingdom Viridiplantae; phylum Streptophyta; class Charophyceae; order Charales; family Characeae; genus Chara; species Chara braunii. The sequence goes on from BFEA01000028.1 coordinate 1,368,727, forward strand.
CTCGGGAAGGTATCAATCAAGTAGGTCTGGCGGTTTTTCGATTGAACGCGCTGACGCTGCCTTCGATCGGTATTCTCTCTCAAATTATTATTGAGTCTGGTGTTTCGGCAACGTGTTTGGCAGACTTGAATCCGAACATGCCTCGTACCGGAAATCTCCTGTCAGCGGCATTTTTGCACTACCTGTCAGCTTTTTGGCTGATGCAAGAAAGAGGGCAGACCGAGGAAGGAACTCAAAGTATGAACCCTCTTCCAGTAGGTATCCAATCAGACGACCGCGATGTTGTTCTAGATGGGTAAGCTAAAGGGTGCAATATGGAATGTGCGAGCATTGGGAGATTTGGAAGGAAATGCAAAGGGTCAGTACTTGGAATCCTGGATGCATATTAAAAAGATTGATATCCTGATGATTCAGGAAACCAAACTATCGGAAACCAAATTGGCTAAATTAGAAGATTGGTGGGATGGTCTCCAACTTTGGTCTCCAGCAAGAGGAACAAAAGGAGGGGTGGCCATCCTTATTCACAATAGGGTTGAAGCCATTTTGATTGACAGTGACAATGATGCATGGGGAAGATGGTGTCTTTTTTTATTGATTCAATAGAATGAAACTTTGTACTTTGGGTAAAAGTGGCAATCGGAGGGGCAGAACGGGTCTTCACAATAGTGTATGGACCAAATGACGCAAGTGACAAAACTCGTTTTTTCGACGCTCTTCCCTTCATCTTACCCAATCATGACAACCTTGTGATTGCGGATGATTGGAACACAATTTGTAGTCCGAGATTGGATTCTGAGTCAGATGAAGGCATGACACCGGATAGAGCTAAGCTCTTGAAATGGATGAAAGATTTAGAGCTTCAGGATGTCTCCCGAGAAATTCATCCGTTGGACAATGGCTTTACCTGGGTTGGGCACGCGGTTCACCTGACAGGAGTTCAAAGAAGACTCAATTATTTTTTAATCCCTGCGACGTTACTCAGTGAGATAATTCAGCTGAAAGAAATAAATAAATATTTATCAGACCATAAACCTGTAATGTTAGACTGTACCCCCTCAGGGCTACAGGAATGGGGACCGGGCTGGGGGAGTTTTGGAGCACCTGGCAGAATAGTAAGCCAATATTCAAGTCAATATCTGAGTGGACAAACGCAGGTTTGTGAGTAATTTCGTTAAGGCTAGACTTTTTTTCGCAAATTGCAGCATGCGTTCGAAACAACGAGGAAAAGATCATGAGGGAGAGCGTGGATAAAGCAGAGGGTAGACTGGGGACTCATCCGATATCGAATGTGTTTTGGGCTGAATAAAGGGCAGAAAGGCTCAATCAAAGGGAACAACAACAGGCTTAGAAGCAAGAAAGATGGTGTCGGATACTGAAAGTGAAAGGCATCATAACTTCGGACATAATGACAAAATAGTCATTTCAAAGACTGGTACCGAAGACCAAGGCTGCCTAGCGCCACCACGGATATGGAAATGTGCAGCTACGTCGTTGACTACTTCAAAGACATTTTGGCTACCAGATGCCCCGAAGACAGCATGGACGATGACATGTCTCAACTATCTTCATTGTGGAATAATTTTCTGGTGAGACTATTTCAAGAAGGGAGGAGATGGATGTATAAACCAGCCACAAAGGAGGAACTACAACACACAGTCAAAAGCATGGTTCGAGGGAAGGCGGAGATGACGGATCCGGTGGTTATGTTCAATAAGATTTTAACCGAGGGTCGCTTGGGCCAGTCAATGTCTCATGACATCATCTCTTTGTTGTTTAAAAAAGAACTTGAAGAACGTTACGAGGTGCGGAAGTGGCATCTCATCTCACTGTTGAATGTGGTGTATTACATGTTGTCCAAAACGCTTGCCACTAGACTTGGAAAGCTCTTACCAAGGCCCGTTAAACCACCAGTATACACCCCCAGCCTTGCAGAAAAGTAAACTTCTCGCCACAAGAGAAATTCGAGGCTTGGGGCCGGCCTGGTGAAGCAACGGGCAAATCTTTCCTGCTTGTCCTGTCTGCCCGCGCATTTCCACATTCACGTACAGAGCCAGCATCGTTGGCACGGGGATAACAACAAAGAAAAAATGAAAAATAAAATAAAATGAGAAGCATTGGGTTTGGCAGCACAAAAGACAAAAAAAGTGGCAATATATATTTCTATATTCTAGGTTTTTTGGGCTTCCTTTGGATGGATTTTGCCACAGTCTTGGTCTATATTCGAAGGAACTCAAGATTCTTTCTGTTTTAGGTGCCCTGCCAGCAAGGTAGGGCATTTTTCAACTGTTTCTATTTGCCCGTTCCTCTCGGTGCACTTATCTACCGTCTAAAGTAGTTTTTATGCATCGAGGGGCATGCCTTTGGGGGCAAGCAACCCCCAACCAGTTACTGGCTCCTGTCATCACGGACTGCCAACAAAATAAGTGGAGATACGTGCCTAAAAGAGAAAGGCACCCGTTTTCACGGGGATGTCAGCCTTTCTGAAAGTAGGACCATTGTTTTGCTGTTTTTTTTTTCATGAATCTTTTACCGTTTTGGGGTAGATACAGGCGCATTCCTTTGAGGGCACGCTCAGAGGAAGATCTCATCGGCAAAGAGGATTGTAGCAAGTGTCTGAGTGTGGACGTGTTTGTGGACAGCTGCAAAAAATTGTGATTGATCTAGTTTTCGGCACCTCTGCGTGTAACACATCCAGATTCAGACACTTCTTCCAACCTCTTTGCCAGCGGGATCTGGCCCTCAGACCACGGCCTGACTGGGATGTATCCTACTGCTATTGCCGCCAACCTCAGCAGAAAACATCAGAGTTTTCTTTTTTTTCTCTTTTATCTGTTCTTCATAGTTGTTGTATCTATTTGACACCACTTGTATCTGGTGCTCGAATTCGGCCAAATACACAGGCTGGCTTTGTGGAGGGTTTGGCTGCGGTGGCACACGAGTGAAATCGACACCCTTTCAGTGTCAAATTACAGTGGCGGGTATCGATGTCACCGTTTATTTTCCAAGCAGCGGTACCGATCTATTTTAGACTCGGCAAAATTCAAATTTAGGCTCGTACATTTAGCCTCGAGTGTACAGGTGGTTTAAGAGGGACAAGGAAGCTTTTGTACAAGGACGATCCATTTTTGAAAATGTGGTAATGGCGATCGAAGCTCTTGAGATTGTGATACGGGACGAGGCAGATGTTGCGGTTCTTCTCTTATATCTGGAAAAAGTTTATGATAAAGTGAACTGGACTTTCGTGATTACGACGCTTAAGGTGGCTGGCTTTGGAGAGCCCTTCTGCGGGAGGGTCAAGGTGCTCTATGGATTCTTCACGACATCAGTAGCGTGAACGGAGTAATCTCAAAGAAATTTTGCCTCTCTAGATCTTTGCGGCAGGGCTGTCCATTGGCCCCCCTTCTCTTCGTACTGCACCTTGAACCGCTGCTCTGCAATATAAGCTACAATCCGGAGATCGTAGACTTGTGTTTACCGAACGGAAAGCAAAGCCACTTGAAGGCACTAGCGGACGATCTCTTTGTTATTTCAACAAATGAGAAATCCTCACTGAAAGCAATGAAGAACTGCCTCAGTGATTTGCAGAACTTTCAAAATTTGCAGTTAACTGAAACAAATCAGTTTTTTTTCTCCCCAAGCAGTATCTGTTAGCAGTGCAGTAGGGTATGGAGAGGGTTCCAACAGATGATGCCGAGCGCTTTCTTGAGGTATAAGTGACACTATGTGATTGCTCCTCTTCGCAAGGGGTGATGTTATAGGAGAAAGTAAGTAAAATGGTAAAGACTTGGGGGGAGATATTACACCTTTCCCTAATAGATCGGGCTCTTGTAGTAATGGCATCAGCCTTCGCTCTGTTGGGGTATGTGGTTGTTGTACGGAGGCTTCCTCCAACAATTTTAAAAGTAGTAAGGGGAGTAGCCAGGCTACTCATTTGGAAACCTGGGGTGATCTTGAGAGCGGGTTCATTTCAAAGGTAGCATGGGATGTGATTTGCTCCCCCATGGAGGAAGGAGGCCTATTGCTGTTAGATCCTGGGACTCGGAACAAATACTTGCTTTCTAGGTGGATTGTTAGAGTTGCAAAGGCGGAAGAGAATGTGGATTGGATCTGGATGGCAGAGTCTCTACTTGTATCTGACTGGAAGTTGTCACGGACGTCTGATGTATGGATTGCTATCATGACAAAAACCTTTGCCAAGAAGTGTCCAAAATCCAAGTTCTGGTGTGAGGTGTTGGCAGCTTGGAAACAAGTTCAGACCATAAAGAAAATCCCACCGAAGACCAAAAAGGATGTGAGGTGGCAATCGTTATTTGAGAATGAATGGATTACAAATTCAAAAGTAGCACCTTCACTCTGGAAAGGAAGGCAGGAGCTTTAGAGCCCAGCTGGCTGCAAAAAGGCATATCTACGGTAGGAGACATGTGGGAGGACAACACGAATCGGTGGAAATCGGACTCATCTCTCAGACTAGTATTAGGACAACTGCCCCAGAAAGAAGAAAGATCCCGGGAATTAAGGGCACCAATCCCAGAGGAATCGAAGCTGCTGTGGGGTTCGGAAGGGATAGACCCTCCTAGGACATGGTACAAGTGGGAAAATGGGGAACAGGAATGGTACTGCAGATTGGAAAGTTGGTTTGAGGATGGATTGGAATGTTGTTGGTGGGAGACCTACAGACGCAGGAATGCGTCTCTCTCAATGCTGGAGAGGGAAGGGATGCACTTCCAATATGACCTCAGAGACCTATCTGAGATAAAAGTAAGAATGGTGACGCCCGCTGAGACGAATCTTCCCCAGATCCCCCAACTGGTGGCAAATGAGACTTTAGTGACAACAGAAAAATTCTCGCGATAAATGAAAGTTGAAAAAATATTTCTTCAAAAAAAAATCCTTCATATTTATAAATTATCATTCCAATGTTTGTCAAATTCTAAAGTTTTTAGTTTTATTTGATAAGTTTCCGTCTAAATATGAGTTTTCCCTTCCAACTACATTTATTTGTTCAAGATAAAATGGAAGTCTGAACGAGTTTATGAAATGTTTTAATTAAACTTTCATTCAACTACAATAAATATCTTCTAATTTAGATTGGATTAATTTATTTATGACTGAAAATCATTACTTAGAATGACAGTCCAATTAAAATATTTCATGAACTCATCCAGACTTTCATTCCATCTCTAGCATGCAATTCAAATAAGAAGGGATACCCCATTCTTGGAACGAAAGTTCTCAAGTAAGACAAAAAATTTTAAAATTGGAACGACATTTTTTAAGATGGAATGAAAATTTAAAATTTAGAATGTAATTTTTCTATAGAATCAATATTTAATCCTGGGAAATTTTTTCGTTGGAGGAACTTGAGGATTGACTCAGCAATATGGGGTTGGAGGATTGATAGGGAGCTGGTGTCAGGCTTGGAAAAGTTGAGTACCAAGGTTATTTCGAAGAAAAACCAAAATGACTCACCTACCACGAAAAGAGTTGAGCAAAGGTGGCTCGGAACAGTCCCGACTGTTGCCCCTCTGAGAGTTCACCAGATTGTGTCTCCAGTTGAAGAATACACCACCCCAAAAGTTGGCCTCCCTCCTAAGGCTGCAATCACATTTGGTAGTGCCAACAACGCTGTGGCTTTCGGAGAAAGGAATGAAGGTTGTTACGACATGTGATTGTTGTCAGGCTCATCCAGAAACACCGAGTCACTTAATGGTGGGACTGCCTACAATTAAGGAAGTGGTGGAGAAAGTGGGAGATGCACTGGCAAACGTCTGCGACCAGTCAGAACTTACTGGAGAACGGCGGGTGTTACTGGGGGCAGTGCTTCAGGGGAACAATATATCAGAGGAGAGGGGATATATGGTGAAGGTGGGGCGCGCTGTCATGCTATGGGTCATTGGTTTGGATTGCAACAATCTCAAATTCCAAGGGGAAGCCCTTGTGGAACCCTACACAGAATTAACCTTCATGGCCCTACTGGCCACCGCTATCCGAGCAGACTGAACACAGAGAGTAGTACACAGAGACAGACAGGAAAGCCTATCTTGGTTCCAGAAAACCTGGGGCTTGGGCCTGGCCCACGTTGTGACGCCCAACCTCACAACCTCACACCCAACGCGACTTCCTGTTTCGGAGTGGGAAGGGGTCAGAAAGTGCGTAGCAGGGCTTGCGAAGGATTTTGGGAAAGTGGGGGGGGGGGGGGGGGGGGGG
>BFEA01000028.1:1382694-1392954 GCA_003427395.1 Chara braunii
GTATGATTGTGTCAGATTCTTTCATCGGACTTCAACCGACTCATCTGGAGGCTGGGCCTCGACGGCCCATCAATAGGATGGGCAAAATCGAATGAATCTGCCGCAAAAAATGGCTACATTCCGGGCATGGGTTTTATGATCTTATACTTGAGTTGAGGGACGCTCTACACGCGCCTTAGGTGGTTCCCAGTTGCGGACAGACGAGTCCTTTTTCTGGTGGTCGAACGAACACTTTTGCGACGACCGTTCGGGCCTCCACTCGTTTCTCTCTAAAAGCTACCGCGACAGCTCACTTGTCGCAGGTTACATTCGTGATTATCGAGAGAGAGAGAGAGAGAGAGAGAGAGAGAGAGAGAGAGAAAGAGAGATGGAGAGATAGGATACTTACCTGTTGACGCTTGGTGCCCTTTTGGCCTATGGGGGAAGATTTGCGCTCGTTTGCTTGAAAAACAGGCTGCAAATCATTGTTTGCACCTAGTGTCAATTGCGTCCGGGTACAGGCGTGTGGGCAGAGGGTGGAAAACCCAGTTGAGCTTGTCTTTAATTCGTCTCTGTGAAATGACTGAGATGCAGTGGCTGCTCGTTTTGAAAACGAGTTGCCCCTTCTAGAGAAACGAAGGGTTGGGAAAAAAAAAAAAAAAAAGGACAAAAAAAAAGTAACGGCCGCGCATATGGCTACGGTCGTAGGACAAGTGCAGCCTCAGAAGATTCTAGGGGATGATGAGACTGCGCCTGTTCGTTTTTTTGAACAGGTTGCAGTCTGGTTGGGTACAACCATTTCTAGGAGCACCCAGCCTGAGAAAATAGCTAGGTGTTTCCATGAGTGGATGACCTTGGTTTCCCTAGGGAAAAACCAAGGCACTGAGCTCTTGGCCGTTGATTTAAATCAAGGGTCAGGAGCACTGGAAAATTTTGCCTGGCTATGGGCGAGACAATTGCCCACATGCCTTCGGCAAGCTATAAAAGCCGCTTTCCACCCAACAACCTCACACTTGTGGCATTGCTGATGGGGCATTCTACGCGAGTAGATGCTTGCTAGCTGGCTGCAGGTGTAGTGAGGCGAAGTGCTGGAGGTCTGCAGGAGCACTTGGAGGATGAGAGAGGCATCCATAGCTAAAGACTGAGAGTTTTTTACCCCACCTTTGTGCTTGTCCTGTAGGCTGGTGTGTGAGTTGCTGCTGTGTGGCGAGAGGCCACGACGGGGAGGTGTTGCACGACGGACTGCTCAGTAGCAAGTAGGATTGAGTGAGGAGGTTACGCTGCCATAATTTTGGAAGGAGGTGCTGCCAAAATTTTTATGCGTCGCAACAGGATTTTACGACGGTAGTGACGGGGGCGTGGCGTATTTGGCAGTGTTTTAAGGGGAGGTGTTGGCGAAATTGCGCAACGCGGTTGGTGGTTTACCGACAGTATTCTAGGACTACAACACTGATTTCTTTGCGGCACGGTACTTGGTAGGGTAGTCGTTTGGGTGTTGGCACTGCCGCATTGACGCCGGAGGTGTTGCTAATTTTTGACGAGCGTTGTGATCCAGGTTTGTACTTTTGGATGATCATTTGGTGGTGCGGCGACAGCGTGGAACCACTTGGGACCCAATTTGGGACCAAGTGAGTTGGAATTGAGGCTGGGACAAGTATTGTGGCGAACGTTTTGTGATCTCGCGTTGTGATTCAAGTTGGTGGAAATTGGATCTGGGATTGAGGTGGGATTATTCTCGGTGGACGAGGTGCCATTGAGAGTGTAGTGGTGGACCACTTAGAACTGTAAGTGAGAGCACCCTCCTCGAGGGCTATCTTGCTCAGTTCTTGTGAGTGGCTCCTGTGTCCATGGTGACACTTGAGAAGGACGTGGATTATTTTGTGGACGGCCGCAACTTGTGAGTTGTGCGGCCGATCTTCTCTTGAGAGAAATACTTGGCTTTCTCGAGTGAGTCATCGTCAACTTCACTCAAGGTCAGTTGTGACTCAGCTCCCTTTGCACACTTGTCTGAACCCACACCTTGCATGACCTTGCTTTGAATTCAGGGAAAGGTAGAGTTAAGTGTGTGATATCATGCATGTGAGAAAGGTGGGCTGACTTGGTTGGGATGTGTATGGGTTTGGGTTGTTTTTTTTGTTGTTATGCAAGTAGGTAAATGACATATGTGGGAAGAGAGTTTCATTATGCTTTGCTCAAGGAAATAATGAAACTTTGTTTTTTTTCTCTTCATACCTGTCTGCATTTCAAAAAGAACAACGCAATGAAAAATAATAATTGACAGGTGCGGAAAGAATAAAACTTTTGGATGACGAAAAAAAAAAGTAAAAAAATCACCTTGTATTTTTCCAAGGAACCTCCCATTCTATCCCGAATGACAATTTTTTTTTGTGTCCGTCAAAAAAAGTCTCAAATTTATTCTCTACCCTATTTTCTTTCCGTCTAAATCGAGCCTCGGTGAAAAGTATAAGAAAATGATCACACATAGGGATTGAGACTTCTTTTCAAGAAGCATCTGGGGCAGGGGTTCGTTGTTTTAGGAGTCGGCCCTATTATTGACCCAAAGTGGACCGTTTAACGGAGGAATATCATGTTGTATTACGATGGACTCGGAGTCAGCCCAACTTATGAGATATGAACAATGTGTTCAAACGAGGAGGAGGGGTATTCCATACCATTTTATAGAGGGTAGAGTGTCCTGGAGTAAAGGATGATCATTTTCTCATGCTTTCAAGTGGGGAAAGACTGAAGTCAGTACCTCTTTTTTGTGGTCGTCTAAGGTGCCACCAACGTATGGGGAACCGATGTAAAAAAAAACTCAGTTCGTGTATCTAATAAAGTCAAATGGGGTGCGAGTATACACTATCTTCGTGGTAGGACGATGACACAAGAATCACAGCCCGGGGGAAAAGGGAGTTGAACACAAAGATCAATATATATATAAATTTATTTTGACAAAGTTATTATTTTGGCGTCCAGATGTCTACATGAGTGGTGATTATTCGATTGTTCAGTACATGAGAGGTGACAATAAATTGAATAGCAGTGCCGACATGATCACCTGCCGATATGATACGGAAACGACAAATAGTTTATAACCTGTATGAAGTTTTTTTTAGCGAGATGAGCCGTGATTTTGGGATGAAAGCGTGAGGAATCCTCAACGGAGTTATGTTTTTATGACAGAGCATGAACAATATATTGTGCGATATGACTTTGTGCCTCCTAATCCGTCACGAGATTTCGGAGATATGAATCTCATCATAGTTTATAAGACAAATTCAGTTAAAGAGAATGTTTTTAAGATTAAAGAGATGTTTCTTCATATTACGTTATGGCTAAATGATCTGCAAGGCCCATTCAATTTCTTTCATCATGTAAGACGGGTACGAGCAAATAACTTTAATATTTTTCGCTCAGAGCATTTTTTTGTCATCACATTTGACGATGAGGCGTATGAGATCGGGAAACGTCTCTCTAACTGACGTTTTTTTTTTTATGTGCAGATGGTTAGCAGACGGTGGGATCTCATTCAGGCGAGATATTTGCTGGTTTGCGACACATTGGACGAGGAACTAATTCGGTGCGTGGAGCGACCTTTATTTGTTCAGGATGATGCACCCACTCGCTGGGTTGGTTTCGTTGGATCGCTCAGAGATAGGCAATGATTTTTTCTTGGCTCGCGCGCGGATGTCTATACCAATGTGGTTCGACTTCCGGAAGAGTTTTATGGATATACTATATATTTTCATCGCGCAAGTAACCTCCAATGCCTTTCTCGGGTCATTGTGAGTGTTACAATTACCCTATCCGGATAGCAATACGACGTCATTCGGATTAGGGACACTACAACTAGGCACCTCTTTCGGATGCGACCGCCGTTTCGCATCATAGTTTGGGGGATAGCCTCACGGATGACTTCCCTCTATGGTACGCGGATGGTTCGGGTTATGCGGGGTGGACGCATTACCACCTTGACCTTTGATGACGAGGAACTCGCACACTCTACGAGGGTAATAATAATAAAATAAAATTAAAAAAAAATAAAAATATCTTTCATAGATAGGAGCAACCGGATGGATAGTATCTGGATTGACCCAATGATTGCACTATCATGCTTATGCATTGAGGGGTAATTAAATGTGTAGCAATGTATGCCATGTAAATTGATTTGAAATGAGGAAATAACTTTACCGAGTCAAATGATGATCCGATAATTAAAATGTTGATCTTTTCCTAATTCTTTCGTCAATAGCAAACTTTCATATCAGAAGATGGCAGTATAAAGATTTTTGGTCATATAGGTTGAGGAAACTAATTTCGGCAAATCATCTCATCAAGTCGAAAACCCGATCTTGCGTAATGTGATGTGAGGTGTATTGATGTTAATGTTTTGTTTTCAATGAATTATCAAGGGACTAGGATTATTTTTCGGGTTTCACACTTGGTTGAGACCGTCATAGTCGACTGGCGTATACCTCGTACTTAGAAGATCAACGCCCTAAGGAACGGATGACGTTCGGGTCCACTCGACGTTTAACCAAATGTTTCCTATACCGCACCGAAACGAGCAAATGCCCTCGGCTGATCTACCTCTGCGATTGCATTTAAAAGTTTTCGCATGTGGGTCAGTAGCTTGGTAGGGATACACCCCTAAGGGTGGTGACAACCCCTTAGAGAAGGAAAGCTTATGCTGCGCGAAAACCTATCCTGTCGTAGGGGACCGCGGGATGTATAGCTGGCGCACCCGGCTAGAGCGACGAAGGGACAACGAGACCGCATTTGCCTTGGCGGTTCGCGGGGTTGTTATGTGTCGTTCCCAAGTTGTCTCTCATTTTGTTTTGTTTAACTCTTGCGTGACATGGCCGGGATGGCTCCCGCGCTTTGCAAAAAGGCGGGGGCCGATGCGCTTGACAACGGAAAGTAGTTCGTCACATATGTGACGCCAGAAGGTAAGCTTGTTCTAGGGAAATGGATTAACCGAAGGTAACGTATTACAAAGGTCCCGGACGAACCAGGTGCACTCGGTTCCAGTTGGCGGCCGCAGTAGGTTGAAAATAGGTAAGGGTGGGCAGGGAAAGTGTTAGTTCTTGGGAATGGAATGCTGAACTAATCGTTCCTCTCGGTCGGGGTAGACCGGGTAAAGACCGTTGTTAGGTCTGTATAGTAGAAGGGGTAGGTAAAGTAGGGGGGAGTGTCAGAGGGAAGATTACTGGTAGTAAGACATTTAGAGATTTGGAACTGTGAAGCGCAATGGCAGGAAGGTAAGATGCATGTTTCGAAGTTAAGATTTGCTGAGGTTGAATTTGCAGAAGCTAAACCGGCTGATGCTGCCAGGATAACTCCGGGTTGAAATGTGAGTTTCCCCGGCCTCTTTTCAAAGATTGCTTCATAATAAAGTGAGAATTTTGAGCAAAAAAAAAAGAGAAAAAAAAAGAGAGATGTCTTTATTGAACTGACCGGTCCCAGGTAATTTAGACTGATTCCATTCTGGTCATTTGATTGTATCTGGATTCGAACTTGGTTCTGTGTTTCAACAGTTCGTGGGTGTGGTTCTGGGTCTTCCGGCAACAATAGATACCGCCCTCTCTGATCCGAGCCTAGGAGACTTTCTTCCGCCAATCACGTTTGACGGTCACGCGGATGTGATGTTTGATTTTGGTCTTCAGCGCCCTGTCCAAAAGGAGCCTACGATAGGATTTTCTAGTTGTGTGCGGCGAGACCCTAGAGGCTGCAAACATATTCTCATCCTCTGCTCTGATACGTCGGATTCTCAAAGAACATCTGAGCAAGCCCTTTTCGGAACCGGAGAAACCGGCATATCCGGTTTAACCCTCCTCCATGCTTCGCGAACACCCGACCAGACACCGGACTTGATTTTCAAGGCCTTAGCGCAGTGATCGCTACACTTCTCTTCTGTTTTTCTATGTTTCTTTTTCTTCCGTTTCGGCAGCTGGAGCCAACGTGTCACGGCCGAATTCTTCGGCTGGCTGCCGCCAGCGCCGCCGCCTCGTAGCGTCAGTAGAACTGCGGACCGATGATAACGCCACGAGCCGATGGGTGGGGTTTAGAGGTGACGGGTCGGGTTCATCAAATGCTGAAAGGCGAAAAAGTGGGAGTAAGGGCATCGCCACGCCACTCTCGAAATGTGCAAAATGAGAACGAACTTCCCCCAGAACATGGCCAGACGCACCCGGCACATTTTTGTCTTTTTCACATTTCGAGGGTGGTGTGGCGAGGCCGTAAAAGCATAGGATGACACGCATAGATCGATAGATATATGGTCCAAAAAAATAAAGTAAAAAAATGACGCGCTCGTTTCTTTCTTTTTTTTTTTTTCAGAAAAAGCTGCCTTCATGGGTGGGGTTTAGAGGTGACGGAGTCCATTGGCGGCGAAACAAGAAGGGAACATGGAAAATAAAAAATCTTTCTTTTGGCGTACGGAAGTCGTTCGTGTGCCCATGCCACACAGACAAAAGAGCAAGATCATCGAAAATACACCCGACAGGATATATATAAACAGACTTGTCTGGTGTTGATGCAATATCGCGGTGGAGTTGCCACGGCCATGGGCAAGTCCCACTTGCACGGACTACGAGATTCTGACCGTTGATCTGTGCTATCTACGGTCAATATCTCTTAATTCGTGTAAGTGGGACCTACAGTAGCCCCGGCGAGCGCCTTCATGCTCCAGTTCGTAGCTTGCGGTAGGTGGCCTACTGGGGGCGCGGAAGAAAGGCTACTACAGCAGGTAGGGGGCTGGGAAGGAGTGGGAAAAGAGACTCGGGCGAAGGGAGCTGGGAAAGCGAAAGGAACACGCGGGCGAGTTCCCGATTTTCCGCGGGAATTCGACAATCGAGTGAGGGGGGGAACGGAATTGCCTTATCGCTTTCCACGCGTTCGCAGAGGATCGCAGCTCACCCCATGCGTTGGACCCGGGGAGTTGCCGAGCGGGGAGATTTGGGGTAAGGAGAGTAGCGGAGTGAACATAACATAGCATAACTAGCGTACAGGACTGGAGTGGGAAGAAAATAGACAGCAGAACGAGTTCTGGGAATGAGGTTGCGGATGTGACCAGACGAACGAGCCTGGTGTACTTGCTGTGCTCTTACATTGGCGTGCGAAACTCTTGCCGCCGAGCAAACGCTGGAAACGACGCGGCATTTGTGAAACATACAAGGGTTCGAATTTGTTCGGGAGCAATCCGTTTCAGATCACTCACGACCCGTTACTTCGCTTCCGAGCATGCTTTTACTGTGATCCGAGAGCAGTTTAGACGAACAGTGTGATCGGCGTGGGACTGAGGAGAAAGGTCAACAACACCACTGAACTCAGATGCACGTGCTCACAAGGTTCTGCTTTATGATGTAGAGGTGCGAAGTCTATGGTGGTAATTTGTAGGGTAGGTGGTTAGCTCTTCTTCGTTCATAATCTCCTTGTTCACTGAATGAACCCTTCTTCTTCCACACGGAACTCGATCGCTCGTCCACACCACCAACCGCCCTCCGCCACTTCCGTTTCCCTATACTGCTAGCTACCCATCGAGCGATGCGCCGAAGTGTCAGTTCCCCCCGTCGTTAGTGAAAGATCCATGACGTGATGATGGAAATCCTCCACATGTCCATAAATTTCGTGGCCATAGCCAGTTCCAGCGTCCCATTTCCTCTCCCCCAATGCTGTAGTCTTTGAATCCTTGTCCTCATCTTCAGTATAGCAATCCTCCTCCTCCTCCTCCTCATCATCCTCATCATCCTCATCATCCTCATCATCGTCATCGTTATCGTTATCGCGATCAAGGTCGCGATCATCGATCATCGTGATCATCATATTGTCATCTTGGAGAGAAGCCCAAGCCCGATAGCCAAGAGTGTCATCCCATCAATCTTCCGCAAGCTCATGGACTATTCCGCAAGCTCATGGACTAGTCTTTAGTCTTGTGCGCAGAAGGACAAAACGGAGTGGGTGTTGTTGCCACGTGGTTTCTTCTAGGATCGTTGGAAATCTGCGGCCGCACGATCGGGCACGGCTATATAGGCAGGCACTTGTGCAAATTTCCAGGAGAAGATAGTTTGACATTTGTGTAGTCTGCACTCTCATACATTGAGTCCACAGTGTGTAAGGGGTGAACAGCAGTGGACAGGTTGAACACATCTTTTTCAGCACGGTCTCAAGAAAACATAGGCTCGCACACACACACACACACACAGAGAGAGAGAGAGAGAGAGAGAGAGAGAGAGAGAGAGAGAGAGAGAGAGAGAGAGAGAGAGAGAGAGAGAGAGAGAGAGAGAGTTGGGCTGGATCGCTCGATTGGGCTAGTGACGGAGAACATCGGCTCAACATCGAGTTCAAATTTTTGTCTCTGAATGAAATTTGGTCGATCGAGCGTCGGCGGCAAGATATTGGTAAGAGTTCAGTGCTTGCGAATATGAAATCTCCACGCGGTGGGTGTTTCGCTGCCGAGCTGGGTTTGGGAAGCTGCATCTGATTTGCGGTGCGAAGGTGAGGGAACTGTGCAAGTTTGCCACACGCGTCGGGTAGCAGTAGGCTAACTGTGGTCTGCGCTGGACCTACTCTGCTCGGTCGATGACAGCCATTGTGGTGGGAAGTAAGCAGTAAGCCTGCGTAAAGACAGTTTTAGTTCTTGAGCAGAAATCGAAAATACGGGGAATGTACTCATTCCTGGGAAGGAAAGGGTAGGAAAGGGTCTCCTGTAGATCTTCAAAGTTCTCCGCTCTTCCTCTTAAGTAAGTGAGCGGGAACGCGATAAGAAAACAGTGTGTTGATATTTCGGCGAGATTACCGTGTGAAACACGCACGCACGCAAGAGAGAGAGAGAGAGAGAGAGAGAGAGAGAGAGAGAGAGAGAGAGAGAGAGAGAGACAGAGGATTCTGCGATCGGTTGTGGAGGAGAGGGAGAAGAAGGCGCGTTGTTGACGAGGAGGGGAAAAGAAAAAGCAGTGTGTTGAGAGAGGAAGGGGTTAGGGATTGCATTAGTTTTGAGCGGTTGATAGTAATCGATGGCAATGGTGGATATGCGCATGCAAGTGTTGAGCGCGGTACAGAGTCTGTACCATGACTTCGACGTGGCAAGGCAAGCCGCCGCCAATCAATGGCTGATGAAGTTTCAGAGAGAGAGAGCAGCTTGGCAGGTGGCAAATGACATTCTGAGCAGCGAGAACGTTTTCGGCGCGCAGTTGGAGTTGCAGCATTTCGCGGCGCAGACTCTTCGCCGTAAGGTACCACTTTTCTGGTTATCCTTCTCCTGCGTCATTTTCTCTCCTTCTTTATGATCATCATAGGCATCCTCCTCGTCCATTCACTCTTCCATATTTCCACCTTTCGCTCTAACAATCCCCTTCTCATCCCCTTTACCCTCTCAGCATTTTTCTCTTCGGAAAGGCTTTCGTTTTTTTCTTCAGTCTCTTCCATCTTTTGAAAGCTTTCGTTTTCTTCAGCTCTACTCTTGCATCTTCCCTTTCCCCTTTCTCTCTTCCCCCTCTCTCGTACGAAGGAATGGTCGCGGAGGAAAATTCTTCTTGCCCTCCCCCTTGTTTTTCTACCCGAGTCGGCATCACATCCAACGGGAGAGTCGACAATTGGGGCAAGGGCAAGCCATTTGTTCACTCAATAGCACTACTGTAATAACGCTCTTTTTCTGCGGCGCAATCTTCTATTGCGCGCCACGCAAATCTGGTGTCCTTGTCTTCCTTCTCGTATTTCTCTTCCTCGTCTTTCTCGTGCTCCTCGTCTCCCTCGCCTTCCTCTTCCTCTTTCTCCTTTTTTGTGTTCTCGTCAATCTCGTCCTCTTTTGTGGCCTTTCTCTTCCGTCCTCCTCTCCTCTCCCTCTCTCTCTCTCTCCCCCCTAATTTTTCTTTTTGTGCGTATCACCTTTTATTCACCCTGGTAGTCCTCGTAGTGGACGCTAGAGTATCCTGATTGAAGTGAAGGAGAGTGCAGAGAGGAGAGAACCGAGTGTTATCGAAGGACGCAATGTCGCGTAGCCTTCCGAACAGTTTTTGGGAAGGGGGCGTGTGTATGTGTAGGAAGGAGAATGCGGGTCTGCGTTTATTACCTGTGTCCAGTCCCAGGCTTTGCGTTTTTTTTGCCCTTCTTTACCTCCTCCCTCTCTCCTTTCCGGACCCTCCATCTTCCTCGGTGCTCTTTTTTAGATTCGCTTCATTCTTTTGCCCATTCGTTCATCAGTTTAGGCGATGATGATCTCCCGTTTATTTCTTCCATTCTGCTTTCCTTCGTCATTGTTTCTCCCCCTGCCCTCCTCTCCCC
>BFEA01000028.1:1402840-1415730 GCA_003427395.1 Chara braunii
TCTTAGACCTCTGTCTCCCCCCCCTCCTCTCCTTGGTTGAAAACAGGGCCTTGTGGTCCCGACTCCCAATTCAATCTTCTGTTCAATCTCTCAGGACTGCCTTTCAGGCCTATGTTGTCATTATATAGTATTACGGGGACCCCCGTAGCAGCGACATCCGTGTTCAGAGAGAACATGCCGACGTGCAGGTGGGCGATACCAGCTCGGAGTCAGCCAGTACCGTCAGGGGCCATGCATGGAGACTGACAAGTTTCTGTGCCTAGCAGCCACATTTGCGTTCGCGGGAGAACGTGCAGAGACTGCACCTGACCTGCAGGTGGGCGATACCGGCTACGGGTCAGCTGGTAGCATCAGGGGCTATGCATTGACTGACCAGGCTCTGCGCCTACCTTCCGCCTATGAACATCAGCAATATTGGGGCGGCCAACTGGCAGCCTCTAGACGGCAGGCACCAAGTATGCCCATGTAGGTACATGAGGCATATGTGAATTGAATTTGTGACCTCCTGCCACTTGTATGCCTTACCGACTGAGCTAGTCTGGGGAGTATATGGTCCTGGCGCTTTCTTTTTCAAGTTTTTCTACCTTTCTGCTTACTTTTTTTTTCCTTTTGTTTTTTCTGTTTTCATGAACAGTACTCTGGTTTCCTCTTCTTTTCTTGAAAGCAGGGCCTAGGTGCAGTTCCTTTTCCCCAGCTAGTCTCACGTACATCATTTGAACACACCAGGAGCTAGGACCTAGTCTGCGCGTTTTCGTTTCTGGCCGTCGGTCTGCACAACCTACAGCCAGAACAAAAATGCGCTGCCGTGGGACCTAGCCTCTGGATCGAAGTCCGCCCTCGTTCTGGACTGTAGATAACAGGGATGAACGGTCTGGAACACGGAATCTGGACAAGTGGGACCTTGTCCTGGGATGCTTGATTCTGTTCTGAACGAGGGAACAGTCTTGATTAGTACTTGTGGAGGAGGATTGCTTGTCGGGTAAGCCTGGTTTCCTTCTTTGGATTCTTCTCAGGCCAGGGCTACGTGAGTTGCCATACTAACATGAACAGTATCTCCAGGGTGTGTTTCAAAGGCATATTCATATTTGGTAGGGCCTTTTCATTTGGCTCAGCTGTGGATGTAATTACGGCCGTAGCTGTGGACGTAATTGCAACTGCACCTGTGGACGTAATCACGGCCACAGCTGCAGATGTAATTACAGCCAGACTCATCCGTGGACGGCATTAATCGGTGTCAGATACATCCCGAGATGACGTAGAGTAAGTATGCTCTCTTTCACCCAACTACTTGTTTCTGACTTTAGATCACACAGGCCAGCTACAGGAGCAGGTAATGTGTTGATTGGGACCCTGCACATGTAGGAATAGGCTAAAGGGATTGGTAATGTGTCGAGTGGGACCCTGCACATGTAGGAGAAACATAAATTTACTTCTTTTTCTGCCTGTAGATCACACAGACCAGGTACAGGAATCGGTAATGTGTTGAGTGGGACTCTGCACAAATAGGAATCAGCTAAAGGAATTGGTAACGGGTCGAGTGGGACCCTGCACATGTGGGAGAAACATAAATTTACCCAACGTTATGAATGTCTGGAAACACAAATTTGCACAGCCGTATGAATGTGTGCCACCACGATAAAACACGCAATAGCATCCCGCCCAAAAACGCCAGGTCTTGCCTCCCTGTACAGGGAAACACTGTGAAAGCCAGATGTTGGTATCTGTCCATGGAGAGGGGTGTCTATGGACTCGGGTTGGACATGTGATGAAATATACACAGGGAAAGAAGAAGTGCCCACGGTCCCTGGTAGTGTATGGATGAGGTAAGTTGGCAAACAAAAGACAAAAGGGAAAATATTGTGAAAGGATTTTGTGTTCTGAAATACAAGGTTCTTTACCAACTTGCGGAGCTCAGTGGGTACATCCCCGAAGTTGTGAAACACGGATTTGAGTCCGAGTTCCAATGAAATCGGATGAGGGAATTTACATGGGGCCACTCAGGTTGAAGATGATATCTCAAGGCCGTTGCTCTTTTCTTTTATATATCTATACCGGGCAGCTCTGTTTGATGATATATTGTCACATAACTATGAGCTAAAAGAGCGCACTGTGCGGACAAACGGTAAAGATTAAAAAACAAGTCAAAGACGAGGGGCACACTGAAACCGCGCATTTTTCTCTTTCCACATACCCAGATCCTTTGTTTTTGCCCGTCAATCTTATATAGTCGGAAACCAGGAACCTGGTTAAGTGGGACCAGTCATAGAGGAAACGGGTGAACCGTGCAAAGCAAGGTCAAGCGCGGACCTTAATATCCTATCTTTTTTGTTTTTCTTTTTTTTCATTCCGTCTACATAATCCAGCCACACAGACACTGTCACTCTCAATATTCAGGACTCGAACATCCAGTCAATGACCCACTAGCACTTGGGTCCAATTGATTGCAAAGATGCACAGTCTTGACAGCTGACAATCAAATGGCTTGGGGCCTACTCCAGGTGCTCGTCGGTCAGCATGTCCTTCTATTAGAGTGAAGGACAGAAATAACACTGTTATGTTTGAGGGGACACAATTCTTTGCTTCTAAACATTCATCTTTGTGATCTACGGTCCAGGGGTGAAAAAATCCAGGTAAGTCCGACCTTGCCACAGGTACTTCCTGACAGAGTTAGTTTTGGCATATTGCCAGGCTGTTTATGTTCTTATCCCTTTCTTTCATCCAGAAACAGAGTTGTCATGGATGAAATGCAGCATTGGCCGTGAGCAGATGGCAGGACTTTCCATACATGGGCAGCAAGCTAGTGCTGTGAGGGAGCGGGCATAATACTCGGTGGGAGACAGACAATGTCTGTCCTCTCTGTCATCACGGACGGACTCATTCTTGAGCCTTTTCTTATCCTCCCCTTTGCCTTCATCTTCATTCCACACTCCGAACTTTCCCTTACTTTCCCTTACCTTGTCCGTTCTTTGTTTCTCTTCTCTCCATCTCTCTTCCCTGTGTTTATCACCTCCCCCTTTACTCTGCCTCTTTCTCACAGCGTACAAGTGGGCGTTGTGGCACACGGGTATGCGGGCAGCTCGTGCTCAACTTCATCAATGTGGCAAGCCTTGTAGGTGAGAGGCATGGTGAAGGGGGAGTTAAAATGCATGATGCGGAAAATCAATAGACTCAGGTCCAAAATATTAACAGTGACAGTGTCTGTGTGTCTGGGTTATGCACATGGAACAAAAAAAAAGGAAAAACCAAAAAGATAGGATATTAAGGTCCGCTCTTGACCTTGCTCTGCACGGTACACCTTTTTTCTCTATGCACGGGCCCACTTAACCGTGTTCCTGGTTTCCAACTATTGATTATGAGGATTGAAGAGCAGAAACGAAGGATGTGGGTATGTGATATTGTCAATATTCCACAATGCGGAAAATCAATTGACTCAGGTGCTGGGGTGATTCACAAAATCAATTGACTTAGGTGCGGGGCTACCAACTGGACTGTCCGGGCCGCCACCTTGGCAGACTGGGCGACCCGGCTGGGCAGGGGCCAGCCAAGGTCCCTGCAAAAAAAAAAAAAATCGGGAAATTCTGAAAAAAACAATGTTATCCAGAATAATAAACTGAGCAAGTTTTTTGCCTCTGGGTCACACCAAAATTTCTCTACCAAATTGAAAAAAAAAAACATATTTTTTGGCCCTGCTGGGCAAGTGGACCCGGGCCAATCCTGGTAGCCCAGCTCGGTTGTGCGTTTATCCTGCTCCTAGCAGGCTGTCATCCCAGAGAAAGGTCCCACATTCCCATATACTGTGATACTCGCTGGTACTGTAAGGTTAGCATTCCGTACAACTGTGAGAAAAGAATGACATCTAAGATCGATTAATCAAGTATGTAGTTCCACATCGTTCTTTGGGATATGGTGGAACCATTGAAAAAAAAAGATGGGTGGGTGGTTTTGGGGGGTTGCTAGAACAAACTAGTAATGGTTAACTCACACAGGATAGTTGCCAGTGACAGTGGAAAGTGGAGTGAGGTGGAGATGCAGACCTGGAGTTCGGAGTGTTGGAACCATTCTATCTTTCTAGGCTTTTTCTCTCCCCCCTTCTCATCCCCTCTTCCTCCCCCAAACAGTGATAAGAAACCTAAATGATGGCCTCGTGATCCAAGGATAAGACCATCATTGTCTGTTGGCGATCAATCAAGCATGAGAGGAACATCACTTCAGCCATCTCAAGCTCCCATACACACTCTCTGCCTTTGTTTAGGTGAACGCTCTGGTCTAAGGATGTCTCCATCTAGTTGAGTGCTCCAGATCATCCAGATGCTTCCACAACATGGTTAAAATGGGAAAGTATCTGCATAGTCTCATGGGCAAGAATCAGTGAGGTGCTTGTGAAATCCAGCAGAATTGGTGAGGTAGGCCCATTGGCGGATTCAAACGACATAAGCGCCAATAGAAGATGCAAATAGTTTGTAGATGTATACTTGCTAGGCTCTTAGGTCCAGAATTGTAGGCGCATACGTCCGATCCCACGACAGTGATCTAGAAAACTGCAGTTGTTGGGTGTTGAGGTAGAAGAGTCACCGTGGATTGGTATCCGGATACTTTGCAGGGTTGTGCAAGAGCTCTGTTGTCTGGATTGTGTTCTAACTTGGCATGAAGCCAGTCTGCGAAGTGGACTTGGTTTGTGATAATTCAGCATGTTCCTTAGCATGATCCCACTCTGCATAGTGGATTGGGTTCATGTTAATTTAGTGTGTTGCTCTGTAGCTGGTCCAATTGCTAAGGTAGCACCTCGTTCCGTCAGCGGATGCTTACCCTTAGTGTGAGGGGCTGCTCCCACTTCTGCTAAGCTTGCCCAAAGTGGCAAACTCTTGGCAAGTTCCACAATTGAATACTTTGTGCTTTCTGAAGATGGAAATAACACCAGCACAGGCCGCCTTTAGACCACCTTGGACAATGTCTAGTCTTTAGACATCTAGTGCGTTTTACGGTGTCGTTCAACACACCTTGAAAGTTCTTGGAACTCCAGGATGGACCTAGAGTTGTCCTAACTTCTGTTTTCCGTTCTAAACAACCCTTGAAACTATCCTCCAAGGTTGCAGGAGGTTGTAGGAGTTCGCTAGGCAAGTCATATACTCGGGGGGACGAGACAATGCATCGGCAACTCGATTATGACAACCCTTTTTGTGTTTTGATTCAAAGTTAAAAATGTCCATCTCATGGAACCAGTGAGTTAACGTAGGAGACAAGGCAGTTTGCTCCTTGATCAGCTTCAAGGTTTCATGATTTGAGAAGACCTTGAAATGGCGTCCCAAAAGATAGTGTTTCCAATGGTTCAATGTCTCGCTCAAGTTATAGAGCTTGGGCATGTAGGTTACCTTTTCGTTGGGCACATGTTTGCTGTAGTACTGGAGCGACTGCAAGCCATCACCGTTATCTTGTTGCAACACTGCGCCAATCCCATACTGGCTCGCATTCGTAGTGACTATGAATGTGAGTTGGGAATTTGCAATATGGAGCACATGACAACTTGCCAAGGCCTCTTTCAAGGCTTGAAAAGTGGTCTCACATGCTGCATCCCATGTGTAAGATACGTTCTTGCTTGTTCGTGTAGACAACGGGCGAGTAACAATAGAAAATCAGGGTGCGAACTTCCGATAGTATGATGCAAGACCGAAATAAGAACCCAATTTACGAACGTTTGGGAGTTGAGGCGACTTGTGTATGACCTTAACCTTGGTTGCCTTAGGCTCAAGGCCAGCAACCTGTGCCCTTGATAGATGACGATGTTCCTCCCCAAATCAGATTTCTCTAAGTTGAGATGGAGCTGCGCTTTCTTGAGGATGGTGAACACTTCCTCAAGGCGCTTCATGCGTTCCTCTTTCAACTTGCGGAAAATCAGAATGTCATCAAGATACACAACCACATATCGACCAATCTTTTCACGGAGGACCTTATCCATAATACTTTGAAAGATGGCCGGTGCGTTCGTGAGACCGAAGGGCATTACGGTGAATTTGTAAAGTTCATCTCGAGTTTTGAACGCAGTCTTGTGTTGGCTTGATAGTTCGACTTCATTTGGTGGTATCTAGACTTGAGGTCGATCTTGGGGAAAACCTTTAACCCACCTGCAACATCAAGCAAATCATCTATGCGTGGCAATGGGTACACATTCTTCCTTGTGATGCGGTTTAGATCATGGAAATCATTACACATATGGGGCTTGCCTCCTTTCTTTGGGACAAACAGAACGGGTGTATCGAATTTAGATTCACTAGGTGTGGCATACTGCGTAGCCACACGGGCCCTGTAGGACCCGTCCGGACATTCAGCCTAAAAGCCTAAAACTTAGGATCTACAGGCCCCAGTCGTTTCAGTCTGAAAACTGAAAAACGAGGGTCTGCAGGCCCTACTTCGTTTCAGCCTATTTCTGGGTCTTTCAGACCCAGAGTTTTTCCAGCCTGAAACGGAGGGCTATTCTTAGGCCCTGGGCTATTTTTAGGCCCTCATTTGTTTCGACCTGCCCTAAGATTCAGGCACGAAAACTGGGTTTTGGAACAGGCTATTTCTGGCCTGTTCCCACGCCAGCTCGAGCAGGAGTTGCAGCTGCAGCCCCTGCCTCCCTGCGGCATTATTGGCAAGAGCACGAGCAGGAGCTGCAGCTGCAGCCCCTGCCTCCCTTTGGCATTATTGGCAAGAGCATGAGCAGGAGCTGCAGCTGCAGCCCCTGCCTCCCTTTGGCATTATTGGCAAGAGCACGAGCAGGAGCTGCAGCTGCAGCCCCTGCCTCCCTTTGGCATTATTGGCAAGAGCACGAGCAGGAGCTGCAGCTGCAGCCCCTGCCTCCCTTCGGCATTATTGGCAAGAGCAGCCTCCTGGACTGCTCGCYCGAGTCAGGAGGCACCCGTGATAGTWCATAGGAGCTTCAGGCACTGAACGGGTAGGCAGTTGGAGAGTAGGACGGTAGTCTTCAGATTTCGGCCGCARCACTCAGGAGGAGCGCTGCAGTAGTCTTCAGCACTAGGCAGTAGTGGTAGCGCTAGCAGTAGTCATCGGCGCTGGGCGCCATAGCCATAGCTGTAGTCATCAGCGCTGGGCGCTAGTAGGAGGTAGAGCGTAGAGTTGGGGGGTACTGGCGGAGGCCAGTGATACTTACCTGTGGCGCCATCACTCCAGCTCCACCTTCGAGGTACCTGCATCAAGGCGCCAACTTCACAGGTTAGTATTGGACTGAGAGAGAGAGAGAGAGAGAGAGAGAGAGAGAGAGAGAGAGAGAGAGAGAGAGAGAGAGTTCTTCTTCCTCTTCTTCTAAGTCCACCATCTCTTCTTCCCCTCTCGCCACCTATTTCTTAGTGTTTGTGGACTACTACAGAGAGAGAGTTGTGACATGAGACTTGACGACGTTGGATCCAGACTCGACATTGGGATTCATACATTTTGACGAGGGACTATTTGGGCCTGTGCTGAACACTTGGTGTTGACGACATTCCCATCTTCCCCTCTTCTTCGTCTAACCCCCATCTCCTTCGTCTGTGTATGGTTGGGGCTGGCGCAGTCTTCCTGTGTGAAGCGCCAGACCCCTTCACACCATGGAATGATGATGATGATGTATGTTTGGGGCTGCATTGCAATATTGATTGTTCGGATCATTGGTATCTAAGTCTTCCGCTGTGCTATCTTATACTTTGTATTGAAAGGTCGGTTCTTGTTCTGGTCTGCACCTATACGGTATGCAACACTAGGCCTTATCCATCCTTCATCAATCATCTCGTCGATCTGTTTTTGGTGCTCCTCCAACTCATTGGATCCCATACGGTAGATACAACCCCTTGGAGGAAATGCAGCTTTGACCAACTCAATCGTGTGTCTGACCGGTGGGTGGGGACTCCAGGGGGTTCGGCCAAAAACTTTTGAAAATCGGTTGAGTAGGCACACTAGGCAAAGTAGGATTTGTACTAGCAACAAAAGTAAAAGGCACATGAGTGAGAGATGTGGCCAAATATTCGGCATTTTCGCCCTAAAGCACATATATATCACACAAAAAGAAAAACAAGAAAAAAAGTGAAAAATCAACACAATGTGACAGTTTCGGTGCAAAATTTGTTGAAGATAACACCCTTGGTTAACCACATGTGACATGAGTAGGATGAACAAGAGCATAATTCGTGTTGTATATGGGACACTGGACCCGTTTTCCAGCAGGTGATGCTCCCCACCAATGGATGGAGCCTCCTCCTGGGTGGTAGTGGTGTTTGCTCTTATTAGCAGCACTAACACTGTAGGGGGTGTGTTTAAAAAAAAAAAAAAAAAAAAAAAAAAAAGATGAACAAGAGCAACATACAATTGTTCTTTTTCCTTGTGCTTGCGCCACTTCTTGCAGAATTGCATTGCATTGAGATAAGTCACTTGGGATTTGCTCTTTTTGTCTAGTAATAATGCACATTCATTTCCCAAAGCACCATGGATCACAAAGAGAACAACCTTCCACTCAGTCCATTTGCATTGGGACCCTAGCCAACCCAAACTAAGGGCTGCGTCGAAAAGGAACTTGTCAAGTACATAGAAGTTGAGTGCATGTGTGACAGTCTTATCTTTGTCGAAGGTAGTGCGCACACCTTTGATTGCATGCTTTGTCGCCTACTTGGGTCTGGCAAGGGGCTTGTAATCCCACTTGCTTCATTCCCAAGCCCACCTTGTAATCCATGTCGTGGAGACATGAAGTAAGTAGTTGCGCCACAATCAACCAAGACACGAAGGTAACGGTGGTTAATGAGAAGCTTGAAGATGATCAATTTCGCTGTACCTTGAGCACGTGGTAGTGAAAGTTAACCTTCTTAGACTCCTCCCAAGGGTCAACATAAAGAACATGACACGCTTCAACCTTGGAATCCGCAGATGATGGGGCTTCAAAAGAGGACTGCTGATCTGCGTCAGGTACAGTCTCCCTTGTTGTAGAGGGTGCTGATGTCAACTCTATGCTTGGTTCTGGTTTCCCTGCCTTTAACAACCCTATACTTTGTTATTTGGTTTTTGGTAATGTAGGCAAACCCTTTTTCTGAGCCTAACCCTCCATTCATTTTCAATGATCCGGAGGTCAACCCATGGTTTGGTTATTGCGTCCTCTGGTTTCTCTGGTCCCTTGGGAAGTTGGACATAGTTCTTCCCTGTATTCTTGCTTGGTCCCTTTCCATTGGCAATCTTTTTAAAGCCAGTGAAGTTTTCCTCATCGTGGTTAGCGCCAGACTCGTGGGCGGAAGAGGAACAGGTTGTGTAAGGATCCTGTTCTTGGTCATCACCAAGAGTGGGGTCATCTGCATAGGCCTCCTCGTCAGCCTCCAGCAGGTCATGCACAACAAGACGGTTGCTGCCTTTGAACCGCTTGCCGCCTATGGGCTTTGGGCTGCCTTATGTGGAAACGAGGTTTGCTGCTTCCAAACTGATTACATCCTTCATTAGGGAAAACGAGTCAGTCCCTGCCTAGGCGATTAGTAAAGGTAGTGGGAATCGGGCCTTGCACTACATCTAAGCAAGATTGTTGGTCATTTTTAATCCGGGAGTGGCAAAGATCTTCCACGACTTTTCATGGTGCTCGGCCACTTGTTGCGTTTGATGTTGTCGAGCTGGCTCCTTGCCCTTGCAGTAGCATGTGGATCCATGCACTGTTTAATTAAGAGTTCTTCAAGGGTGGCAATCGACGTGGCTTTAAGCCATCATGTCAGGTTTATCTTTGGGACACCATCTCGCGCAGATTGGACTTTCAGGAAGTCTCATACAACGGGCTCGATATTCATTCCCATGTTCACGGACTCAGTCTCTGTCCGAGTTCCCAAAACCTCAAAATAAACTCTCATGGAGCTTGTCTAGGTTCCTTGCCGTCGTGCTTAGACGGTATTTGTGCTGCCTTTCGATCCACATCGGAATCATCGTAGCTGGGACTAGCGGCTACTGGTTATGACATTGGGGCTGCGGCAGTTGCAAAATTTCCCGCATTGTCGTTTGCTGAAGCAACAACGAAATCTGCACCTGCTGCAGATCCCGAAAGGCTTGCCATCACACTCAAAGAAGAAAAAAAAGAAGAGGATACGACAAAAGGGGCAAGACTAGTTTCAATAGTAGCTTTGAAACCAGGGGGTAGAGGAAGAGGATTGACCACTTGGGCTCGTTGCAGCGCAACAACCTCTACCGTCAAGTCACAGTATTGCCAGTCATATCAGTATCCTCTTGAAGTTTCCAAAATTTGTGAGAAGTGAGTGGTATGAGCTTAAGGTTCCGGACTTGAACGATTAGCGGTGAGAATAGGCTGCAATTGTTCCCCACACTTTTCTTTGCTCAACGACAGAACAGTTTCCAAGATGAACAACTGACTTTTGAGCAACAACTCCTTCCTCTCTTCCTTTGTCGGCTGTTCCCTTTTAAGGGCACCATCATAAAGTACCCGCAGATGGGGGTTTTCCACCTTAGAAGGTGCATTCAATAAGGCCTGCTGCCATTGCGCTGAGGTTAGCTGTGGTTGGGCAATTTTTGGACCATTACGGTCAACAGATGGGTTGGAGAGACACCAACCGGCAAAGGAATCAATCAGACTTTGAAGGGGTACACTCCCCCTTCCACTAGGACGAACGCTCCTTTTCCTAGTCCTTGTCCACTCGAGACAGTCACTTTCCCGCTCTTCTTTTTTCTCTCTTCCCCTTTGGTTGCGAGTCTCCACGGGCATTGAAAACGAACTCAGAGAAAGAAACAAACCGAAAATCTCAAGGAAAGAGAAGGAAGAACTCCTACTCGGAGCGGCATTACATTTGGACTAGAGAGCAACCAATAAAAAAATAAAAATAATTTCAAATGAGAGGTCTGATCCAACGACTTAGCCTGATTAGCCTAAATACGAGATCCCCTCGAGTCCAGTCTCACCAGTTTCATGAACTACAACAAATCCCTACACTTATAAAAATCGCTAATGTTAGAATTTTGAAATCCAGGCCGTCTTTGGACCTACCGGCCCGACGGCCCGGATTGGGCCCCGATCTTAGATCTTTAAGATCGCGCGGCGATCCAGGCGGTTCGCGGTTGCATCTGCCTGACGGCCCAGATCGTCCCGCGATCTTAAAGTTTTAAGATCGCGGGCGAATCCGGGCCATCGGGCCGTTTACGACCCGGATCGCCGCGGTGCCTTGGGGAGTTCGGTCCAAAAGGACCGTTGGTGGGCGGGCGGGAAAACTACGGCCCTACGCGATGCGACGCGACCACGCTACGCTACGCGACGCGACCTACGCTACGCGACGCGACATACCTACGCTACGCGACCTATCTACTCGACGCGACCTACGCTACGCGACGCGACCTACCTACTCGACGCGACCTACGCTATGCGACGCGACCTACCTATGCAACGACTGATCTTGGATACGTGCTTTTCTCTCTCTCTCTCTCTATCTCTCTGTGTGTGACTGTGCTCTTTGGTGCTCGGTGCTCATCTTGGATACGTGTTTTTTGTCACGTGCTGATCGTGGATCCGTGCTTTTCTTTGGCGCATGATCACGTGCTCATTGTCGATCTGTGCTTTTGGTGCTCGGTGCTCATCGTGGATACGTGCTTTTCGTGCTCATCGTGGATCCGTGCTTCTTTTTGATGCATGATCACGTGCTCATCATCGATCCGTGCTTTTTGTGTTCATCGTGGATCCGTGCTTTTCTTTGGTGCATGATACATGCTTTTCGTGCTCATCCCGGATCCGTGCTTTTCTGTGGTGCATGATACATGTTTTTCGTGCTCATCGTGGATCCGTGCTTTTCTTTGGTGCATGATCACGTGCTCATCGTTGATTCGTGGTTTTGTGCTCATCGTCGATCCTTGCTTTTCGTGCTCATCGTCGATCCGTGCTTTTCGTGCTCATCGTCGATCCGTGCTTTTTGTGCTCATCGTCGATCCGTCCTTTTTGTGCTCATCGTCGATCCGTGCTTTTCGTGCTCGGTGCTCATCGTGGATACATGCTCATGGATCCGTGCTTTTCTTTGGTGCATGATCACGTGCTCATCGTCGATCCGTGCTTTTCTTTGGTGCATGATCACGTGCTCATCGTCGATCCGTGCTTTTCGTGCTCATCGTCCATCATCATGGATACGTGCTCATCGTGGATTCGTGCTCATTGGGGATCCGTGTGGTGCTCGGTGCTCATCGTTGATCCGTGCTTTTCTTTGGTACTCGGTGCTCATCGTTGATCCGTGCTTTTCCTGCTCATCGTGGATACATGCTTTTCGTGCTCCTTGCTTTTCTTTGGTGCTCGGTGCTCATCGTTGATCCGTGCTTTTCGTGCTTATCGTGGATACATGCTTTTCGTGCTCGGTGCTCCTCGTGGATCCGTGCTCATCGTGAATCCGTGCTCTCTCTCTCTCTCTCTCTCTCTCTCTCTTTTTTTCTCTCTCGGGCCGTCCGCTCTCCTCCCTCCATCGAGAGAGAGAGAGAGAGAGAGAGAGAGAGAGAGAGAGAGAGAGAGAGGCACCAGAGGCACCATCACCATCCCTCCTACCTCGGCCTGCCTCGATCCTCTCTCCTCCCTCCCTCCGGCCCATCGGCCCTCCCTCGCTCCCTTTCTCCTTATTTCCTCCCTCGCCTTCTCCCTCCTCCCTCCGGTGGCGTTACCTACATCGGCCCTCCGTCCTCCCTCGCTTCGTGCTCTATTATCTGGGGACGATATAAAGAGTGCATTCCGTTTTTCTTAGCTTTTTCAATTTGCGTTAAGGCTTAGGGCCACTTTTCTTTCAATGTGAATAAGGGCGAGCGTGTGCTCTTGCGCGTGCGGTCGCACACAGCGAAGGGTGTGGATGGTGGGGGGGGGGGGCGAGAGAGAGAGAGAGAGAGAGAGAGAGAGAGAGAGAGAGAGAGAGAGAGAGAGAGAGAGAGAG
>BFEA01000028.1:1417687-1434285 GCA_003427395.1 Chara braunii
CAATCATCAATGACATCATCCGACCCCACCAACTCAACAACAAGCGCATGTCATTGATGGTTGGCCCGGGGAAGAGGGATACATGCAAGATCGATTGATCGCAAACCTGAGAGAACTCACCCACACGCGCATGCACGTGCGCACATAGAGTCAAGACTTGGCAAGTAAGCAGGAGGCATACATGCAAGATCGCTTTATCACAAACATATTCAGAGAACATAGAAAACAAAAGACTGAATCGGAATCTTTAGCGAAAACGTCAACGGGACTACGGACAGGATTTTCTCATAGAAGTTCACAGTTCTTGCACAGCACCAAAGAAAAACGATGCTGCAAAGGCAGCGGCTTCCCAAAGAAAACACTCGCAGATAAGAAACAAAAAAAGTTCGGTGGTATTCCCTCCTATTTCTTGCACGCGGATTTCTGTATGCTCTCAGGGTCTGCTTTTTGTTTTTGTGAAACAAGCGGCATATGATAGGGCAGTTACTTATGCTTTTTCTTTCCTTTGTGCTTTTTAGTTTTCTGTTTTTGCTGGCGAAGCTGCAACGGGTCATCTAGTAAGACAATGAGTGCCGATATGCAACAATGGAGAATTGAGTGGTGTAGAAGGTGCGAGTCAAGCCGAGTCACAAAGAGAGTGAACCAATGTCTAACAAATTTGGGTCCAAGGGGCCCTTCTTGCTTGGGCCTGTCCCACTGGGTCCCTAAGGGTCCCATGCAGGCCGTGATGAGTCCCAACCAAGAGGAGTCCCACGTGGACCTACTTTTTGCCTCTGCTGTATTGAAAAAACGAATTTCAACTATTCAGAGAGAACCTACAACTACAACCGTTCAGAGATGAAAAGACAAAGCACTGAAGAAGGACTCGACATTCACAGCAAGGTACTTCATTTCTCCATCCATCGGGTGAGTAAGTAGTTCACACAGTCAAACACAATCAAGATCGTAGAGGAGTTGGAAAGAAACCCAGAATAACCCCAACAGGACGATCAATACCATGCATGCACGTACATGGGCATCCCATAGGTGCACGACACTTACCTGAGTGGCCTGAGCTTCGAGATGAATAGAACTCATCCCCCTCTCATGTGGTCCCCCTGACCCATGTAACGCTACCCCTACACTAGTGTCCTATCTCCTATGGGGATCTGATTCCAACACCCAAGTGCAACGCTGGATCTCCTGCCGATGTTGAAGAGCAAAGTAGCCACTTGCAGTCGGTAGATGCAGAATGGCCGCTTTCCTTTGAGCTCGCCTACTCCCTTGAATCAGATTCGAGGTGTGAGTGCCACTCACTGTCGCCTCTCTCAAATTGTTGCATGAAGTCTCCACAAAATGTCTTGCCACCCCAAACTTACTCTCAAGCAACCTGGTTAGGTCCATTGTTGACCCAACATGACCTAACCAGGTGGGGGCAACTTCCCTTAGCCACGCTGCCCCACTTCCCTCACGACCAACCTTAACCCTAAGTGGTGCCCTCAACCACAGATTAGGGTTAGGGCAGCAATGTCAACTCTCGCCCGCTCTGATACCAATGTTATGATCCTGGCCAATTTTGAAGTACAAGTTTATGAGAATGCACAATGCCGTCCAATTGAACTTGAGCGGAGAGAGAAGGAAAGAAGAAGAAGATGTACACCAGCAAAGACCAATGGTAATTCCCTTCTTCTTCGCCGGCAACTCTCCTCCTCGAGAGTGGCTGAACCAGAATCAATGTCCGAATCCCTCTTCTACTGCAGGTATCACATGAGGTCCACCATAGCCATGGCCACTCTTCTTCTTCCTCTTCGAAGGCCGAGGCTATGGCGGACTACCAGGGCCTTGCCCTGCTGTGCAAAGGACAACACAAAGCAGCTATGGCTTCTCTAGCTCAGGCCGCCATGACTGACTCTGCCTCGAACCTTCTTGGTGTAGCTCTACCCCAACTGGGGCCTTCCAGATGCAGCGCCCACCAAGGTGATGAAGATGGCATCCACCATAGCGAGGTAAGTACCTCTGGCGCTCTACCTCTTCCTAGTCCTCGTCTTCCTCCTCCTCCGGCTCGTGCTCCTCTACCATAGCCGCAGTGGAGCGCTGGGCGCTCTGTCCTCCCCAGCAGCGCTGCTCCAGCCAGCGTTGCTCCAGCCAGTGCTCCAAATAGTGTGTCGCCAAACTTGAACACATAAGAATGAGGAGGAGCACTTTGCTCCTCCTGGAGATATAGCGGCCTGCTTGCCTCTTGGCTGGTTACTTCCTAGGCTGCGCGGCCTCCAAGCAACCGGTACCTCCTCCCTTTCGGAGGGAAACATCATTGCAGACTCTGATATTGCCCATACAGGCTGTAGACTCAGGCTGGTTGGACTGTACCCGCCTAGACCTAGCCTACAACTACTGGGCCTCTAAAAATGCCAACTTTTGTCTTCTTCTGATCGGCCTCGTGGCTGGTGACTTCCTAGTCCGCGCAGCCTCCAAGCAACCGGTACCTCCTCCCTTTCGGAGGGAAACATCATTGCAGACTCTGATATTGCCCATACAGGCTGTAGACTCAGACTGGTTGGACTGTACCCGCCTAGACCTAGCCTACAACTACTGGGCCTCTAAAAATGCCAACTTTTGTCTTCTTCTGATCGGCCTCGAGTAACCGGCACATCTACCTGTGCTTGGTGTGGTACTGGCCTACCTGCCACTTGAGTGTTTTCCGCTGCTCCAAGTGTTGCGGGCCTCTGTTTCCCCGCCACTTGAGTGTTTTCCCGGCTGCAACCCTCAATGTCACGGCCACAGGTACGTGCCGGCCCTTCAGGCCATCCGGACGAACAAGTGCCCTTGTGGGTCACACGCACTCAAGCCAACAAGCACTCGGACAAGCATGCAGACCAGCAAGCACGCGCACACACAGACTTAGAAAACTCAGCAACAATCGGGAAACTCAGCAAGGCATACATTTCATGGGCAAAACTCAGAAATCAGCTGTGTGTCTCAGTCCGTGTTTGGCAGGTCCTAACACCGAGCCTAAAATTGCCTTGTGCACCAATTTTTGCTGAAGCTGGAGGGGGCGGGAACCAGTAGGGGAAATTTGTTGGCTGGCACCGGTACAGCCTATTATGGTGGACCTGCTGAAATGAGGCAGCCGCTTTGTTGTTTTCACTCGTGTACAACCTCAGGCCGAGATTCCCCATTCTTGCGAAAAAAGAAAAAGAAAGGTGAGTATGCCCAAAATCCAAATGGGCTGAGATATTGCATAGATCCTCCTGGCCTCACAGGGGAAGGAAACGGTCCTCGGACATCAATGAGGGCTACTAATACTAGGACTTTTCTTACTAAGCTCTGGTCGTGATAGCAGTCAGATTCATCGACTCAGTGACATGCAAGGGCTTGCGTGAGTATGCCCGAAATGGTCCGAGATTCTCAATCATAACGGGAAAAAAAAAAAAAGAATACAGATTCTGAATCAATCCCTCCCCGCCTCCCACGTGAATTCAGTAAGGGCTACTCGCACTAGTACTTCTTTTACTAAGGGTAGGACCCCACAGGACACCGGCAAACGGTTTCGGAAGTCTTCGACTTCCAGCCGGCTGCCCACCACCAACGGAGATGATGAAACAGAGGGCACCCCACCGCCACCGCGAAATGTTGCTTTTGGGTAAGAGGCGGTTACCCAAAAAGGAAATTCCGGGGTAGTTTTCCTTTTTGGGAAAGGGCGGGGCCTGGAAGGCCATTCCATGTCCCTTACCATTTTGGTTGTTACGGAAGGGCTGTGACTTCCGTCTGTATGCGCCGGAGTACGCACCCGGAAGGTAGGTAAACGGAATGAATATTGGAAAATGGGAATATAGGGCCAGGTAGGAATAAAGGGGCCGTGGACCGAGTGAAAACGGTTGCCCATCGTCTTCTGCAACGGGATTCTTGGCCTGTGGGGTCCAGGAAGTTGCCTTGCGACTTCCGAAACCATTTGCTGCCGTCCGGTGCGGACCTACCCTAAGCTCTGGTCCTGATGGACCTCAGATTTGCCCGCGCTTAGGGACCTCAGATTTGCCCGCTCATAGCTGCAATTGGAGGCAGATACATGCAGGAAAGTGCTAGTATGAGTATGCTTGAAATGGAAAAGGGCCAAGGTTCTGAATCATTCCCTCCGCACCTCTCATGGGAAGGGAACATCCCTGACTTCAGGAAAGTGCTAGGGCGTTTTCTACTAAGCTCTGGACGTGATTGCCATCAGATTCATCCAGAGGGGGCTGTAATTGCAGTCAGATACATTTATAAAACTGCTAGCTACAGTGGCTAGTATCCCACCCCGGCTTTTCTTTGATTTGTGCACCTTCCCGCCTTTTTTGTTTTTTCCTTCCCCTGCACTTTCTGCATCAGTGCATGTGGAACATGCACGGCACAAACCAAGAGGACATCTTGCAGTCCATTTGCCCTTTTCCCTGGGCCCACAGGCTTCCTTCCCCGTTGTGCTAGAAACCTGATGCCGAACCCTGAACATACTGGCACATATTTGATTTTCAAGCGGGGCAAGGTACTGGTGGTTTAAGCGGTGGGTGTAGTTGTTGGCCGTTCCCGGGAAGGAGCGGGGTTTCGCTCTAAAACTGCCCATGGAGAGCTGTGTTCGAATCTTTATGCTTTTCCGTTGAGCGAGTTCCCGTCAGCAATTCTGCCCCTCTTTTGTCCTTGGTTCTCTTTTTGTCTGTTGTTAACTCTGCAGGGCAACGCTAATCATCCCAGTTGTGACGGATGTCCGACAAGTCGTCATCGCCTCTTATCCGTAAAAGAGAAGTTTCCACCTGCTTTCCTCCTGAAGAAAACATTGGTTTTGCGATTGTGGACACTTGCTTATTGTGATGTAAAAGGTAGTTGAGGGGTTTTCAGGCCCAGAAAAATGGATAAAGATGACCATGAGGGCTAGTTGAGGGACTTTCAGACATAGAGTGTGTCCAGACCTCATCCCAAAAAGGTATTTCTTGTTGGTAAGGCCCTTTTCTTTGCTGCTACGTGAGACTGCCTTGTGCCGTTCACCCTGCTCACCCAATCATCATCATATAATTCCTATCACTGGGCTCTTTCAGCTTTGGCATTTCTTTGTGTTTTTCCTCCCAGGTTTTCTTTCCTTTTTCTGTTGTTTTTCTCCTTCCCACCCCCGCTCCCCCGGTATAAAAAGGAGAAGTCTGCTTTTGTATTCAAAGAGAAAAAGATTGCTATTGGTGGGACGCTGGACCCATTTTCCAGCAAAACACTTCATTACTATACGCTTGTGTGGGATGTGGGATGTGATTTCCGGCTGGTGTTGCTCCCCAGCAATAGAAAGGAGCTATCAATTTGCAGGACCTTGCTCCCGGCTGTCCTCTTATCATCCTGGGGATCACAGGCATTGCCCTTGATGTTACAAAAAACAATAGATTGGTACTGTTGCAATGATGGAAGAGCAAAAGAGTTAGAAATAGTACACAGAGTGAACATAGAGACATACGATCGAAAGTCACAAGAGCACAGCAAAATTATTGCTGTTCAACCAAGTAAAGATATAACATGAAAACAACTTGGCATGCTACGCATTGTCTCCCCCTCCGTTCCACGTATATAGTAGATGGAATAAAGCGCAAAAGAGCTGGAAGTAGTAGATAGAATAAAATGCCGTGTATTGTTGGATAAAAAAGTATGAGAAATGAACGTGGCTTCTCACTGGAGGTTACTCATGTAGGTCACTGTATGCAGAAAGTGGAAAGTCCCGAAAGCAAAGGAATATCGAAAGAAGAAAAAGGAAAAGAACAGGCAGCCTCTGGCTGTCCGGTTTGTAACTGAGGGCAATAATGCTTTCTACTTTTATATGAACATAAAAGAATTGAGAAGAACAAGAGAATAAACAAACAGAACAGACCAACGAGCCAAGCTCAGTTGGTACACCCACGAACTGCTGAAATACAGACTCAAGTTCGAATCCAGATACAATCAGATGCCCAGAATAACATAATTCTCGATTACCTGGGGCCGGTCCGCTTCAATGTTGATGTCTCAAGGTCGTCGCCCTCTTAGGGAAAAAAAAAAANAAAAAAAAAAAAAAAAAAAAAAAAAAAAAAAAAAAAAAAAAAAAAAAAAAAACAGAACATAGAGGATGGCAGGAAGCCTCTGGCTTGAACCACAAGTTTCTCTGCTGCTTTGAAATTCTGGAGACAGGTATGGTCAGGAAGCGGAAAAGATTTGGGTGCAGCGGAGAGCAAAGAAGCGAGAACACGTTTGCTGCCGCAATTTGTTTTGGCATCTTAGAATCTTTTCATGAATTTTTAGATGTTTTTCTCAGAAAGGTTAACACTAAACCTACTGGCCTGATTTTGTTTTTCAGATTCTTTTACAGAAAATTATTAGCGGGATTAATTGACAAAGCAGACTGCGTGCTGCCACATGTGGCCAGTAGGCGGAACGCTCCCGTGCCTTCCCCCATCCCCCACATTGCGGTGCAGTCACAGGAGTGTCATTTCCCGTTGTCCCCTCCCCCCCTCCTCCTCTTTGACGCTAGGTTGGCCATACCTGCCACCAGGCGCTCAGCAGAGCTGTGCAAAAAATTGACTGTGCCTACTCCAGTGATGTTTTCTGTCTTTAGAACTGTGCACAAAAATTGCTGATAGAAGATCAGGAGCATAGTTTGGGTGCTGTTCTATTTGGGAAAGATGTTAGGAAAAAAAGCATCCTGAGGGCGTAATCACACTAGTACTTTTCTACTTATTTATGGACGTAATTGTAGTCAGATACACGTAGAGATGGCCATAAATCCGACGAGGTCCAAAACTTCTTTTTTCTTCTTATTACTAAAAAAAAGGGCGACAACTTCAAGATATCGCGATGGAACTGACTGGGATTTTATTTTATTATTATTACTCTTTTTTGGCAGGGAGGGATGATTTCATTCTATTCCATTGTATTCATGTAGTTCCACTGATTATTCGATCTCAGGTTTGTATTTAAACAGGTCATGGGTGTATCAACTGAGCTAAGCACGTGGGTGCCAAAAACGTTTTTGGCTTTTGGGTCAGGGCTTGTACTGGTGGTCTTATTTTTAATTCACCCGGGGAACTGGTGGTTTAAGCCTAAGGTTTACCGGGCAGCTCTGTTTAATGATTGACGGTATATACCACGACTTTGCTAGCACCCTGCTACGGTTTTCTCTGGTCAGGTCGAGCGGCAGTGGTCAGGGCCGTCACTACGCGGCCATGCTGTGCCGCTAGTGCCAGCGGCGTGTTTGGAGTGTATTTTTTGGCTGTGACAGACGTTTCCATCTGAGAGTCTGTAGAGTTTTCCATCTGGTGCGGGTGAGTGAGTCTGCTTTGATTTTTGTCACAGGTACCTTGAGCGCAGTAGTTGGTGCCCACCTCAAGGTATCACTTGTCGGGCAGTTGTTGATGCTTAACCACAACCGGGGTTAAGTTGGATTATCGCTTACAGTGTAATCAGTTAGGGGATTCTGGAGACTGTTGAGGGTTCAGCCTCCTGATGAGTCGGTGAAACTCCGACGAAACAGTTTGTCACAGCCCCTCGTTTGTTGTCCTCTTCTCCCTCTCTGCCTCTGTTTGACGGTACACACACACACAGGAGCATACCTTCCCTTTTACTCTGCCTCCTGAAATAATGTGCAAGTGGGCTGTGAAGGCACAATGGGATGTGGGCAGCTGCCGCTCAACCACAATCAACGTGGGCAGCCTTGTGCGTAAGAGGCACAATAAAAGGGGAGCTGCAAGAACAATGAAAGGGGTACCCCAAGGACACCAAAAAACTGTCTAATTATAAAATTGCTTTAATATGTTGGACATCTCAAATGCTCTCGTTGTCTGCAATAGGACAAAGACTGCTTTGATTCTGAATCTATTCACCTGGGTGGAATTGGGGCTGTTGTGGGGAAATCTAAAACACACACACACACACACACACACACACACACACACACACACACACACACACACACACACACACACATGCAGAGAGAGAGAGAGAGAGAGAGAGAGAGAGAGAGAGAGAGAGAGAGAGAGAGAGAGAGAGAGAGAGAGAGAGAGAGAGAGAGAGAGAGAGACATCCGACTGTCCCCTTGACCCTATTGCACAGGCTAAACTTGTACTTACAGCAGCCAGATGTTACCGGTTCACAAATGACCGAAAACGGTGGAGGACAACCCAAAAAAAGAAAAAGAAAAAAAGCATAAGGCTTCAACGTACGTGGATTGTACAGGGCGGACCCTTGTCAGCACCTGTATGGTCTCCTTTTTGGATGTCAGCTTGGATGAACCCAGAGCTTCTGAAAATCTGAGGGAAGCCATTACTGGCCACACTCTTATTGTTCTGCTTACTGTTCTGCGCTGTTATGGGCCTCCTTCAGGCTTGGCGAAACTTGGCGCACGGCAGAAATTAGCATAAGAAAAAAGAGTCTCAGAAGTACTGGTGGTTTAGACTACTAGTTTGTGGTGCAGCCTTGGAACAAATCCCCACCTGTTAGGAAAGTCTCGAACGGCCTGTCGCAAGAAAGGCTGTCAGCACCAAACAAATCGCAAGCTGTGAAAAAATGGATAGGGCCGGTTAAACCACCAGTACTTGGCCCAGCTATCGATGCCGAGCCTGAATATGCGTTGTGCACCGTTTTGCGCCGACCCGCCAGCGAAACAAAACAAAATTGTTTTG
This sequence comes from Chara braunii, assembly GCA_003427395.1. Lineage (NCBI taxonomy): Eukaryota > Viridiplantae > Streptophyta > Charophyceae > Charales > Characeae > Chara > Chara braunii. Next base: position 1,426,321 of record BFEA01000028.1, read on the forward strand.
GCTGGCGGCGTCAGCCTTTCAGGTCCGGTACCCCGAGCCTCCGAAACTTGCGGGGCGGCAACGCCCTGCGGTCGACATATGGGTCAAGTACTGGCGGTTTAATAGTCTTTTGGGAAAAGGAGCCTAGGAACTCCTGGTGTAACGAGTTTTATCATTAGTAACCATCGGGACGTATGGATGGCCATCCAGACGAACTGGGTCTGGATGTACGGATGGGCGGTCAGGATGAGGCCCTATGCAAGGGTTTTTTTTTTTTAGGTTTTTCTTTTAGGGGTGTGCTTGGGGTGGTCAGTTCTGTCCCTGAAAGCTGCCACAGAATGTTTGTATGACTTTTGGGAAGTCTGAGGATCCAGACAGGGCTGAAGCCCCAAATATCCCACGGACGTTGAAACTGCTGATATGCATGTCCAAAAAAAAAAAAAAAGGGGGCAAGGCACAGAAATGACTATTTCCCGTGAACTTCTGGTTTCCGTCTGGCGTAAATTGGCAGGAGAACACAAGCAAAGATGAAAATAAGCAAGAAACGGGATTATAATTCAGCACAGGAATCCAGTCGCAATAGCTTGTGCATACATCATTCAGAAATGAAGAAAAGAAGGGGCTGACTGACCTATCTCTGTTGGTACACCCAATGGTACACCCATGGATGAGTTCGATGAGTTCGAATCCAGTATTAAATTCTTGAATTACCTGGGGCTGGTCAGTTCCACAATGATATCTGGAGGCCGTCACCCTTTTCCAGAAGGGAAAACAAAAAGAAAAAGAAAAGCAGTGAGAGAATGTCAGGGCCGTTTCTCACACCCTGTGCCCTGCCTCTGGCCCTATTACGAGCAGAAGCCCTATGAAAGACAGAGTAACGGTAAGTGAATTCCGACAGTGACGACCAAAGGCATCAATAAGTAAATAAAGTAAATGCAGGCCGAGCGGACGGCAGTTTCCCAGGGCTCTCTGACAGCTTCAGGGCTGTGAATAATGGCCCTCCCTTGTTGATGTTGTTTGTTCTAACTATCTTTGTATCTGGAGCTGGAGGCATCAGATCGACAACCACAAAAAAAAACTATTTTTGTATCTGGAGATGGATGCATCAGATCAACAACCACAATCAAAAAATTCCGGAAAATACATGTGTATAATTGAAATACAAACGACTTTTGGCTGAGGGTCACATTATAATTCTTCACAGAATCGGAGATAAAAAAGAAAATAACAGAATCACACAAAGGCACCCCCCTTTAAACCCATCTAGCCTCCCTCCCCCGCCCCTTGACAGCCAACTCGCAAAAAAAGAGATGAGCCGGGATTTGGGGTCCTCTGGGAGAGCGCAGAGAACCCCCAAAAAAGAAATGAGCCTGGATTTGGGTCCTCTGGGAGAGCGCAGAAAACCCCCCAAAAAGAAATGAGCCCGGATTTGGGGTCCTCTGGTGTCACGCCCGGGTGCCCGGCCTGGCAGGACCGGCGGGGCGTGAGAATCTTTCTAGATTTATTTATCTTTTTTCACGAGTTCTCTTCATTCTTCCCTTGAATTGTAGGACTTGAACTGCTTGCTCTAGACTTGCATTAATTTCAGTTGTCTTGCGATCACAAATGAACTGCCCAGTAGTCCCTTTGCAGTTCGAAGGGCACATAGCATGTTTATGCCCCTAGTCTTTCTGGGACCCGATTTCCTCACYCTTCCSCCCCCCCCCCCCCCCCTTCTTTAGTCATCGGGACATAAGCAGGGTCCCGTTCCTCCATCTGGACAGTCTGGGTCTTGAGATGTTCAGCTGTCCGTGTCTGGATCTTCCAGACGCCCGGATTGAACCAGGCTCATGCCGGTTTTTTTTTTTTTTTAGTCCAGGAAAAAAGGAGGATTAGAAGCAAAAACGTTTCCTTGAATCACCTGTCTGCCTGGGCCTCTTTTCACGGACGTTGCTGCATGCGAATTACTGTCGAAGTGGTGCACAAATTGCCCGGTGACAGCAGCCTTTCCTGTTCGGTTGGCGGAGCAACTGATGGTGCTAAGTTTGTGGTGGGTTTAACTGCGTTGTTGAAAAAAAATAGCTGGGTAAAGGACTGGACCGACTGGTGGTTTGACACTTTTTTCTTTTTTCCCAAGAATTTTGCCCCCTTCTATTCTGAAGGGCGACAGTCCGGTTAGTTATTACTGGCAAGCAAAATGAAATTCCAATGTTCAATGAGAAAGGGGTATTCCCCCGCCGCCCGTGACACTCTATTGGGGGGGGGGCTGGGGGGATGTTCTTTAATGACCATTTGTTGACCCTCTCCCCTCTCGGGGCTCACATGATGGCCAGGAAACAGGCCTATGTACCAAGTCGCACATTATGTGTGTTGCGGGGGGACCGGGGGGAGGGGCATAGCGTCGCTCCCGGGACCCTTGAACATTCCTCCAGTCGTTAGGCCTCATGAAAGGCCAGATAGTTTGCTCCCCGTCATTGTGGTTGACCGAGGGTCCACAGGAGACTACTATGGGAGCCGAAACCAAATATCCCGCCTTCCCTTAATTTCCTTACTGCTGAAGATTGTCAATCTCCCTTTTCCTTTACACCCCACACTTTTCCTGATATTGTACTCTACCCCTGTTCTACAACTGTTTTATGTTTCACCCCTGTTTTACCACTAGTTTGCACCTACATTTACCACCGCCTATTTCCCTCTTCCTGCTTACCACCTCTATATACCCTCAACTGCTTGAGACTGCTTGGTTCAGAAGACTTCTGTCCTCAGCTATGCATCTCTAGATCCTGATACTCCCCCATCATTTCCCCTTAGCTCCCTCGCTTCAACAAACTCTTTTATTTTTGTTTTTTTAAACGTCGTTACTGTCCCTATCCGTCCACTACTTCGGCCGGCCTTGATTGAAGTTCATTCCCTATCCCCCACTCTTACTAGTGGTACAACTACACCGCACCTCCCCTCCTAACTCCCAGTGGCCCTTAACTGTAGTACTCTACAATCTAGAACCTACGACCTGGACTATTATACTTCAATTCTGGCACCCCCCATCCCCTAGGCTCTACTCTTCTAGATCTGGGGCGTACTTCCGAAGCAGGGACCCAAAAGTTAGACTGCCTGACTGTGGGCCCTTCTTTGCCAAGGCCGGGCATTACTCCCAGATTATCCAGAATTTGGAAGCATCATTCCCCGACCTTCGGTTCTGCTTTAGCAGGTCCACAATCGGGGCGTCTCTCAAATTTTTCATCGCTTGCCTTCTGAACCCTGACGTAGTAACTTCCTTGCATTGCGGAATTCGTTCATTGCTGCATTGTCCATATTGCCCAAATCACCACCCCTCTAACCACTTCTGCTGCATAGAGCTTCTGTGTGTCCTCCCTGTCCACAGCCATCTATCGCAGCATCGTCCTCCTCAGTTACTATCCACGGGGAGGGCTCACCATCTCCAGCAGCCGGCCACTACTGGCCAGTGCAGAAAGAGATGGGGGATGGATTCTGTCTGTCCACAGGAGGGAGCAGAACATAGCCCCTCCTTGTAGTGGCCCTTTGTTGCTACCGTCTTCACCCGAATAGAATGCCCGGTCATTATAGCCGTATTTCATGCAACTTTTACTAGAGGTACAGCGATAATGACAGGGTGTTGTATTCGGGTGAAGACGGTAGCCACTGCGCCATGGGGACTGTCATATGGTAAATCTGCCATAGCAGGCCAGCGTGCTTCTGGTCCAGGAGAGCCTTCAGGATCGCTCACTGCTCCTTCCATCTCTGGTCTGTCCATCTAGGAATTAACGCCGGGGGGATCCAGTCCCTTTGTGCCTATTTATCCCTGAGATCAGCAGCTATGTCCACAGTCGGAAGTATTGGCTGGTAGATTGCCTTCGTAGTCACCTGCTGGAGTGGGATGCTCCTCCTATGGTGATTCTTGGGGGGGGAGTTACCATTCTTGGGGGTTAAAAACCAGTTGTCGCCAAGGTTTGCTGAGGTGGAACGGGAGAAGAGCCTCGTCACTCCACCCGCCCCCCTTACAGACTGACACTGTCTCCACGGTCGACGGGTCGATCAGGCATTTGCGGGGCATCCCATCCTCCCCTGTCCCTACCAATGGGTGGTGGCCCAAGGCCTTGTATCCTGAGCTCATTGCCCGTTCTGTGGCTACCTGCTTCTTGGACTCCTATTCTGTACACCGGACGGGGGCAGAGGTCCCCCTTACCATCACCCAATCACCTGCCTGTAAACCTCCTTTCTTCAGCATCTCGATCCACTGTGTTGGGATTGCTCCTTGCAGTTCCCTCAACCTACAGAGCCTGTTAACCTGCCTGGGCAGGCACCTTACCATTTCTTCATCCGTTCTCCAGTTGCCCCTCTGAGTGTCCCACAAATGTCCTATCTTGTATACCCCCTGATCCGCTCATTGTCCTCCAAAAGCACGTGCCTCGCCCTGCCATTGGTACAGATCCTCCTCCACATCACATATGAATCTGTTACTCAAGAGCAGCTGATTGAAGACCGTGTCTGCCGATTCTGGCCACCTGCATTGTAGTTGGATCTCCCCCTTCATAGCGACAACGCAGTGGACCGTACAGTATTTCTCCATACATGACCCATCATGTCCGCGTTCATAACGCACAGGTCCACCACCGGCGGTCCACCGCCGATGCATAGGCCAGGCGTTGCTGCATCAAGTTTCCCCATGGTTCACCTGCTGTCTTGAACAGTACCGAGACCAGATTTCTCATTTGCAATGCTATCATTTGCAGCCCTGGGTTCAAGATTCCCAAGCCTCCCTCCTGCCTCCGCTGGGTCAGCTTGACCCATGCCACCCTGCAGATGCTGTCCTCTTTTGTTGCCTTCCCCGCCCATAAGAACACCTGCACACTTTCTTCAACTGAGCTACCATCCGTCTATTCGGCATGTGTATCGCTCCCGTGCACCACATGGTAGCAAGCACCGAGTTGTTAATTACCAGTGCTTTCCCAAATACACCCAGGCTGGTGCATGCAGCCCAGGCCACCATTCTGGCGATTGCACCCCAGGCCACCATTCTGGCGATTGCACCCCACGCCCACCATTCTGGCGATTGCACCCCAGGCCCACCATTCTGGCGATTGCACCCCAGGCCACCATTCTGGCGATTGCACCGCAGGCCACCATTCTGGTCCGCGCACCCTAGGCCACCATTCTGGCGATTGTCTGGGCTGCGCCCCCGCCAGTCGGGGTAACGCTCACTCCCGAAAAACACAATCGGTCCTCTTCTCCCAGGGTGGGAATGTCCCATCCCTCAGGCGGGGGCAGACCCCTGGGCATAACTGCTTTAGACTTGCCCCAATTAACTCTCGCCCCTGGATATGTGGCTGTTGGGGTGTTCTAAAATGCATGCATGGCCAATGAAAAGCAACCAGCCACAAGCACACCAGTTTGGGCTGCAGGGAGATCAAACAGGCATTTGGCTATGTGATTATAAGTGATGGCTTCGCTGTATGGTTCGTGACCATGGACTAGATGTCTGCTGCACCAAACAGTTCTTGACCATGGATTGAATGCCCACTGCATTTGGCTCGCTTTATAGGCTGATCGTTGTTGGCAGGAGTTACCCTGGGATGCCTGTTCAGTTGTAGTGTGCAATATCTTCTTTCTGGTACTGCTGCTAAATATAGACACTGATGATGACGCACTGCGGGGGTATCTTTTCCTTTCCAACTTTGTTTTCAATGTGAGAAAGATTGGAAGTGCTCTGTATTGACGGGGTTTGCTTGTGGTTACTTCTATGTGTCTTTGTGTCAGGTGTACGATCATCTTGATGAACTGGCGCCAGAAGAGCGGAATGCTCTCATGCATGCTCTCTTGATGCATGCGAGAAAATTCAGCTATGGACCTCCACAGGTAACATTTTCGCTCTGATCCTGTCTCAGGCACATGTTGTAATACTATGAACTGAGTTGCAGTTTAACTCACCCTTCAGCAAAAATTAAAGAAAAATGAACTCGTGCAATCCTAATCAAACCGCATGATGCGTTAGACTGCTGGCTCACTTCAGCACACCAAAGTTCACACAGGAGGTGAAAACCAACACGAGATATGAGAACTCTGGAAATTGTCTGGAAATCGAAGTCTTATTCAGCAATTCGTATGCACCCAGATGTGTGGCAACAATACTAATGTATGGACTCTCTCTCTCTCTCTCTCTCTCTCTCTCTCTCTCTCTCTCTCTCTCTCTCTCTCTCTCTCTCTCTCTCTCTCTTGCTGGTGTCCTTTCCTCAGGCTTTGCTCACTCTCTGAACGTCTCTCTCTCTCTCTCTCTCTCTCTCTCTCTCTCTTGCTGGTGTCCTTTCCTCAGGCTTTGCTCACTCTCTGCACGTCTTCCTCACCAACTTCCTCTCTCTCTCTCTCTCTCTCTCTCTCTCTCTACTACACCTATGGTGCTGCGCACACTTCCAGCCTCACTCCCGTGTCCTTTCCTTAGGCTTTGCTCACCCTCTAAACGTCTTGCTCACTACTTTCCTCTCTCTCTCTACTACAGCTATGATGCTGGACACACTTCCAGCGTCACTCGATGCCTGGTCGCACAAGACCATAGCACCACGGTGCTGGACACACTTCCAGCCGCACTCATTGCTTGGTCGCACAAGACCATAGCAGCATTCTTCCGCAACAAGTTTGAATGGGAAAGGTCTCAACGGTTTGCTGAAGTTGGACTTTTGTAACTGTAGCTTCGGTTCGTGATCTTGGGCTTCACGGACCGGTATCCTCACTTGCCGGTCTTGGTTGACGTTTGTCATGTCCAGAGAAAACTGACTTTCCTAGGACTGAGCCGTTGACCATACTGGATTGACTGACTGGAATGGTGCATAACCGGGCCTACGGTGCTGTAGACCAAGCTATCCTATGGCTCATGGAACATTGGCACTCTGGAACTGGGATTCCGGTAGGATACTCATTTTGGTGAAATCCTTTTATTTGTTTATTACGGCAGTAAAGGGTGGGGATTCTGTGGATGCCCTTGGCAATTCAGTATGTTATCGGTTCTGCTGATTTAAACCGCCAGTACCTTTCCCTTACATCGGCTGCAGGCAGTTTGGGAAGGCCATTTGTATCATGGCTGGCAACCGGCCGGTTGGACCGTACTTCAGGGTTTGAGGGTTGGGGGTTGGGGGGGTTTATGGTGAGGGTGTTGGTGGAGGGGTTTCCACAACCTCAGGCTTCAGCAGACATTGACAATAACGTACCTGGCTTTCTGCAAATGTTAACCTTCTGCCCAAAAACTTTGAAAAGGGGGCTGGAGGTGTTAGTTGCAGGGTAGGGACGGTACTTCCCACCCAAAAACTTTGAAAAGGGGGGTGGGGGTGATAGTGTTAGGGGGTGCTTGTCACTGCTGTCTGGTCGAAGTTGCCCTCGATACTAGTAGGGTGATGGTCCTGAGTGCTGGTCACACTGAGGTAGGATAGTAGGGATAGGGGGTGCGCTGGAGCATTAACGTGGGGAAGGGTAGGGAAGGTGGCCTATCCTGTCAGCACAACCAATGGCTGCCGCTGCCAGCAAAAAAAAAATAATGATAATAATAAAAAATGATGCGCTACGGCCAACGGGGGGGGAACCGGCCTGGTCGACCGGCCGGTAGAACAGGTCCGGTTCCGGTTGTGGGAGGGCCCCCCGGTCCTACCGGGTTTGCAGCCTTGATTTGTATAGCAATGTCTCTATGTCTATATGTCAATTTATAATGTATGATTATGATATTGTGAATGGTTGGTTAGTTGTACAAACATACTGACTGTCATTATGATAGAAAAGTGATTTGGAGGGTTGATGCAAGAGTAGCTATTTGTCAGGTGGCTGTAGGTATGTTTGTCTGGGGTTGGTTTAATAAATGGTGTTTCCTTTCCACCTGAATGGCTTCACTGTGGGGAGACAAGGATTCTGTTTTTCCATCTTTTCATAGGTGTCTGAGTCGTGAGTAGACTTAGGGTGTCCTTAAACAATTGGTGTGGTTCCGTGTGTGTGTGTGTGTGTGTGTGTGTA
>BFEA01000028.1:1445017-1457801 GCA_003427395.1 Chara braunii
AGCCGGTACCACGGAGTGACGAAGTAGGAGGGAGAAGGACAGAGGGGGAGAGACCGAGCAGGGAGAGAAGCGGCCATAGCTAGGGGGTGAAGAGGAGGCCGGAAAAAAAAAAGAGAGAAAGAAGAAGACAGCGGGGGAAAGGCGGCGAGGGAGGTAAGGAAGAAGAAGGAGATTGGCGAGGAAGAAGTGCCGACAGCCATAGCTGACCGGAGAGTTGACCGAAGTTGACCGAAGTTGACCGAGGGTCATAGCAGCGTTGATCGGTGTTGACCAAGGCCGTTGACCAAGGCGTTGACCAAGACTTTGACCAAGTTGGAGTTGGTAACATCTCGCCAACTCATTAGCTTGCCCCTTGCCCTATGGATGTGCACATACCCCTTGGTACTTGCTGAGTACAGTCTGTCTGTCTATTCTTTCTGCATCGAGTCTCTTCTGTCCTAGGTCATAGAACTCTGTGGATGAAGGATAGGGCCTTGCTGCCAAACGTGCACGGGACTTAGTAGGACTAATCTCTACTCTGGTATCTGGAGAGCGGTGAGCGCTCGTTAAACAACTCGTCTAGCCCAATGACCGGTACTGTCCGGCAGGTCTGTCCAGTTTCAGTGTAGAGGGTCTGAACTCTGAGCTGCAGGCTGAAACGGAGGTCGTCGTTAAGTGTTGAGGGCCCGTTGGAACCACTCCCCTACCAGACCAAGTAAGGCTGATGATCTGTGTCTGACGACTCGACTGTCCCGGGGGATACGAACCCTCCCAAGGACCGGTACAGACCGGCGGGCTGCTCGGTGTGGCACATTAGGCTGGAAAGGCTGAGTTGTGGGCTGAAAGCACAGGCAGAACCAAACTGATCACGTCGTCCTGTCTGCGACGTTAAAGAATTATTGAGGAGTTACGGGGGATCTCCTTAAATGCCTCATGATCAGCCACTGGTTCAGTAGTGACAACCATAGTGTAGGTCTAGGCTAGAGACCATAGTTGACAGGATCCCTGTCAGGATTCTGTGAGTCTTAGATTGAGTCAGTAGGTCTGTTAGTCAAGGGTTGACGTCTACGTGGTGAGGCTTGGAACCACTAACCCGGTTGTACACTTATCACCATGGTTGAGACCCGTAGTGGGAAGGAGACTAGCCCCTACACCACTGAGCAGCAAGAAAAGATGGCCGCCTTAGTCAGAGAGAATAAGGAGAGGAAAGAGCGTGAAAAGCAAGCCAAGCTAAAGGCTATCGCAGACGAGCAGGCGGCGAAGATGAAGAGATTGGAGGAGGAGATGAAAAGGGTACAACAAGAGGAGGAAGAAAGAAGGAAGGCTGTTGAAGCAGAAGCGGCAGCAGAAGAAGAGAAAGAGAGAATGAGAATTGAGAGTGGAGAAGGGAGCAGTGGCGGCACGATGAAGTGGGAGACAAATACTGAGCTGGAGAAGAAGATCAGCGAGGGGGTCGTTAATTTATCGTTGGGGGAAGAAGAGGAGGCGGAGTCCTATGTGACTAAGGATGAGAAGGCTGCGCTAGCCGTTGAGCTAGCAGCCATGACAGACCCGATGGAACGAAGAGAGAGGGAAAATGAGCAAAAGTTAGCATGGAAGTTGAGAATGAAGAGAGAGAAGAAGAGGAGGAGAGAGGAAGTGAATAAGATGACCACCGCAGTGGCAAAGGTGCAGGAGTGTAGAGCGGAGGTGCTGGCCCAGCCCGATGACAAGGCCAAGTGGGACAAAGTACTGGGCTATCTAGAGGTGTTGAGCAAGGCCTGGATGGAGGAGCGCCAGGCAAGCTGGAGCCAGGATGTAGCGTTGAGTGCCATGCGGTCCGGGTTTAGGGATTTTGCGCGCGAAATCGTCACCCACATTGGGGGCGAAGTCAAACAGTTGAGAGACAACGTAGGGAAGTTTTGTGAGGGCGCCATTCAGGGTGCCAAAGCTGCAGCTGCTGCAGAAGGAGAGTGCAAACCTCGTAAGAACCCAGTGAAAGTTCCCAGACGCATACGGGGGAAAGAAGGACGAGAACTTTGACAACTGGGAGGTCAGTGTCAATAGTTACATTTATTTACAGCATATCCTGATAGAGGAGCAAGTCCTCGTGGCCTTCCAGGCCCTGAAGGACGAAGCGACTAGCTTTGCCAGGTCTCTCGCGCGTACAGCCGGTTGTGAGAACAACCTGGTTGCATATTCCAAAGTCACTCCTCTTTCCCAATTTCTCAAGCTCCTCAAGGAGCGGTTCGCTGACCCAACGCGAGGTATTAGAGCCTCTAATAAGCTCCAAACGATCCACTCTCGGCAGTGGAGTGCCAAGGCACTCAAGGGTACCATGGACGACTTGGTAGCCGTCCCGGACCACGGGGTCACTGAGCCCCAGCTGGTCCAGTTGTTTTATCGTGCCATTCCAGAGGCCCTACTCGGGCATTTCTTTGACAAATCTCAACAGGCCGGCATGACTTACGACGTGTTGAGTAGAGAAGTTGTCCTGTATGAGTCGAAGTCTATGCCAGTTACTACTTTCTGGCATAAGGACCTGGAGAAGGGGAAGAAGTGGGAAGATTGTACCATCTCGGGCCAAGTCAAGGCCAAGGATCACTTGATCCTGACATTAGAGGAGGGTGGTACAGAAGAGGTCCCATATGATCAGATTGAGTGGGGCCTAGGGGAGGAGTACAGTAGTGTAGGGCAGGGGAGGTCTTACGCTGCTGTCGCGGCCGGAGGGAGGCCGCAAGGTAGAGGAGGAGGCCACGGCCAAAGGGGGCAGGCCATGGGAGGCCGAGGACCGRGCGCACAGGGGGTTGGCGGACAGGGAAACCGCCAATCGGGAGGTAGGGGTCAAGGTCCTCCGTTAAATCGCTAGGGTAATCGGTCCCCACAGCGAGGAGGTGGAAGGGCACCTCAAGGAGGTTGGCACCCAGGCTTGCTGCAGGGTAGGCCTTGGGAGGATCTGGGCTTGGACCAGCGCTTATGGCAGGAACGCGTGAACCTGGGTCAGTGCGTATTCTGTGGTGACCCGGCGCACGTAATTAAATTTTGTCCAAAGTACAGACAGGCCCGTTGGGCTGCCCAACAGTCAAAAGGCAGCCGCCAGTAGGGGTCGCAACTGCCCCTACTTCCAGGCCATGTGGAGAAGTGAGCGCGCGCGAATAGAACACTCCCAACCCACATGAGCCTAGGGCAGAGGTTGCAGGCCCGTGCCAAGATAGCTGTTTAGAGACTGCTTGTGTTAGTGTCTTTTTAGGCACGTCCCTCACAGGTGTGGCAGAAGAGTTAAAAGAGAGAATGCCAACCTGGGCCAAAATGAAAAGGGAGAGTAAGGGACAACTGATTTTGGTAGATGTAGAGGCGTTCAGATGTAGAGTAGGGGCCCTTATAGACTCAGGGGCTACCCGTAGTTACATTAGCCGTAGGGCGTTGAAGAAGCTGAGGCTAGTACTAAAGGTCCAGAAACTAGTAGACCCCATAGTCAGTGTCCTCGCAGACAAGTGCACGATGCGCGTTGAGGACTACGTAGAGGGAGTCCAGGCGTACTTTCGCCTAGAGAAGAATGGAAAAGTGGAGAAGGTCCTCCATTCTTCGACTCTCCTCGTGTAAGATGACCTTCCTTTTGATATAGTGTTGGGAATGGATTGGGGAGAGGCAGCAGGGGCCACACTTCATTTGAGAGAGCATGAGTGTAGACTCCCTAGCCTGGCAGGTGAAGTTAAAACTGCCCGCTTCTTCCATGTATCTGGTGTAGATAACACCTTGACACATTGTTGTCTCAGTGCTCCCGCATTCGCGCGATTAGTAAAGAAGCAGCAGTTAGAAGACCAGGTCTTTGTAGTATATGTCAGACCTGTCACTGAGGCCCAGGAAAAAGGATAGTTCCACAGATCCAACAATTGCCAAGCTGCTGGGAAGAATTCAAAGACTTGACTGAGTCGCCGACAAGAGTAGTGTCGCGACCCATCCAGCATAGGATAGAGATAGAGCCTGGCAGTAGAACTCCTAAGGGTGCAGTCTACAGGATGTCCCCTAGAGAGTTAGAGGAGCTCCGCAAGCAGTTAGAGAAACTCCTTGAGAAAGGCTGGATCAGGCCCAATTCGTCTCCTTTTGGAACACCTGTTTTGTTTGTCCCCAAGAAGGAAGGAGAGCTGAGAATGTGTATAGACTATAGGGGTTTGAACGCGATCACAGTGAAGAATGTTGAGCCGCTGCACAGGATAGACGATCTTTTAGATCGAGTACAGGGTTGTAAGTATTTCTCTAAGATAGACTTAAAGTCCGGATACCATCAGATAGAAGTCCATCCTGATGATCAGTACAAGACTGCATTCCGGATTAGATATGGGCATTATGAGATTATAGTGATGCCCTTTGGACTGACCAACGCGCCAGCTACTTTTCAGCGTTGTATGAATGACTTGTTTAAACCATGGTTGGATAAATTTGTAGTAGTCTACTTAGATGATATCCTAGTCTTCAGTAAGACCCTCCAGGAGCACCAGGGTCATCTGAGGCAGGTCTTGGAGAAGCTTAGAGAGGCTAACTCCAAGATCAACGCGAAGAAGTGCAAGTGGGCCAAGACGCAAGTCTTATACTTGGGCCACGTGTTGGACGGAGATGGCATTAAGCGACAGGACAGCAGATGACGGTTGTGGCTAACGGGTGAGGAAGAAGAAGAAGAAGAAGAAGAAGAAGAAGAAGCAGATGACGGTTGTGGCTAACGGGTGAGGAGAGTGACCACGAAGAAGAAGAAGAAGAAGAAGAAGAAACAAACCTGGGGGCGTGATGGAGTGGCTCGTCGGCGGGGGGCGCGATGGCACGACTGGGTGGTGGAGGTGACGATGGCGCCACTGCACCCCGCGGAGACCTACCGACGATGGCGCGGCTGGCTGTCGGAGGCGACGAGGGAGTGGGTGCACAGAGTGGAGGTGAGCAGGGTTGAATGCATGATGCGTTTTCCCCCGCTGCGCGATTCTGTTTCCCGCACGAACTGATTCAAAACAGTGGCCGATCTTTGCCGCTGATCTGCGACGATCGGAGGCCAAGATCGGGCACTTTTTAGACTTCAAAAATCCGGGCCTACAGGACCCAGTAACGAAATTGCAGGGCAGGGCCCGCCCCCACGAGGCTCCGTAATACATACGCGCCACCAAAAAGAAATTTCAGGCCCCAGCGAAAATGCGCTGGGGGCGACCGGGAGGCAACCGGCCCGGGCCACCGGTCGGCCACGGATGGGGTAGGGGTCCCCGGTCCATCCGGGGACCAGCCCTGGTTTTCAGTGCTTTTCACAAATCATGAAGTACTCTGAAAATAAGTATAAACTTTAAAGGCCTGCGTTGCTTGCGTAAAGAAAAACAGAAGAAAAAGTGAAATCTACAAGAATCTATTTCGTGTTTTATAACTTTTCATTTGAGTTTTTTCCTCAAACCACTTTTCACACTGGCACCACTGCCCAGAATAGTGGCAATAAATGCAACCAAACCAGCCAGAAAAAGGCCGTCGTGGCTTCAGCTTTCACAACCCCAGAAAAAGTATACCCCACCCACATCAGCACTGGCCCACCATGGCACTCTGAAACCCAGAGGACTGCCTGCGTACCATCCTCCAACTTCCGGCCTATGCAAAGCCCTCTCCCTCCCGTGCTGCTACCTATAGAATTGAGCGCACCCACCAACCCCCATCCACCCCCTCGATGTGTAACCACATTGACCAGGCCAGAGAGCCTACCCACCATCTGTACAACCCTCTGTGCACAACGGAAATTACATACGAGCACATTGTTACATAATCTGGCCCACAACTGACTTTGCCAGCACGTCCCCTATCCACCACCCTTATGAATGCTCTAAGAGGAAAAGCTGAGACAACTCAAACCACCTCGGAGTTCCCTCCCCTCAAGTCTACCATCCTGCAGAGTTTGCACCCTCCCCATAGAACTTTGTGCTTCTCATCACTCTCCTTTTCTACCCATGCCAAGAACCAACAGTACCCCTTTTCCCCCCATCTCCTTATTCGCCCCATTCAGGGATATACGAGTGACCGCTGAGTACTTCCTGCTTCCCTAGACTCCCTCCAGGGATATACGAGGGACCCCTGAGTTCTCAGCCTCTCCAGTCTGAACACAGCAAACTCCTTATTTGCCCCAATTCTGAGCACGCGTCGTAGGGCGGATCCTGTACGCTCAGACTTGAAATCTGCTCTGGACAAAAGGGAACTATGCATGACAAGGCACGTTCCCATACACATGCAATTATGAAGCAGACTTGGAGGAGGCAATTCCACACCAAACCGGAGAGAAATACACAGCGGAGGCTCAGCACACAAAAATAGAATTGAATTGAAAATCCAGTATTCGGATTTCCCCTTCCTCCTCCAATCAATCAGAATTACAAAATTCCAGGAATCAACAACCACGTTCCAACAACTTCAGACAAATCGCGAACTTTGTTTCAACGAAGTAAAAAGGAGACTTCTTCCTCCCATCATCGCCATCTGCCGCCCTAGCTATGGCACCCACCAACAGCGCCCATCTCCATGTGTCAGCAGACCACCAGCGCCCCCAACCCAAACTCAAACACCCACTCAGGGACAGCCAGAATTCCCTTGCGCTGAGTCAGCGCTTATCAGTGATACATGCTCAATCGAGCGATGTATGTGGAGCCAAGAATCCGCAAAGTGATGAAAAGGACTCGAATGGGCAATGCCGTGTCAGCAAAGCATCAACAAGCAATGTACATCCAGATACATATGAAAATAACACCGTGTAGCGCAGCAGAAGACTCAAAAACATGACCTTACCTGTCAGTGCTGATGCGACATCCCATCATACACCACACATGTGAGAGAGGGGAGGGACCGTATACACACATGAAAGGTCCCTCCTTGAGCACGCACATGGGGAGAGACCACGGATGAGGAGATTTAGGGAGAGGCGAGACGAAGATGGAGGTGAGGGAGAGGCGAGACGAAGATGGAGGTGAGGGAGAGGCGAGACGAAGATGGAGGTGAGGGAGAAGACGAAGATCCCGATAGCGATGTCCAAAAAGTCTCGCTGCCGAATGTCCAATCAATGTCTGCGACAAAAAAATGTCGAATCAGATCCTGGGCCTCATAGCCCGATGTAACCTCTGCCTGTAAACTCACTCTCTCTCTCTCTCTCTCTCTCTCTCTCTCTCTCTCTCTCTCTCTCTCTCTCTCTCTCTCTCTCTCTCTCTCTCTCTCTCTCTGAAAGAAGGAGAAGAAGAAGAAGAAGAAGAAGAAGAAGAGGAGGAAGAAGAAGAAGATGTCATCCTCCTGCAGGTACTGCTGCCATGTGCTAACACTGCCGGCGTGTCTCTCTGTGCTGCAGGTCACTGGCAAAAAGTCCAGCTATGGCACCCAGGTAAGTACTCCACCGCTGCAGGTATGGCCACCGCCTCAACCTCTACCTACTCCACTACCTCTAGCGCAGCGCTTCGTTGCGCAGCTCCAGCAGTGTGTCGCCCAAGAAGTGAGCTACTCGAACTGTGTGTCTGCCCTGGCCCAGCTATATGTAGCGCTGGGCCTCGCTGGTGTGCCTCTGGTCCTGGCCTGAAGCGGCCTGCCTGGGTCCCTACCGGTTGATGCAGCAGGGAGTGTCCGCTACTGGACAAGCATGAACCCGAAGGCTCCAATTCGAACAAGAAGAGAAGTATCGGCTGCCTTGAAGAAGATACATTAGCAGCGTCAAAACCCAAACAGCACAGGTAAGGTCAAAGCGCTATCAGCACCCGAGAGGCAGTGTCCAGTGCTGTCCTCCACATGTCTGACTGGCCGCAGCTATGGCCAGCAAGCGGCGATGAAGAAGGTGCTGCATCAACCAAATTTGCAGTGCCGTTTCACCTCGGTCTCCAAGCCAACAAAATGGAAAAAGAACTCGACTCTCTTTTGCCTCAGCCTATTTCTAAACTCACGCCCTATCAGACCCTACGATCTCAGACCTACGAGCAAACAGTCCTACCCAAGTAGCCTGGGAATTTTGGCTATTTGCAGAGAAGTCCCCGAGGGGATCAGGCCTGTGACTACGGGCAAGAGGCCCAAAACTTGGCAAAAATTACAGAAACGGACTTACTAATATTATAGCTCGTAGCTATAAAATTTGGTCACCATACCTCTTTGTTCCTACCATGTTGTAGCCACGTTGCCTATGACATCTGTCAGCACTGTGTCATTCAATGCAGCGAATGCAATTGCGAGTTTTGGATGTGGTACTTCCACAGTCCACACCCAAACCGTTCCTGTCAGGTCTGCAGTGGTGGCTACTTGCCATAGGCTCAGCTCAAATTTCTCCGCAACCCAACCCTTGACTGGCCACTTGTGCCAGTTTCTAGCAGCCTCCTCTGCTGGTGAGTATTGAGGATCCAATGAGGCACCTCTTTCCTCTGCTCTTCACCTCCCTCCACTCTCCCTCTTCCCCCCTCGGCTTCCTCCTCCGCGTCCCCCCCTCCCCTCCCCTCCTTCGCAACAACTCAATGCGTGTGAGCCGGCATCACTAAGAGAACAGAGAAAATAGGGGTGGACAAGTTACAAGGTACAGGTGTGCTGAGCAGCAAACAGGTGTGTATGTCTCCTACTGGTGTGTATGTCTCCTACGAGTTATAAAGTACACGGACGTGGTCGGCCTTGTACCATTCAGAATGCAATGGTGAAACAGCCGTTTCGTCGAAACGTTACAATAATCAAATTATTACAATCAGTTAAAAGTTTTAAACTATCAAATTGAACTTCGATAAAAGATTGCAAGGTATGGCTGCTTCAATTTTGGATGTTCTCATCTGGGTGGAAAAGGGATTGTTTTGTCTTATCAAATCGTCTGCCGGGAAGCCTCAGAATCTTATAGGCCAGACGGGGGCTGAAAGCCTTGCCAGGTGCCTCAGTTAGGACCTTAAAGAGCATGCAGCTGCTTTTGTTTTCACTGAGAGGAGAGTCTGGGCTCACCAGAACTGTTGCCGGAGTTCCTTGCTTTATAGGAAAAACAAAAACTTCTAAACCCGACAACACTAAGTATGAAACTGTGTGACAGATATATACAGCAGTCTAAGAGCATATGGTTACATACCAGGCAAAGTATCAGAGTTGCTTTACAGACGAACTTTACAGACGAACTTTACAGACGAACTTCTAGACCTGACAAAGCACAATGTGAAACCATATTTGTATGATATTACCAATGTACACAAATGCTCAGATCTCTGGGTGCTACCTGCATTAACATGGCTTGATCTATCCACTCGTTATTGTCTGGATCACAATAATGTGCAGACTTGAGCATAGATCTTACTGAGACTTGAGCATGGATCGTACTGGGTCCATCTGGTGTCCCTTGATATGCAACACCCGGGATGCATACTCCTGCCTACGAACCTTGGTATGTCTTCAAATGCGGTGAACATCAATGAGGTACCTGATTCCTTTCCACCCATATGCAATACCTCCCTCAGTCCGTACCACTTAGTGTCAGTTGCCGCTGCAGCTACAAATTGCTGGCCCTGTTGAAGTACCTGATGACCTGCTGCAGTTCGTCCTCAAACTGTTTGGTGAACTCTAGACTTACCCGGAGTATACTTCTGCTGTTGCAGATTTGGTACCAGGAAATCAACAGGAGTTCTTGGCTTCACGCCAGGTGCAATTTGTTTTGTGCTCTCGTCTCAGCAGGATGGACTGAAGAGGTGTGGATACCCTCCACCTTTAGCGAGATGTCAGTCCCCGGATGGACTAAAGAGTTGTTGACACCCTACAGTCGGACTGGCTTCCAGCATTTATATTTGGTGTTTTGTTGTGAACATAGTTTTCAATGTTTGATGAATTGGAATGTGGTAATTGTGCAGCTTCTGAAGCAGATTTGTCTTGCCCTTGCTGGGCTTGCACTTCAGTGCAGTGAATGGGGGAACCCAGTGGAGCACCTTTTGAACAGCAGTGGAATTACAGTCAGTGCAGATAATCCTGAGGGTATAGATGGCGGTCCACCTGCACTTGAGCTGCTTACAGTTCTTCCAGAGGAGGGGCTTGACGACAAGGCAGGAAAACCAGTAACAAGTAAAAGAAAGAAGGAGTTTCATGAACAGGTGAGAGGGGACGACACTCATCTTTGCTCGTCTTTTTCTTTGCTTTGTTCCAGGCTATGGCGTGCAGTTCGCACTCATCCGCCCACTCTTCTTTGTTTCTGTTATTTCCAGTGGCCTCCATTTGTTTTTACACTTGTTTTGATGAACTCTTACTCCACTAGTATTTCCTGTGAAAAGGCTAATTGTTCAGTTAAGGGGTGCTTGTTTTTTTGGGGGGGGGGGTAATGGCCCTATGGACCATGGAAGAGATAATGATCAGAACAGGTACTTCACTTGATCTTATTGGAAAGGCCGTGAAATTTGTAGATGGTGCTTTTCCATGAAGACTCTAGGCAGAAAACCAGATTTTTTTGTGGAAATCATCTGAGTATGGATGCCGCCCGGCCGGGCCTGGGCCGGGTGGGCCGCCCGGGCAAACCGGGCGGGCAAAAAAACAGCCCATAATTTTTTTATTTTATTTTTGAAGGCGGGGTCCTCCTGTGCTCGGCGAGAGGACCCTGAATCTGCAATAAAAGTAACAGACGAAGAAGATGAGGAGAGTACGCGGAAGGAGGAAGTTTTTTTTTTTTTTTTTTTCTTTTATTTTAACCTGCGACGTTTCACGCTGCCTACCAAATGATGGACAAGATGGCGGCGGCGGCAGGATGTTATGGTGTGGTGGCGGGCTGTGGCGGCGGTCCTACAAGAAGAAGAAGAAGAAGAWGGCGGCGGCGGCAGGGCGGTATGGTATGGTGGCGGGGTATGGCGGCGGGCTGTGGCGGCGGTCCTACAAGAAGAAGAAAAAGAAGAAGAAGAAGAAGAAGAAGAAGATGACGAGCGGAGCAGTTTTTTTTTTTCTTCTTTTCCTTACCTGTCGTTTATCTCGCGACCTATCGCTAACGAAAGTTAAAAAAAAAAAGAAAAAGAAGATAGTCGGAAGAGGAGGAGGAGAGAAGAATAAGAAGAAGAAGATGAGGGGGAGGACGACGAAGAAGAAGAATAAGATGAGAGGGGGAGCAGGAGGAGGAGTGAAGAAGTCATGGAAGAAGAAAGGCAGAAGAGGTATAAGAGAAAGAAGAAGAAGAAGAAGAAGAAGAAGAAGAAGAAGAAGAAGAGAGGGGGAGGAGGAGGAGAGAAGAAGAAGCAGAAGAATGAGCGGAGGAGGAGGAGGGAAGAAGAAGAAGAAGAAGAAAAAGAAGAAGACGAGGAACAGACCGGCACTCCACGTCGACGGGCGGCAGGGGTTGTCTGCAGGCAGGAGCACCGATCGACGATGCTGGCGACGGGCGACGGGCGACTCGACGACGACGGGCAAGTGAAACTCCCAGGCGATGGTGACGAGGGGCACAGCTACTTCGACGACGGGCGACTCGACGACGAACGCAGGCGGCTGGAGCAGGTATCCGGGCCCCGTTTGGACAGCCAATGCAGGCCGCCCCAGCCAGTCGCTTGTTCAAATGGGGCCTCCGTTTTCCCTCCAAAAACGAACGGCCCTCTGGCCGTCGATCATGGATGATCGACGGCCAGAGGGCCGTCCCAAATTCAAAAAAAAAAAAAACAGGCCTCGCGGGCCCGACGCGCCGTTTTCTCGGTGTGGTCGGACCTGGTAGGCCCTGGGGAGGCGAAATCTCGCCGATTCGGGTTCGGAACCCCCCCGCCAACAAGGTGTGCTGGGGGGGCCCGGCCCCCAACCGGGCCGCCCGCCCGGCCAGGCTGCCCGGGACCTCCCCCGGGCAGGCGCCGGCCGGCCAGGCGGCCCGGATCCGTACGCAGGAAATCATGGCATAGGTTGAATCTTCTCCTGTACCCCTCCACTTCAATGTAAACTGCCCATTCCCGGTCTCCTCCTTTTGTATGTGCCACCCACTCCTCCTCTCCCTTGATCTCCTCACCCTGTAGGACGGTCTTCCTTCCCCGCAATCAGTGCTTCACTAGTGGTCCCATTGCAATTTTAAAAAGTAACCAAGGTGCATGTGTTGACTAGTCATCAAAATGTTTATTTCGGGAGCATTGTCCTGTAAGCAAAGGTATGTTTGCGGATGCCTTATGTAAGATGCCATCAGGCCGGGAACAGGTATGATGTTGGGGTGCTGACATGCTGCGCAAGTAATGGCTATGTCGAGATAATTATAAAGCAGTAAGCTATATGAACTTACAGAGTTAATTCCTTCACCTTGTTTCAGGTGCATTCCGACGGCACATGGCGTACTGTAGAAACATTGAAAGCTGTTTATATTGGACAATGCTGCTATAATACTTCCTGTATTCGGGGAAAAATAGGTTTTTTTGGGGGGGGGAGGGCAACACAGGAGTCCATTCGGTATACTTGAGCGGTTCTTTCGTATCCGAAGCGTTAAATGCCAACCGACAAGGTGCTGTTTGTGTTAACTGTGAGATCATCTTTTCTCTTTGTTGAGGGCCACAAAATGTCCACACAAACAGGATACGGTCTATAGATCTGGCGGTACTGCACTCTTTTTTTCAGTCGCGCTTTTCGACTCCATCAAGCCCCATCTGTGTTTTCCACTGACGGTTTGATATCACCGTGTGCTATGTAGTGTGGGTAGATCTGGCCAGGTTGTTCATTGCCAGAAAGAGAAGTGAGCACCAAAAGGACACACACAAAAGGAGACAGCAGCTCCAGAAGGACCAGAAAAAGAACACAGTGGTAGAATGTGTGTGTGCGTGTGTGTGTGTGTGTGTGTGTGTGTGTGTGTGTGTGTGTGTGTGTGTGTGTGTGTGTGTGTGTGTGAGAGAGAGAGAGAGAG
>BFEA01000028.1:1518395-1540244 GCA_003427395.1 Chara braunii
AGAGAGAGAGAGAGAGAGAGAGAGAGAGAGAGAGAGAGAGAGAGAGAGAGAGAGAGAGAGAGAGAGAGTATGGGCGCGCACGGGAAATAGCAGGTACGCAGAAAACAGTGGGCGTTTGTGGGTAATAGAGGGTACGTGCATCAGAGAGAGAGAGAGAGAGAGAGAGAGAGAGTTCTCAGAAAACAGCGGGCGGGCAATACCGACCACCCGACTACAACCCCCTCCCCCCGTACACACACACACCCATGAAAAGAGTTCTCAGATCATAAATTCCTCTGCCCATTCGGGGAGATCTCAACAAACGCAGTCCAACCTCGTCATCAAAAAAAAAAAATACAAAAAAAATTGACCCGGTTCTGGGCCCAGCCGGATTTGGATCCGGTCCGGTCCAACCGGCCGGTTGCCGGTGCAGCCCTGGTTGAATTTACAAACAAAAGGACAAAACTGAAACCACAGCAAACTGTAAAGCAAAAATTATTTAGAAATATGGTACGATCGCGGGTGAAGAATGGGGGCCTTATAGGCAAGCCCCTACTGATTGTCTTTACGCTCCCCCATCCTTTACCATCTAGCAGCCTTTTAGGGGCCTTAGCTGGTGGGTGGTCCGGGCTGCTGCTTTTTTTTCTCTCTTTTTTTCTTTTTTTTTTTCTTTTTTTTTTCTTATTTTTTTTTTAAACACGCCTCCGTCAGTGTTAGTAGTGCTGGTAAGAGCAGACACCACTAACACTTGGGGGGGAGCTCCATCTATTGGTGGGGAGCGGCACCTGCTGGAAAATGGGTCTAGCGTCCCTTACAGAGGCAGAATTCGAACCATTTCAGAAAAACAGAATTGTGGAGTATTCCTGCCAGCATTGATTGCCCTGGGGTCCAGGGGATTGACTGAGCAGGCTCCTACCCCCTACTTTTTGAGACATACCCTCTATTGATGCTGCTGGCCCACTCCCAGTGTTAGTGCAGAGGGGAGGAGTCATTGACTGAACAGGAGTATTGGAGGAGGGCAGGAGCCTCTTTGCCCTGAAACAGGCATTAGATATCAACTACTCCAAACTAGCTCTTCCTCTTCTACCAATCTCCTGTTACAACTCGCTACGAATCTCGACTCTCCCACAGATTTAGTCTGTACCGTCTATACCATACCATTGCAGGTTCACTATTGCTGACTGGTGGGGAGGGAAAGGATCGGGGAAATCTGTGGATGGTCGCATCAGGAACTCCTGGCTCACCACAGTCCAGTCCTTGAAACAAATACTATAATCCCTAGTGAGCTTTTCCTGTTGGTCACCCTGGTCAACTTGAGTAGGTACCACCTCACTACGGTCTTCACCCAAATAGAACGCCCAGTCATTATAGCCGTATTTAGGGCAACTTTCAGTCCAGGTGCAGCCATAAGGACCGGGCGTTCTATTCAAGTGAGGAAGGTTTGCGCCCCATATGCGACATGGCCATAACACCCATGTGCTCTATTCAGAGGATGCAGCAGCGCCTTGGCAGGTGGATGATGATGTGCTCTGCCGCAAATGTTAGAAGGCATACGTGGAATGCGATTGGGGTGAAGGGTACCCCCGACTGAAATCTTTTGTAAGTTGATGTGACGCCCCGTTGGAGAGTTTCAGTCATCATGTATGACACCCATGTGCTCTATTCAGAGGACGCAGCAGCGCCTTGGCAGGTGGATGATGATATGCTCTGCCACAAATGTTGGAAGGCATACGTGGAATGCAATTGGGGTGAAGGGTACCCCCGACTGAAGTACTTCGCAAGTTGATGTGACCCCCCGTTGGAGAGTTTCAGTCATCATGTATATAGTCCCCAAGACTGTGTGAGTATACATGTGTTTGTTTGAACCGCCAGTTCACTCAAAGCAGAGTTCAGCTCGTACCGGTTTTTACCCAGAAAGAGCTTCTCAATTCGGTCCTGGGCAAGTAGCGAACACAGCGGGCCACTTTGAGAAAACGCAGTTGCAGTCTCGTGAGCCTTGGAAGGCGGTTAGGCTCATGTGAACTGGTGGTTTTTATGCTTATTGAAGAACACTAGGTATCGGAAAAGAGGAAGGAGTGTTAAGTATCGCAGCTATTGCTTGCTTGTATGCTGTAATATTTTCTGATTTATTGGAAGCACAGAAGCAGTGCCTCCTTGTGGTAGACTACAGTGGTTCATGGCTTTTTTCCTTTTTTTCCCTCTTTTTTCCCTCTTTTTCCCCTCTTTTTTCCCTCTTTCTTCCTTTTTTTTCTCTTTTTCTTTTTTTTCTCTTTTTTTTCTATTTAAAGGTTTGTGGCTTCTAATTCACTAGAAGTACTGTGGTTGTGCAGCTGCCGCTGCGATTCAGGAGTTTGGATCCGATCCGAAGTTCGCGTCTACTGCAATCGAGATCCTCCGAACGTTTTCGCAAGCGGAAGTAGCCAAGTCGTTAAGCACAAGGCAGGGGTGTGATGCAGAGCCAGAGATAGCTGAGCAATACATGCGCTTGATGACAACCTTTATAGTGCAGTGCCCAAGGGTAAGGAGCATCAGGCTGTAATGACCCGCCAAAACACAGACTGCGAACACTGGTGATTTCTGAGTTTTGCCGCTGGAATGAATGCCTTGCTGAGATTCCCGCATTCCACTGAGTTTTCTAAGTCTGTGTGTGTGTGTGCTTGCTGGTCTGCGTGCGTGTCTAAGTGCTTTTCGGCCTGAGTGTGTGTGTGACCCGCAAGGGTACTTTGTTTGTTGGAGGCCCAGCAGAGACGGTACTTACCTGTGGCTGTGTGTGTGTGTGCTTGCTGGTCTGCATGCCTGTCTGAGTGTTTTTCGGCCTGAGTGTGTGCGTGCTTAGCTCTGGCTAGTAAAGTTTAAGCTTCACCCTGTGCCATACTACTAAGCTGGTAGACTTAGGGGGTAGTGTAGTTGTGACCACTGTTCCTGCAAGTGGGTAGCGCTCGGTGGACCCGTAACCATTGGGATTGTCTCCTGGGCTTGGCGAATAATAGGTAGGTAGCTTGAGGAAGGATGGAGGTAGGCAGCTAGTTTGAGATAGGCACAGTATTGAGAGAAGAAAATAGGGTAGTAAAATACAGCTTGTCCCCCGATGCGGAGAAGACAGCCGTATTTTTTTCATTAAAAAAAAAAAAAAAAATGCTGCTAAGATCGTGAGAAGAAAGGGGTGGTGCATGTGCATGGTCCATTAGCAGGGGGTTGCATTTGTCTATTCGATCTGTACCTCTGGGCCTCAGCCCTCCTCCGTGCAAGCATGGACTCGAACTGGCGACCATGGCCTCAAGAGCCAAGTATCTTAACCACTACATCCAGGACACGGTGTTCAAAAGCGGAACCGTACCGGCCGTGATCCCCGCCCCACCCCTGCAAGGCTGTAGTGTCCAAACTCGATGCACACCACACACAGCACCACACGAATTGCCAGCACGCTTTGCTCCAAGTAGCACATGACCCCCATCGGTAGTATAGCCCGCTCACTTACGCGAGTCTCTGGATTTGCCAGGAGTTTGCCCGGGGTTGATTAAACCACCTGTGCGCCCAATCTTATTTTTTCCTGAATGCAGCTGTGTTCTCAGAATGCACTTTTGCGGATTCAAAAAAAGGAAGAATGAATTCAATTTTGGAGTACAAATGTAGAAGTGTTTGGTGAACACAAAAAAAAATGGTTTTGCCTAAACAAATAAAAAGGATATGCAAAAACAAACAAGTTTGCAACTTTGGAGTCTTTGGACTGAATTAACTCAAATATTGCCAAGTGGCAGTAATTGCATAAAAGACGGTTTTTTTTAACTTTTTTTTTTATTCAATAAGCAGAGGCTACACTTTAGCAATTGCAGGTCATATAGCTTTTCTTCCTAAGAGTCTTTGAAAACCCAGAGAGTCTGGTTTCCTGTTGTTGTTGTTGTTGTCGTCGTCGTCGTCGTCGTCGTCGTCGTCGTCGTCGTTGACATCGTTGCCGTCATCGTCGTCATCACAGATGGAAGATTTTTCTTTTTTTCTGTTTTAATACTTTTTATGTCATAAATTCTCATAATGTAATATAATAGTAATAATAAATTACTAATGCGAGGATCCGGATCCTCGGCAGGCCTAAGAGGGCCCTACTGCAGATGTTCCCGCCCTAAGTGAAGGTGGGCCTAACAAGTCACGAGAGGCCCTCAGCTATCAATTTTGTATTTGGGGGTCCAGGTAGTTTCGACGCGCCAGTTGGTCGAGGGAAAACGCAGGCCGAGCAGCAGCACATTCCACGGTCTTCTGGGCCTTTCCAAGAATGCAGGCCCTGGGCGAGAATCGCAGCCTCATACACAGACAGTTGTGAGGCCCAACCGTAAGAGGCCCAGTAGCTGCAACACAAGCGCAGCATCCTGGGGCCTACCGGAAGCTTCTGGGCCCAGGCCAGTCCAGCCAGGCTGCGAAGGCAGGAGGCTCATTCCATGTAGGAAAGAGCTCGCCAAGGGCAGCCTCATTCAGGCACTCGCATGCTAGCGGCAGCGCTGCTGGAGCAAACACTCGTGGGCTGCTGGTGGCACTGAGAGGCAAGGTGCAAGCGCGTGCGGTCGTGCAAGAAGCAGGGCGCTGCTGAGGGCAGCGCCATAGCCCAGCCTCCATAGCTGGCTGAGGGCTTGGATATACAGTGAGGCGCAGGGGTGGTCTTTGGGTGTACAAAAGGGAAGACGTGGGAAGAGGAGGGAGAGAGAGAAGGATGATGATGATGATGATGTGAGGGCACATACCTGGTATTGGCGATGGTCTGCATGGGCGACACCTTCAAGTACTTCGGAGGCTGCTGACGTCAACAGTTGCATTGTCAATTAGTAGGCTAGTAGTAGCTGTGTTGGGAGTAGTCTGGGCGCCGAGCGCCAAGTAGGGAGGTAGGGACTGGATACATATGTTGGTGGTGGCGAGAGCAGGCTCTCATTGACATTGGTTTTCAGTGCTACGATTCTCCATTGGTGTCATATTGGTGCAATGCTGCTTTCTGAACACTGTGATACGATCTGGCTTTAATGTGATTGTGCAATCTGAATATTGTCATCTCGCTATTGCTCATTGTCCTTGCACAAATTATAATACTACTAATATTCTGGGTTAGGCCGACGTCCGGCCCAGACGGACCGGGCCAGACGGAAGGGGGGGGGGGTCCGTCCGACAAAACCAGACGAGCCAAAAACATCCCAGGAATTTTTTTTAGTTTTTTTTGAAGATGGGGTTGGAGTGCGCTCACTGAGAGGAGCCCGAATCTGCAGAGAAACTTGTGAAAGTCATGTGTGTGTGTGGGGGGGGGGGGGGGGGGGGGATTTTGGAGGTCACTGTGGATGCGGGTGGTGCTTGCAGCTTTTCCTTTTCCTTTTTCTTCTGCTGTTTACCCCCTCCTCCATCCAGACCCGCCACTCCCCCCTCCAACGTCGCTGCCACCGCCCGCCATAGTGCCGTGGAAGTAGAGGATGCAAGGACCACCAGCGAGGGAAAAAACAAAGTTCAAATATCGGAAGAAGAAGAACGAGAAGAAGAAGAAGAATTATACAATGAGAAGAAGAAGAAGAATTAGAGGAGGAGGAGAAGTAGTAGTAGAAGAAGAAAAAGAAGAAGAAGAAGAAGAAGAAGAAGAAGAAGAAGAAAAGAAAGGAGGAGGAGGAGGAGGTGACAAGAAGATGAAAGGAGGAGGAGGAGGAGAGGACCTGCCGATTTTGAGTTGCGTTGACAGAAAAAAAAAAAAAAGGATGACGAAGGAGGAGGAGGAGGAGGAGAGAAGAAGAAGAGAGAGAGAGAGAGAGAGAGAGAGAGAGAGAGAGAGGGGGGGGGGGGAGCCTGAAACGTGGCACTTCGCCCGATGAAGAAAGCCAATGAAACAGGGAGGAGGAGGAGGAGAAAGGAGGAGGAGAGAAGAAGACGAAGGGAGGAGGAGGAGAAAGACCTACCGGTTTCGTGATATGTCGATGAAAAAAAAAAAAAAAGGGATGACGAAGGAGGAGGAGGAGGGGGAGAGAGGGAGAGAGAGAGAGCCTGACACGTGGCACTTCGCCCGATAAAGAAAACCAATGAAATAGGGAAGAGTAGGAGAAAGGAGGAGGAGAGAAGAAGACGAAGGGAGGACGAGGAGGAGGAGGAGGAGAAGGACCTCTGCCAGTTTCGTGATACGTCGATGAAAAAAAAAAAAGGATGAGGAAGGAGGGAGGAGGAGGAGAGTGACACAGAGGGAGAGAGGGAGAGAGAGAGAGAGAGAGGACATGTGGCACTTCGCGACACGGTACCGTACAACGACGACGGGGCAGCTTTCCGACGGCGGGCAGCGACGACGAGCTGGGAAACGGGCAGGGCAGCGACGACGGGCATCGACGACGGGCACCTCGGCGAGGGCGGGCAGCGACGGGAACTTCATTGGCGGGCAGCGACGACGATCGAAATCGAAGGCCGCCCGAACGTATGTGCAGTCGGCGGAAGAATTTGCGTGGGGGGGGCGGGGAGGCTCCCAAGCGTGAAAAAACATTGAAAAAGGCCTCCCCGCCCCCCCGTGCAAAAATCGCGCTGGCCCGCCCGGCGTCAAACCGGGGGACCCAACCAGCCGGGCCGCCCGGGACCCCTGCCGGACGGAGGCTGGGCCGTCGGGCGGCCCGGAGTTTAACACAGCTAATATTGTATAATTCCCAATATTAAGTTGGCATACCTTCCCTCCACCTGCTGCATGGAAATCGTTGCAGCTGGTGCTCAGTTTTGCTGACCAGAGCATCCTGGAGAAGGTCAACTGATTTAGCGATGTACAGTCTCCACTGTCGAGATGTCGATCAGTGTGCAATGCCGAACAGGTTCGGGCCAAACAAAGATGGCTTCCACAGGTTTCCGTTTTTGGTCTTTTGGTCTTTTTGTTTTGTTTTGTTTTCGACTTAGTGTTATATTGTATCTCTCACTACTGTTCTGTGTGTGAGTGAAAAGTCGGAAACGTGTACTGTGTCTTCTTCCCTGACTCCCCACAGTTAGACTACGGACACCTCTAAATACGATTGGACACGTGAAAAAAAAGAAAAAAAGAAAAAAAAAAAGAGGATACATCGTCACACAATTCCACTGTGGAATGGTTTTCAAACTTCTTATTTTTTACCTTTGCCGTGTCCGTTGTCCGTCTTCTCTCTAGAGTTCCAATTTTAACGGATGCCGTTTAATGACTTTTCTTTTTTTAGCCCCTACGGTTGTTCTATTCATCCCAATTGAGCTGAGGAGGATTCAAACTCACGGTCTTTTTCCCAAGAGCTACGAGTATGTAGTGAACTACCACCTTTCAGCCACAATGCAGGAATTCTTTGGGGTTGTGTATCCTAGTATCCATCGCTGATTGAATCAGGGTTTGAACTCACGGTCTCTTTCTAAGTATGTAGTGATGTACCACCTTTCAGCCACAATGCAGGAATTTTTTGGGGTTGTGTACACTTGCCCTTATTCCTGGACTGGCAGTGACACTGGGGACATGTATGGCATTGTATGCCGATACTAACAACAAATTATTGACTGAACCACCTTTGCCTGTTTTGTTTCCCCCTCGCTGCTGCTGAACACATTATGGGAGAGTAGGATGTACTTGTGGCTGTTGAAGGACTGCTTGAGGTGGCGATTACACGAGCTGCTGCATGTGCGTCTTCGAGCCATCGTCTGGCTGCACCCCAAGCCTTCTCTTTCCTCTCAGGTATTTGCTTGCATCCAGAAACGAACCCTTTTTGGTCTTCTCCCTTTTTTTTTCAAAGGGACGACGGCCTTGAGATATTGTCACGAAAGGAAAAGTGAGTCAAGGAAAGGCGTTTTGTGCGATATGGTGGGGAAGGGGAGGGGAAGGGGAGGGGAAGGGGAGGGGGAGGGGAGGGGGAGGGAAGGAGGAGTGGGAAGGAGAAGAATCGGGAGAAAAGGGCAAGGGTGAACACTCTGAAGAGGTAAGTAAGGCACTGCCCGTGGAGTAAGAACAGCAGAGTTCATAAGAGGCGCAAAAGGGGGATAAAGATGGTCTAAATGACAGCAACAAATTGTCAGAATAAGAGGCGCAAAAGGGGGACAAAGATGGTCTAAAGGCTGTCTCTTATACACATCTAGATGTGTATAAGAGACAGGGATAAAGATGGTCTAAATGACAGCAACAAATTGTCAGAATAAGAGGCGCAAAAGGGGGACAAAGATGGTCTAAAGGACTGCAACCAATAGTCAGAACCTTGGAGAAGAATCGGGAGAAAAGGGCAAGGGTGAACACTCTGAAGAGGTAAGTAAGGCACTGCCCGTGGAGTAAGAACAGCAGAGTTCATAAGAGGCGCAAAAGGGGGATAAAGATGGTCTAAATGACAGCAACAAATTGTCAGAATAAGAGGCGCAAAAGGGGGACAAAGATGGTCTAAAGGACTGCAACCAATAGTCAGAACCTTGTCACTCTGATGGTAGTTAAAATAGTAATCGGAATAGCAAAAGCACTAGAATGGGAATAGCAAAAGCACTAGAATATTTACAATAATAATGCGGTGTCGTGAACGTTTGCAACTTTTTTTTTTTTTTTTTTTTTAGAGTAGATGAACTTATTGTTCCCATTTCAGTGTGGCTAACGTTACAGATCAGGAGGAGGTGGGGATTACCTGTTTTTTTTCCAAGTTTAAGGGCATATTCAAACTGGGCCCTAAAGATCGAAGAAAAGCAAAATCAGCGACAGGTAGAGTCCTGCTTTTAGAAGGACTCAACTGACTGCTGATTTTGCGATCCTGGGATTTTGTGGGCCTAGTGTGAGCGAGTATACTAACACTCGCATCTTGTTGTGGTTAGGGTTACACAGATCAGACGACAGCTTGATCTGACGCTTTCATTCGCTGCGCATTACGGCCTTGGCAAAATATTTAACATTTTCATTCACTTCATTATCTGTTTTACACAACTTTTACTTGTCTGATCAAGTTGTCTTCTCTCATTTGTCATGGTGGGGTGTGGGGGGGGGGGGGGGGGGGACGAGACGTGTGTGTGTGTGTGGAGACGTGTGTGTGTGTGTGTGTGTGTGTGTGTGTGTGTGTGTGTGTGTGTGTGTGTCTTCTGACAGCAATCTATGAGGTGGCCGCAAAGCCTTTATCCAAGGATGGAGCGGCTGTCCAGCCAGCAACAGCTAGCGACGCACTTTTGAATGTCTGCATTCGGACAGGACCTGCAGTCATGAGCGGCATCGTACATGCTTTGCTAGGTCTTCATCCTGTGGGAAAGCTCCCGAAGATCTCGAAGGTGTTTGAGCTTCAGTGTGCACTTTGTTTTCGGAAAACAGGAGGGGATTTTGGAGGAGGTCTTGCTATACTCCAGACTTGGATTGCTTCTGCTGTAAGCTGAGCTTCCTGCACCTGTACCTTCTTTCTTTTCCGGTTCTTGTGACCACTATCACAATCTCCACTACCCTTCTCCCCCTTATCGACACTCAGCACTTGGTCTGCTGAACGTATTGCCACGCAATAAATTGAGCTGCCTGAGAAGACAGATGCTTGGCGATCGTCAGCCAACTCCATGACCATTAGCTCTTTGTTTCGCTGTAACATAGTTGGTATTCGAAGAAACCATGGCATACTTGGGCATACTCTGGTGAGAATCGTACATGCAGGTAGGGGATCCATGATGCCGGCATTCCAGATATCATGCGCTGTTCGAAATCGTTGTCGAATGAAACCGTGTCCTCCAATGGCAAAGTGTATGCGGTCTGATTGCTTACTGAAAAGCCATATGCAGGTGACGAGGGGGCAAGAACGGTGAATCACCATGGGCTAACAAAAGAGGAACTTGGATCAAGGCAGACTGAAGAATTCCATTTTTTTAAAAGAGAAAATGAATGAAACACACCCAAAATACTGTGAGAACCAAACAGCAATTCGAATCTGTCCAGCACATCTAGCAGATGATCAATTGCTGAATCTTTGCGTACGGGATAACAGGAGAACAGAGCTCCTTGGTTTGGTCAAGAAGACAAGCAACCGTCTTCACCCGAATAGAACGCCCGGTCATTATCGCTGCATCTGGACTGGAAGTTGGGCCAAATGCAGCTATTATGACCGGGTGTTCTATTCGGGTGAAGACGGTAGTTAGCCAGCCGAGGAGTACAAGCGAGAGAACGCCCGGTCATTATCGCTGCGTCTGGACTGGAAGTTGGGCCAAATGCAGCTATAATGACTGGGTGTTCTATTCGGGTGAAGACGGTAGTTAGCCAGCCGAGGAGGACAAGCGAGTGCAAACGATTGAAATCGATGATGCAAGATGTTGTTGGGGAACGATGGAGTTCCAAACTCTTCGCAGAAGTCGAAATCACAAAGTGAACAGGATAGCAAACAACGACAACAAGACGAAAAGACGAAGAACACTAGACGAAAACATGCATGCTTTTTCTCAAAAAGGTTATCAACCTTCAACCATTAGAAGACTTTTCTCCCGATCATCCCCAGCGTAGAGAGAAAGGGGAGAGAAAAGGGAGCGAAGGGGAGAGGAAGAGGGAGGTGAAGGTTCCTGGAGCAATCCGTGCAATATGGAGTACCGGATCCTGGACCGAAGCAGGGGTGTGTGTGTGTGTGTGTGTTGTCATATTCACTATACACTCAAAAAAGCATGACTGATGACTGTGCCACACTGTTTCGTCAGACTTTCACCGACTCATCTTTGTGTGTGTGTGTGTGTGTGTGTGTGTGTGTGTGTGTGTGTGTGTGTGTGTGTGTGTGTGCGTGTGTGTGCGCGTTTCCCTGATGTTAATTGTTGGGTTGTGGATAGTGAAACGTATTGCTGCAAGACTGATAAGTGTGGTTGGTTTTTTCGTAATACGTTTCCATTTCTAGGTATACATAAAGTACAAGTAGAGCAGTGAAAGGACGAGGATGCTAGGTAAATTATGGGATCTGTCTTTGCCACAAATTGTGGTTGGTGACTATGGCATTTGCTAGAGGATTTCAAGTCCATATTTTTTTTATGGAAAGAATAAGCAGATGGTCCTGTTGATGTCGCATCAGCGATTTGGAACTTTGCGCTCATGACAGTTGAAAAGGGGAAGTATTGCTGTGCGCATTGTATGATAGCGCCTTTCTTCGAGGGTGCATAGCAGTAGTTCACTGTCCTCGTGTGCAGTTCGATCGATGTTTATCGATGGTTCTGAGTGGGCGGAGTGTTTGCGTGGGTGTGTTCCTCTGTTCATCGTGCGATTGTGCCTCGATGATCGTGCTTTTCTTAGAGTGTGTACAGATTACACTGTCATTGTATGCTGAGGTTTAACACTGTGAATCCATCGTTCTGGTCGCCCTCGTTGTTTGTGTTATTGCTTGTGTTTGGCTATTACACTGTGTTCCCTCAGCTACATGCGCTCCCTCCTGGCGTGTTGGTACCTGGTGAAGCAGAGATGGTGCTTTTGAGGTGGATGGAATCACTGGCAGCTGACCAGCGTCGGTTGGTTCTAGGACCGCTGCCGTTGAATACGGAAAGGCCAGCGATTGGAGGAAGGACAGTGGGGATGGGACAGATGGATTCGTCGTTAAGATGTGTTCTGCGAGAATTCATAGAGAACCACAGGTACACAACATTGCAATAGCATTCGTTCTAGCAGGGAGAGAAAGGGAAGGGAAGGGGCAGGGGAGGGGGAGGGGGAGGGCAGGGAGTGCTTGCTATTGTTTAAATTCTGTGCCTTGTGCTTGCTCGATTCATCGATCCATTTAGCTCAATAAAGGCTCAATCTGTGGAGTGGCTGCAGTCCATTTCTATTCTCCTTGGCTGTGGCAGTGCTTTCACATGTTGCCCCATCCATACAACCTTTGAGAATCTTTGTTAAACATTTTTTTCCCATTTTATGCATGTGCATTTGTGTGCATGCCATCAAATGAATGCTGCGCACACTTGAGAGAGAGAGAGAGAGAGAGAGAGAGAGAGAGAGAGAGAGAGAGTTCCAGGTGGGGTTGAAGGAAGAGGGGGTGAATTTGTGCCTTGCGATTAGGGTTGCAGGTGGGGTGGCCAGAAGAGGCTGTGAGAATTTGTGCCTCATGCGGTGGGTTTACGTCGCAGAGAGCTGGTGTCTGAGCGCCTTCACATGCATCACTGAGCCAGTGAAAGATGGGTAGGAAAGTGCGGACGTCGTATGTAGACAGGTGCACGTGTTGCAGAGGAGAATATAGAAAACGCATTTTGGTGCATGTATGTGTCGTAGAGAGATCGTCAATCTGTCCACCTGCAAGGAGATTGAAGTCCAGAGCATGTGTGCATACCTGAGGGGATGATGAAGCGGGGTAGAGATGGATGAGTAGCAGAAAAAGGCGTCACGGGGAGGAATGGGGAAAGGTTGGTGTTTTCCCTCTGTGGATTGCATTCGTGATTGCTGCAGAGATGCAGGGAGAGTAGTATGTTACCTGGTGGCTTTTTCACGGCAGGAAAAGTTTGTCGCAATTCCTGATCGTCTCGTTGAGGATCGATGATGATGATGATGATGTTTAACCGGACGGAGTAGACCCGGACAGAGTAGATAGCCTGCAGATATATTGTTGCAGTTACTGAACTTACTGTATCATTACACGGCATGGTCCATGAAGTCTCTTCTTCGTTGCGAAGTGACTTTGGTGAAGTAAATGCTTTCCCGATACGAGTGTGGAACGAAAGCGATTCAGCAAACACCTTCTCAGAGGCCAAGGTGGTAAATCCACCTTCGCTTCAGAAGGTGGCTAATCCACGAAGTTGCACGAGCGTAGAAATGTCAGCGGTTAGTTAGGACGTCCTGCTCAAGGCCCTTAGCCGCCCTTAGGGGCCCTTAGTGGCCCTTAGTGGCCCTTAGCTACAGAAGGTGGTAAATCGACGAAGGTGCAAGAGTGGAGGGCTTGGGCAAGTGGTAGCTTTTATCTTGTCGAGTTCTCAACAAAGGATTCACAGATTTTGACTTTCGTCACGACAAAATGCTGGCAAGATTTCCGCCTTCGCTTCCTGGTTCAGGTTGAGATGGGTGGGTGGGCATTTATCACATCAACTGATACGAGCAGAGAGCTGATATAGAGCCGACCTTATAGCATCGAACGAAGTATTCTGCAAAGCAGCAGGTACAAACAAAACCAGTATCCATCCCAGCTGTGTCCTGTGTGCACGCGCCGGTTGACGTGGCGCCGCAGAAAAGCTCGACCTACGGGAAGAAAAAGAAGTGGTTGGTGGCGCCAGGTAGGCGGTATGCCTTGTCCGAGCAATGGTTCGGAATGCGAGGGGGTGGTCAAAATGTGTATTGGAAGAATGAGCCTGGTAGGTACTTACTACTTATATATGGTTTAACAGGAAAATGCCATCAGATCATGGATGGAGGCCCTGTTGCTACACTTTTATTTTGAGGCACTTGTGTGTCAGGAAAGAGCACGGACACTCAGGTTTGACT
The DNA here is from genome assembly GCA_003427395.1 of Chara braunii. Taxonomy (NCBI): domain Eukaryota; kingdom Viridiplantae; phylum Streptophyta; class Charophyceae; order Charales; family Characeae; genus Chara; species Chara braunii. The sequence continues at coordinate 1,531,735 of BFEA01000028.1, forward strand.
GGAAATCTATTCTTGCAAAATTTTGGTTGCTATTTTCAGTGCAATACCACCCCTTCTCTCTCTCTCTCTCTCTCTCTCTCTCTCTCTCTCTCTCTCTCTCACGGACACTCAGGTTTGACTGGAAATTTATTCTTACAAAATTTTGGTTGCTATTTTCAGTGCAATACCACCACTCTTCCCCTCCCCGTTTGCTCCCAAACAACGACCACCACCACTAACCCCCCCCCCCCCCCCCCCCCCCCCCCCCCCGCACACACACACACACACACACACACACACACACACACACACACACACACACACGCGCGAAACAGTCTGGCACGGTCTTGCTTTTTTTGACTGTATAGTGAATATGACAAAACACACACACACACACACACACACACACACACACACACACACACACACACACACACACATGCACACAAATGCACACACGCACACACACACATACACACAAACACAAACACAGGAGTTTGTGGAAGTGCGAGGGAATGGTTTCCTGTGAGGAGTTCTTTGTGGTCTTGTACGATGACATAGGCACTGCTCCAGCAGGTGTGGTTTTATTTTTATGGACTGTGGTTCATGTAATTGTTCTTAGATGCTTTTAATTTATTGTTGAAGTCTGAGCTGTCAGAAGCTTTGTTCTAATAATCCTCTTGCCTTTGGCCAATTAATTGAGGATTTTTGTTTTTAGTCTTTTAGATGCTTTTCGTTACTGTTGGTGGCCAACTAATCGAGGAATCTTCCATTCACATACGGTGAACTTATGATAGAGGAAAATCCTATCAGCTTTGACTGTGTGCTTGCCCATCATGATGACGGTCATTTGTCTGGGGGTGAATGTAGCCCAAGTAGAGCCTGAAAGCAAGAGCATTAATTGATTTGATCCACGACTCCGTTCTGGGTGCGCTTGTCCATATGCGCCTGTTATAGTAAATTGTTTTCTCTACCGTGTTTCAGCGCATGTATGGTGAATGGGAGGTTCCACAATATCCACATGCCTTGCCACGTCTGGTCGGGTATCCCACCTACACCTCGCATTTGCGAACTCCCCATTCAACTGCATCTCGGAGACACGGTCGGAGATCTTCCAAGCACTGGCTAAATCCAGTGATCTCCTTTCACGACAGGCTGTGGTCCCCGGAACGAGTTGTTCATTCCAGGTGTCTTTCATGCATGCTCAAGGTGTCTTTTTTTTTCTTTTTCTTTTTTTTTTTTTTGAAGTCCATGGTCTTGTAGACGCCAGTCACTGGAGCAGTAGGTCGTGGGTGTCCTGGAGTATGAGACCACCTTCCATCCCATCCTCACGTCAATACTCCTAGCGCACCCCCTATCCCACTATCCTACCTCAGTGTGACCAGCACTGAGGACCATTACCCTACCAATGGGCAGGTATCTTGGACTGGACAGCAGTGATAGGCACCAGGGCTGATAGGTTGCCCTGCTCAGCCCTGGTGGAAGCGGAATTGGACGAGCCTTGTCGAACGGGAACTTTGGACGCCAGGCCCAGACAATCTACTACAGGTCCCAAGAGACTCTGGGCCCTAGGTTTCAGACAGGGTAGCACCCATTGAAGCAGTCTTACCGTCCTTCCCCTAGGTTACCCAAGGCCAGGCGGAACTGGCCTGAGCGACTTATAGTCTTATACCCTTACCCTTTCCCCAGGGTCTAAGCCTTACATATAGCCACTGGACAGTTCTACTCGAATGTCAGTGGGAACTCCGGTGGCCCATACCTGTCCCTACCGCAGATACTAGACCCCACCCAGTGACTAGACCCCCCCAGTCTGATAGTTGTGTAGTTCGAAATGTATGTGTATACCCGAAGGTGCTTCTTGTATCTATGTATGAAGATGTACAGACAGCACTGTGTGTGGAAACTTGTGTATGTAGCCCGTAGGCCATGTATAATTCGCAAGCTATGTATATGCCCGAAGGCTGTGTGTGCTCTGCGAATCGAATGTATCGAGATGTATAGGCAGCATCATGTGTGTATATCGAAGAGAGAACGGGGTAAGCTGGACAAGGACCCCCCCAAGATCCGAGCCAAGCTCGAACCCGTGAACTTGAAACATGTAATCGTATGACTCTACCATGTGAACAGCTAGTGGAAATGGCACGAATGTGTGATATGCCAGACTGGGGAGATCAACAGAACACCCAAGACCAACACCCCCAAGCAACCCATGTGAAGCCCAGAACCAACATACAGCACCGTGAACGGTTGGGTGGTGCGCAGGCAGTGTCTGTAATAGTACCATGCGTCAGCCCAAGGGAGTGTGTCCAGCCCTGCATCAATCTAACGCCCTGCCGGTGTCCATGCGCAAGGTTGCAATTGAGTTTTGAACCCGCAACCTCATACCACAATGCGCATTTCCAACCGGTGCTCTAAGCCTCTAACCACTGAGCCACATCAAGTGGACTCTCCAGGTGTCTTTCATGCATGCTCCACGCATGAAATAAGTCAGGGTGCTTCTTAGTACACCTTCCACTAGGTGAAAATCCTGTAGGAGAAAGCTTATTCCTTCCATTTGTTCATTCGTTGGGGTGTGTCAGCATAGCAAAACCTTACGTACGTGAGTCTTAAGAGGTTCCCCAGCAAGAATGTATTGGGCTCTCCACTTTGCTGGTCTACACCACCCCTTTTGGGGGATAGGTTCGTTGCGGATGTCCTTTTCGGCTTGCCCATGTAGGCGGACGTTGTACTCTGTGAGATGGCTATCATAGCGTCATCCGGCGGCCCCAAACCATCCATAACACATGCTTTTTGTCAGTCTGTTCGCCTTTCCCTCCGCCTTTCCTCTCTCCATTGTTCTCTTTTCCACCATTACTTCTTGTCTGGATCCTTTTTGCTGCAGGTGTCCTTCTCGGGTTTGCCCATGTAGATGGACCTTGTACTTTGTGAGATGGTTATCATAGTGTCATCGTCACAGGGTGGACGGCAGGCTAGGAATTCGCATGCAGTAGCATCAAGGACGCTGATAAAGATGCCTACCCTGGCAAGCCAGTAGTCTGTCCTCTCCCCTTGCTGTTTTTTTTTTTTTTTTTTTTTTCCCCTTCCTGAATACATCGAATTTTGAAAGTTTGAGATACCGGGGCCATTACCCGGCTTTGACTGAGAGAACTTTGAGAGAATTTTAAGCTACTTAGAAAATAACTACGACAAACTACAGAAAACATGTCTGCCCACAACAAAACATGCCACCACAGAGGTCCTACAAATGCTCAAGACCCTGTGGATCCCTAGCAACCCTTCTAAAGCTCTCCGGCACTGTCTTACTCCCTGCCGAGCTCTTCCAGGCCTCACACCCCCACCCTGCTGGGGTACAGAGCCGCACGACTCGCCCCAGCTCCGGCCAGCGTCGTCCCAGCAGCAAGCCTTGGTTGTCCCTTGGAATGTCCACCCCAAAGCATCCCCAGATCTCTCTAGCAGGCCTCACACTCCTGCATCAGCAGGTTACAGGGCAACACCCCAGCACCGGCCAGCGTCATTCTGGCATCGAACAGCCGCAGATCACCGAGTATATCAGCAATGGAGCCATCTAAGATGAGTTGCTAGAAGTCCCCAGAATCTTAAATCATTCTTAAGACCCCCATTGGCAACCAAAACCAACGAACCATGGATAAAGGAAAAACTCAGAAACATTCATGGTGACTACTCAAAACTCTACCAAGTCACTAGAATATGTGTCAAAAAGCCTCCCAACCACGAATCAGGTAGGTGAAACCTATTCAATCCACCTACAGCCACCTCCAGCATGGCTGTTTTCAGCACGAACCGAAGCTCTTCCAGGCCTCATGCTCCCATCAGGTTAGGTTACAGAGTTGCACCACCTTGCTCCAGCACCGGCCAGCATTGCGCCAGTTACGACCCCCGACGACCACTGAGACTGCCCCCGTAAACAGCCCCCCAGATCTCTTTACCGGGCCTCACGCCCCCACTAAGCTAGGTCACAGAGTTGCGCCACCTGGCTCCGGCTCCGGCCAGCGTTGCTCCAGCATCGGTCTTCGAGGGCCACCGAATTTTTGGCCACCCTTCGCAGGATCACAGATGACTTGCCAGGTAGCACCTATTCCTACGACCTCCTCGAGAGGCAAACCAAATGGAAAGAAATGGAAAGAAATACTAAACTGGATGTTAGAATTCTTCGAGAGAGATCGCCCCTTCCTATCCCTCCCCCCTCAGCCCTACACTGCCTCCGCCGAGGTGAGTCACCCACTCTCCCTCGGCCTCATATAGGACCAACCCTCTACCCCTCTTTCCCCAGGAGCACGCAGTTCCCACCTAAAGCATGCCCCCCCACCCCTTACCCATTTCTGCCTCCACTGGGACTGACGTTGACCCACACACCAGCCCCTGCCCCAGAATAGGGCAACCCCCTACTCTGCCCCTACCTTCTTTAAGACATTCACCCCCCACCTTGTGATGCCCCTGCAAGGTAGAGCTCCCCCCACCCCCTTCTTACCTTTCAGCCCTCCAGGAATGATCCGAGCCAGCTGACTACGGTTATTGATGACACACTTACCAAAAGGTCGATCGCAATAGAACAGATCCCTACGAATTGTGCTGTCGATCCAGAATGGATAATATATGTTTGTGTGTATGTGTGTACATGTAGATGAGAATACTTTACTTGGGACTTTTAGAAATTATAGTCGAATTTCAAGGGTATGTGTGTATGTGTGTACATGTAGATGAGAATTTGGCTGATCAGAAAATAGAGGATAAGATTGTGAGTTTATTTTTCCAATTTTGAGAAGCTGAATTTATAATTGTGTATGCACTAGATTAGAACAAGAATATAGGAAATTAGAAGATACAAAATTAAGATCAGTGAATCAAATTGAAACGGCAGCCGACGCGAAGAGCGCCACACATGACGCGAAGAGTGCCACACATGTTGACACAAAATTCTCCTGCTCCATCGCCGCTGTGATTATTGTCCCACTACCTGCTTCTGCGTCTTTAACCGGCGAACCAGCTCAAACGAACGCTTGAAACCGCCAGCTCTTTTTGACGCTCCAGCTTGTAACAAGCCTCTCTCCTCCCTCCGCATGGGAAGATGCTCCTCACCTTCACCTGCTACCCGCACTGCCCAACCAACCTCCACTAGATTCGCGCAGGAGCATAAGAGCAGGGCCACTACCATGCCCTAGATCTCATGAAGACTATCATAATCAACCCGACAACCTCCCCTTCCTCTAGCGTGCCATCCCGCGACACCACATAAACGAAGCACGGAGCAAGAGACCTCTTCAGCGTAGATTATCAAGGCTGGAAGAACCCTCAGCCGAAGCATCACGTCAATGGCCGCACCAGACAAAACCAACAAAGCCTCGCGTTATCGCCTGCCGCCGTACTCCCAATTGCCCACATCAACTCCTTGATATTCCTTGCAGAGAGCCGTGCCGACAAGGCGCCACCAACACGAACCGGCCCATGTCGATAGTGGAGCGGCGCGGCGCTCCCGATCGCGCCGCGCCTCTCCAACCTAACTCCGAGAGTGTTACCACCGGATAACCCCGAGAGTGTTTCCAGCGGATGGTTTGGCTTATGGGACCATTCCGTCTGGTGGTGGAGCCAGGGAGGCCTTCATCATCGGCAATTTAGTTTTTTAGATAGGGGAGGCTCTAGTCTAGGCACACGTTTTGCTCTGGTTTTCCATCTCCCGATAAACCAACCTCCTTCCATCCAGTATGGTTGCACTTCGTCATCCCAACCTGCTAAGGTCCTCTTGGAGGAGGGGGGCACAGAAAAAGGTGCTGAACCACCTGGCCCACAAACTCCATTCTTGAATACCCCTTTTAGTCATTGTTTCAGGCGCCGTCAGAGTCCCTGGAGTAGTGGCCCTTGTCAAGCACCCTTTCTTAGGGCCTCTCCCCCTTCCACCCTTGTGGACGCATGAAATAGAGGGGGGTGGAGAACAGGCATCCTTTCTGAACTTGCAGTGTAAGACAACCGTCAGGTTCAAATTTTATGTAGTGACCAAAGTAGTTTCCCCAACCTGAAATCAATGGAACCAAAGCACTGATGAGTCGGTGTACAGCGGAACCTCCCAAAGACTTGCCTAGAAGAATTCGAAGCACTTACTCGAGGAATTGGGCTCTCCCCTTCCAGCCTTGTGGATGCATGAAATAGAGGGGGGTGGAGAACAGGTATCCTTTCTGGACTTGCACTGTCGGCAATCAAACCACCAGTATTCTTCCCAACCATTTTCCCCCGACGTGGTCATGCACGCATGGCAAGTCTCTGGGATCGGCGTACCGGAGCAAAATGGCTAGAAGCACAGCCCGCCAGCACCGGTTTATGTCGTTGTGGCATACCGGGGAGTCCGCTTCAGCAACAGGAAGCCGTTTAAGTACCGGTGGCATTCTGGCGACGACTCCGCGAAGCTGGAGGGGACGACTACCTTCTTTATGTGTGTCTTCCCACGAATACAACGTATGGTCATTATACCTGTATTTGGGGCATCTTTCAGTCTAAATACAGCTATAATGACCGTGCATTGTATTTGTAGCTGGAGTTGACTCTCGTAAGTGGCAGTCCATTTGTTGGATTAAAAAGAAAGATTCACTTGTCTGAACAGACCTTGAGGAATCGGCTGAAGAGCCCAGAAACAAAAGGCAGGGCAAAAAGGTAAAACAAAAGGCGGGTGGCAAAACTGCAAGGCCTACTGGACCTGCAAAAAAAAAAGACCTTTGCTGTTCGGATTCTGCGGAAATGAAAAAAAAAAATTGTTTGCAGGGTGTATCAAATGTTTCAATGTGTTGTGCAGCAGGTTTGCATACTCCGCTTCCGTTTGAGAGGAGACGACCATTATGCATGTCGTGCTCGTCAGATGTGTGCATGTGGTCGTGACATTCCTGAAGTTCGTGCTTGTCTATGGGTGGGTTCTCCCTGACATTTTAAGTATTCCTCGTTCCCTGCATCGCATCTTTGTCCTTTTTTTTTTGTAGTTCGCATGCTTGTAATTTGTTTTGATTGCTACTAGAAAATCATCTGCGAAGCAAGCCATCCTTTTTTTTCTCCTGCCTGCCAGTGTACTCTGTAGATGACTGCAGCTTGACGACGGAAACAATCCGTCATCATGGTTTTGCGGTTGTCAGTTGTATGTGTGTTTGTGTGTTTGTGTGTTTGTGTGTATATGTGTGTATATATGTGTGTATATGTGTGTGTGTTCCAAAATACCCCATGGCGTATCTGCCATGCACTCCACTGTTACGGTGGTACAGCCACTCATCATTCCATGCTCATGCTATGTTAGGTTATCTATGGGACACTGGACCCGGTTTCCAGCAGGTGCTGCTCCCCACCAATAGATGGAGCTTGTTTAAAATTAAAAAAAAAAAACACCAGACAATGACAGCACACAAAGACAGTAAACAGGCAGGCAAAAGGCAGCAAGGCAAAAGCATTGAGGTAAACAATGGGCTGGAGGGCATGAGGGAGGCATGAGGGCAGACAATAAGTAAGCATACAAGACAGGGAAGGACAAATGTGAGGGAAACACATAGGCTGCAGGGCACAGGGAGGCAGGAGGGCAGACTATACAGAAGTGCAGGGCACAGGGAGGCGGGAGGGCAGACTATACAGAAGCGCACAAGCCAGGGAACGACAAAAGAAGTACGAAAAACAAAAAAGCGAAAGAAGAAACCAAGTAAGAACTGATGTTGAAAGATTGTTTCGTCGGAGTCGCATGCACCAACAATCTGTGGAATCCCCCATATTGATGCTTCGGGTCGTGAACCCACTGGCCCTTGTTGAAAGTGCTGTCGAACAGCCCACGAATGAAATATAGCACAGTAGGGCAGTGACTCAGTGAAGCGCCAGGCAACGCTACCAGGGCAACCCAACTTCTCCTCGTCAAACTACTGCATGGAACTACAGGAAGAAAAAAAAAAAAAAAACAAGCGGACGAACATCCAGGCAACAGCACAGCGAAGCAGGCAGGGGCATGGCAAGTGGGTGGGCAGCAAGCCAGCGGACAAGCGCAGACAAGGCACTCCACCTACCACATCACAAGTAGAACCCCATAGATCATTGGTTCCGCCACCGTCTGAACCAGGGAGGCCCCCGACGAATATTATATCAGCACCGACGAATATTATATCAGCACCTATGAGCAGGCATCACAGACATCATGAACTGAGCGGACTCCCTAATACTGCAGTAGGCACCCCAAACAAGGAAGCACGGACTGCTTAGGTGCCTGCTTGGTACTTCAGAAAGATGGGAGAAAAAGGCGTACCAGAACGGAGAAGAAAGACGTAGACATGATACATAAAAAGGAGTATGTGGGGGGGGGGAGATTACCACCAACAAATTCAATCCGTCATGATGGTGTTGCAGTCGCGATTTCTATGTGCGGTGATGTGTGTGTCGTTGAGGATATAAGACCACTGTGCTTGCCATGTGGTACATTGTGTCCCTTCATTCATACAAATGCAAACATGACACCCATTCAACATTTCACATCCTTCTTCTTTTTTTTTTTTTTTTTTTTTTTT
>BFEA01000028.1:1548159-1560944 GCA_003427395.1 Chara braunii
TCCCTAAGACAACCCCTACTGTAGGTTTCCCTCTGAAATCCTCACCCTACTGTAGGTGATCACGCGGGAATTTTGTTTCGTTCTTTTCGAATTTTCTTTTTGGATTTCTTTTTGAAACTTGTCGAAACCCCCGATGGCTCGCGGAATTTCGGACTTTCTATTTGGAATTTGCGTTTTATTGAAGTTCTTTTTGCATTAGCTAGGAATTTAAGAATTCAGGATTTCTTTTGGTCGGGCGCTGCCTTTTTACTCGCGCGCTTCGGAGCTCTGATTAGCCGGCGCCCTTAATCTTGCGCGTAACCGTAATTTTGGGCAGGGCACCCTTGTAACTGTATCTTTCTTCTTGAGCTTCGTCTTTCCCGCCCTCTCTCTCCTTTGCTGCGTCTATCCGGCCAGCAGGCTGCATGATCGAATCGATGCGTGGAGAGTGGCTGCGTCCCCCACGCCGCGGTCTGGCCATGCAGAACGTAGGCAATCCCTTCCCTTCTCTCTTCCTAAGTCCTTGCAATTTCGTGTTCTTCGCGCATGCATGCACGCTATAATTCCGGCTGCTAGATTAGATATCTCTCTTAACCAGTTGCTGGAAGCTCGGGGTAGCGCGATCAGTGAGGATCGGCTCACAAGTGAAGTAAGAGGTAAGTTGGAGTGGGAGTTGGGCGACCCGACGAGCTGGTGCCGAGTGCGCGGAATTGACGCGTGCTGATTGATGCGTGGGGCTACGACGGATTGTAGCGCGCGGGCGAACCTGACGGGTGCAGGAGGACTAAGCGGGGTGACGACTTCGCGGGTTGGTGCGTGACGACGGACTGTCCGCACTGGAGAAAGAGAGAGAGAAAGAGAGAGCTGAGGTTGATGGACGTGGATTTGTAATTTTCTTTATCTTTTCCTTTAGTTTTGTATATAAGTTTTGGTTTCGGCTCGAGCGATTCGCTCTCATTTCCCTTCGGCATGTTTGTCTCCATCCTTGTATGATGTCTCATTCCGTCTCGGCCCACCCCACCGCCCCCCTCTCTTTTGTGTGTATGGATGTATGGGATGCACGAGTTCGGATGGAATGATATGTTTGTCGTTTTGCCTAGTCATTATCATTGCTTGTCACTTTGATCCGCCGTTGTTTTGGTATGAGGTCTGATGTTGTTGCGATGTCTGATGTGTGTGATGACGCCTTGCATGTTCGGAAATGATTGTTGTGGGATCACCGAATGATGGGATGATTAGATAGTTGTCAATGCCACATGGCGGTTTTGCATGCAGAATTACCCTCGTTTTTGCAAATACCTCGTGGGGATATGTGTAAGCGCGATATGATTTGCGCAGCCTACATGTGTCCACGCGAGGCGATTCGCGATTGTTGTCGAACCTAGCACCTCCAGTATCGGGATAGACGAGGAATTTTCCTTCTTTCAAGCACGTGAGCTGGCAGGAATTTCCGACACCATATTTGGAAATTCCCCTGTAAGTCAGATGCGTGCAGGAGGCTTCCACTACGCCGCAATGACAAGATGACATACACACGGGACTCAGGGTACTTCGAGCACCGAGAAGGAGAGCATCTCAGGCGGAGATATCCAGAATCCCTGCCTAATCGAGAACCGGTTGTGCCCCAGGGAGTTTCACTGTGTTGTAACCAGCGATCCGAGATGCCCCGATTACCCAATTACGTATAACACGCAATACTTCATATCCCTCGTCTTCGTCGTTATCGCTACCAATTTCCCTCCCTTCCATCTCCTCCTCACGTACCACCAACTCACGGTGGTGCCGTGGAACTTTAATCATGAAAAGAGCTTGTTTGGGATGGATGTAATCAAATCGGTTCAGGAAATCTCGCTCGAATGTTGGAAAATCGACCCATACATAGGTGCTGAACCAATGATGAGCATCTCCTCCCAGTCGTGTGGGAATGTTTACCTGTGCTTCATTGTCATTGTACTGCTGAGCCCGGAGCGTGGCCAGCCATGCTCCAGCAAGGTGATGTGCAGGGTCAAACAGATAGAGATCAGGTGGCGTCATGGGAGCCCGCGCTCGTGGTGCGGGTTGATTAGGATTTATGGGTTGATTGGGGTTTTGTTGCGGATTCGGGTTCTGTTGATTAGCGTTCATGTTGACCGCCCGTTGAGCCGCAAACCGGCTTCTGGTAACGATGGGGTCGCGTCGATGCCTGTTCCGGGGTCGAGGTCGTCACCTGTTAGCCAGATCGCCCAACTATGAATCCTAGAACCCTGCCACATGTCGGGCTCCGATACCAACCTCACGCCCGGCGCGACTTCCTGATCGGAGTGGGATGTGGGTCTGGAAGTGCGAAAAGGGGTGTGCCAAGGATTTTTGGGAAAGTGGGGATGGAGTCCCAGATCAGAACTCAGATCTCCTGTGGCAAAGTTTCAGGGGCATAGGTGCAATAAGACTTAAGGGATGGGGCACATTTGGTCTGATGGCGGTCGATGTCGTGCAGCATAAGGCCGATGGCATGCATGGTGCCTCTAGGGCCGTTCGATCCGTCTGTTTTAGTGACGGCGGTTCGGGAGAGGCCCGTTCGTGAGCGTTGCGATTCCTATGAGTCGGACCTCCGGGTGCAGATGCGTGGCATTTGTCGTCGCGCGCTATGGTTAGGCTCCATAGTTCCAAGGGTTCGGCGGTGGCCGCGTCATCTGAAAAGATTTGTTTATCGATGGGCTTCGCAGCAGAACGATGAGGGCGAAACTGCGAAAACAATTCTCCCCCATCAATCACACGCTGCAACAGATCATGGCAGCCGCAGAAGAAATGGAACGAAAGTTTGCCACAAGTTTCCTAGAAGGAGAAGACTATCCTAGGGAGGGAGACTCGTCCGGACTAGCACGGGCCAAAGCTGCGCTGGCTGCGTTACAAAATAAGTTTGAAAACATGGGGGTTTGTGTTTGGCCCGGTCACATATCTGGAACAGATTACCCCCAAACGTCCAGCCCCGAGTTTGATTACAAGCATGTCCGTCCCCGTGATGACGGCACCCCCACCTCGGATCGAAAGTCCCGCACGGCCAAACGAGTCTTCCGCCTTATTGGAACTAACAAAAACATTGGTCAATCCGATTCAGGAAATCAAAAAAGAACAGCGGGAACATAATGCTCGAATAGAAGCGATGATGAGGTCGATGCGACCAATGGCGGTGCGTGCCGCCCCGACTCAACACGGGCTGGCTCCGACATCCTTTCCCGCAAGGATCCCTGACAATCTGAACGTCTGTTACACGTGTCATCAACCAGGACACATAGCCCGAGATTGCCCCCATCGACCTCCGCAGCCGCGAGTCGGAGCCGCACCTGTAGCAGCAGCCCCGATCGTTAACGGACCTGGACGGGTAGGGGCGCTAATGTGAGAAAGGTTAACCGACCCCCCATTTTTCACCTCAATTTATAAGAAAACCATAAGGCCATTCCAAGCAAACTTCACACCAATCTTTGCCAAAAAACAACTTCATCACAATTTCAGGATTTTCAGGATGATTAACAGCACAAATTCTAATAACCCAAACGGCACCAAATTTGACACACAGCAAGCTTGTCCTAAAACAAAAACAGGCAAAAAAAACATTTCCAAAAAAACACAAAATTTGACCCCGAAACCCTAATTTCAGGATCATTCATCGTTACCCAGGGCCGAAAAGTGGGGGTCCTCGTTAACCACTTTGTCGCTAATGGAAGAAATGGAAGGGGGTGGAAGCGCGTTAGCTACAACCGAAGAGGCCGCTGAGCTTATTCCGTTGGATCAGTATGTAACACTCGGGTATCCGGGAGTAGGGATGATTGGAACGATTAGACCCGCGCCAAAACAGAGGGAAGTGGCGACCTTCTCCAGGAGAGATGGAATCAGGAGGACCCACCTTCGTCACGGAGAAATCGATGTTCTAAACATCGTGCGAGCCTTGGATCATCGGATTCCTCTTCCAATCGGTCATCTACTCTCGATATCAGAACACGTCAACGAACGGATGTTGCAACACTCCAAGGCGAATCGGAAACGATTTGCCCTCGCCCGGCCAGCGAACACAAAAGCAAAAAGTCCAACACAAAACGAGAACGGTGTTGGTACTTCAGACCCAATACGGTTAGGATTAATACAGAAGGACGATCACTTCCTACGAATTAAACCAATCCCATGGAAGTCTGCAGAATGCGATATCGAAGTATGGGGAATCCCGTACAATGTCATTATCGATTCTGGAGCCGCTGTTTTAGCGATCTCATTACGGGTAGTTGAAAGGGCAGAAAGAAAGAACGATCTGATCATGCTTGCCGAAAAAGATCAGCTCGTTTCAGCAGATGAAGAAAATATTAAAACGGTAGGGCGGATGACCAATGTTGCCTTTCGATTGGGGAAAGTGCATGCTATGGAAGATGTCGTAGTCTTAGACGTGAACACTTATGACGTCCTCTTTGGTCTTCCCGCTCTTGCGGCCTTGCGAGCCAATCTGGACTTCGAGAGGCGATCGATTGTCCTCCGAAATACAGGAGGAAAGTCCTATATTGTACCTATGAGGCTGACTCTTTGAACCACCACTAACGTGACCCCACGAGTTTCTCCAATAATGGCGGGAACTCTTCGAGTGATCACCTGGGACAACTCCGCGAACGGTGAGCAATCATCGAAGGATGCGGACAGCAGTGACAAGGACGATCCAGTAATCCGGGAACTGGCACGACAGCGTATCTGTTACCCTATGCAACGAGCAAACGTGAGACCATTGAGCCTGACTGATCGAAATCTACAAAGGACACAAGCGCTGATTTTGGGTGAACCTCTCGTACAGATATCGAGGATGGTCGATTCTTTGGAACCCCCTCGAACCCTATACAAAGGTATCTCCCCTCTCCTCGCACGATATAACGACAAAAGACACTTCTGCGACATCACAAATCTCCCATGATTTTTTTTGCCACCTACAAAAGAGATACGATTGTTACGCTTAGGGGCGGAGGCCAATTCTTTGAAACCCCCTGAGCGCCTCGAAACTGGACTCAGAATCAGAATCACAACGAAGCCCGTGCCATGGCAGGATATTCGCGACGGAGTAACGCCGGAAGAACATGTGGCCATTGAAAACAGGATGCGCAAATGATGGCTACGATATTTTCCTGGCGATCGGACAATTCCTTCATTTTCGCACCCCTGCATGAACCCACCAAACGGGTAAGCACGAAACAAATCGACGTACGAATATGGGACCAGTTGTACGAGCTACGCGTGCCCCAGTACGTACCCGATGAAACTCATCACCTCATCGTGGATATTATGAAAGCATACCAGGGTGCGATTAGCGTGACGGACATAGACATTGGCCTGTCGCTAGTCATGCAACACGAAATTCAGACCGGGAACCATCCCCCGATCCACTGTAAACCCTACAAGTACTCCCTGGTAGAACGGAAGACGGCTCTTCAGCGGATCCGGGAATTTGAAGCCAATGGATGGATCGAGCCTGCTACTGGGCCCTGGTCATTTGTGGTAGTACTAGTGCCAAAGAAGAACGGGCCGATTCGCATATGCATCGATTATCGCAAGCTGAATGATATCACGATCAAAGATGTGTATCCCCTTCCCCGAATTGATGATTTGTTGGTTGCGAGTGGGTGTGCTAATTATTTCAGTAAATTTGATATTCGCCATGGTTTTCATCATATTCTGGTTAAGGAGGACGATCGGCCGAAAACGGCCTTCGTGTTATTTAAGGGCACGTGGCAGTGGGTTCGGTGTCCAATGGGGATTTGCAACGCGCCTGCCACATTTCACCGGGCTATGAATGTGACATTCCAGAACTTCGTTAACAAGACACGGCTAACTCAAGGGATGATTAGCTTCTGCGTCATCGTGTACATGGACGACATCCTGGTCTACTCGGAAACCTACCACGGGCATGCACAACACATCGAATGGACGCTGGGAGCTCTGAGAGATGCTGGGTTCAAGATCGCGCTCGAGAAGAGCGAGTTTTTCCTCTCGGAAATCTCATTTTTGGGCTACGTGGTGACACGCGGAGGACTGCGGCCAGATTCGAGAAAGGTCGCGGCGATAAAAAACGCCCCTGTTCCCACGTCGCTGACGCAGGTTCGAGCTTTCTTGGGACTCGCATCGTACTATCGTCGTTTCATCAAGGGTTTCGCCGTGATAGCACGCCCCTTACGAACTTGCTGCGGAAGGACCAGCCTCTCAGCTAGGACGCCGAGTGCGAGCAGGCCTTCGCCCCCCTCAAGGATGCCCTGGCGACAACGCCTATTTTGATCCGGCCGGACCCTACAAAGCAGTTTATTCTCATCATGGACTGACAGCCGGAGGCGATTTCCGCCATTTTAGCGCAAAAAGGGAGCGATAGTCGTGAACACGTCATCGAGTACGCATCACGCACAGTGCCAGATGAGCGAAGGAATGATTCGGCCCCGCAAGGCGAATGTTATGTCGTGGTCTAGGGAATCAAGCACTTCCATCCGTATCTCTACGGACATAAGTTTCTTTTGGTGACTGACCACGAGCCGTTGCTAGCGCTGAAGAGACTCACTAATTACATGGGCATGATTGGGCGATGGGCGGTGCGCCTGCAGGATTACAATTTCGACATCATTCATCGAAAAACAGAGAGGCACGGCAATGCGGACGGACTGACACGTCCGCACAGACCGGCTAAGGTATCTAAAGGCGAATAAATCATCCCCTGGAAGGAGCCGGAATCGGCAAACGGGCCCAAGTACGGACAAGTGGCAGTTCTCCCACGTGGCAAGAAGCAGGCACGTGGCAATGGGTGACGGAGGTAACTCTGCAGCTCCTCTCTCTCCCCTCTCGTCTTCATCTTTTCTCTCTCTTCCCGATAAATTTTTCTATTTTTGCGAAGTGATTTCACGCGTTCAAGTTTACTATGTCCCTATGTTTCCTAATAGGGAAGGTTACGTCGAATGGGTAGATTGTCGGCAGTGTGTCACGCGGGCCCATGGTTCTTGCATTCAGTATAGAAATGGCGATAAACCTTGGTTGTGCCCCTTATGTCGAGATGATAAGATCCTGACTGAGGCTCGATTTCTCGATGCCACGTCTGAAGGATTAGAAAAGACCCGGAAGTTTAAAAGAGTCGAGGTATGGACGGACATTGCTTTAATCGCCACCCTAGTAGGTAACCCCCTCTAGGACTTCACTAAGGAGGACCGAAGGAGGGCCAATGAAAGAGCTCGGGACTATCGTTCGGTTAGAAAAACGGAAGACGGATGGCAGTGGCCCTTGAATGGTAGTACCGCACCCGTTCATGAGGTATGACTGGGTAAAGACAACACACAAGGAAATTGCAGCCCACTTTGCCGTACGGATCACGGAAGCGGCAATTGACAAAAATGAGTGGTATTGGTCCAATATCCGTGACGATGTGAAATTCATCGTCGCGAACTGTCAGGTCTGCGCCGCTGACAAGGCGCCGATTCAGCCGCCAAGATCGATAGTATTGACGGTGATTGAACGACCTTTTCAGAGGGTTAGTATGGATACTACCGATATTGTGGTACCCCCTGGACCTAATAGCTGTGAGTATTCAATCCTACTGGTGTTTGTAGACCATTTCTCGAAATGGATTGAGGCATATCCGTGTCGTACACGACAGGCGGCTGAAATTGCGTGATACATTAACCGTTTTTTAGGAATGCACTAGGACACAGAGGAAATCCTTACCGATAATGGGGTAGAATTCAGAAGGGAAGTTTTTAGGAACCTGGTCATACACGGCGTCGCTATTCGGAATACCACACCCTACATGTCACAGTCTAACGGGCTGGTAGAAAACGCGAATAGGGTGATAAAGACAGCGTTGCCATGAAACATCGCGACACGGGATCCGAGGCCCTGACCCGATATTGTAGATCATACCCTGGCAGTCCATCGAGGAACGCCCCACGAATCGATGGGCCTGAGCCCCTTTCAGTTACGAACCAATAGCGTGGCCTGCGTTTCAATACCGAGCCTCCTAGATGAATCTTCGTTGAACCGACGGCCCACAAGGGCTACGGTTCCGGACAAGGCCAACCGGCACCTAGAGCTGATGGAACGGTCCCTTCCCCGATTAGCCCGGAAACGCCAACGGATGACCGAATTGGCTCAAGGCCGACAAGTCCGTAGCTATGAGGCCCGGAATGGGAATGCGGGACCACGACACCAGTATAAATCAGGGGACATCGTGCAGGTAAGGAAATGTGCTCGCCAGGGTAAGCTGGCACCACGATTCTTCGGGCAATTTCACGTGGTCGAGCTTGGACCGAACGGAGTGAACACGGTGCGGCTCGTGCCTGAGGTGTCCGGCAGCCGATCGGCTCGTCCGATCACTCGCCACGTGTCCTATCTGAGGCCCCTCCCTTCCTCTCCATCTCTAGCTGTGTCTGGTTCCTCCTTCGGTATAGAGAAGGACGACGACTCCTTATCGCAATCTCCCCCTCCTGCATCTCTCGGCCCATCTCTTACTCCGTCCTCGCCGCCATCGCCATGAGTTTTTCCACCGAGCGAGCTCTCAGCGATTACATGCTGGCGCCATGTGGCGACATCTCGGCAATCCGGCAAGTCTGTCATCCACTGATCAGTCCGGATCTTTTTCGATTTGCCCAGTTCTTTAGCACAACGGGGGTGTATGCAGCGACAGAATTCCGTTTTATGGCTCATCGTCAGGCACTCGTCCTTGCGGAAGCCTCGACTTACCGTCGGCTGTCCACACCTGGAGTCAGCCACGTGTCGGTCGTTGTCGTCTTCAGCTTTGACATCAGCACAATAGATCCTCTACGACATACGGCCATTCGGGCGGAGCTGCGGAAGTGGGGTCAGCAGTTGGCGGCAGAGTGGGATCAGTGGCTTGCACGACACGGTGACAATCTCGTCGTCACCGAAAGCGTCGACATCGGAGGGCTCCGTACGTCCCGACACGAGCCACCGGTGGCGTTCCCAGAACTCATCCCCTTTCAACGCCCTCAATGAACCGATCCCAACTATCTACCTTTGCTCTCCCCTCTCTCTTCCCTACCTTCTGGCAATCTAACCTTTGCCCCCGTCTCTCCTTTCGTTTTGAATCACTCGTTGTCCCCCTCCTCGATTGAAGACAGTGGGAACAGTAGTGAGTGCACTTCATCGATCTCTCGGTGTGTTTGGTCAGGGTGCAGCTGACGTGGACGAGGGACATCGAGCACCGCGCCTGGATCGAATACGTGGAGCTGTTGATTGTCCAAGCCTGGAGGATGGAGGTGGAGGGGGACCTTCTCGGATTTCTCTCCGGATCGGTGCAGCCCGGCCATCGATAGCTGATCGTGCGAGAACTCACAATCCCCCTCGCGCAGCTGGTCGACGATCTCTTCCTCGACATCATCTCGCAGTGTGATGAAAGCCCAGTCCCGCACGTCCTTTCGCGAACACTGACGCCCCATCTGCAGTGGTCGGCTTGTCTTGAAGAGCAGGGAGGGAACAACAACCCGCCATTGCAAGCCGAGTACCTGACCCGCGAAGGATAATTGACATCTCCTTCTTCCAGCCGCACACAACCTCTGAAAACGAAGTACTAACGTTGGAAGAGGAAGAAGAAGAGGACGGCAAGGAAGAAGAAGAAGAGACCCCAGAAGAAGGGAGTTACAACGAGCATAGCGAGGGAGAGTAAAGCGAAGAAGAAGAAGAAGAAGAAGAGGACGAGGAGCAAGAGGAGTCTCAGTGGGAAAATTCGGGCAAGGAGGCGAGCCGCACAGAGGCCCAGAAGGAAGATCCAGAGGCGACAGCTCGGCGCAGAGAAGAGATCGCGGCCGATAAGCAGCCACTAGAGTACGTGAGCGGAACGGTTCTGCCAGCCTTAGACAATCCGACAAGGATCCGAAGCCGCCCAAGCCAGAGGATGGGGACCCTACTGCCGAGACTTTGAGCGCACCGGCCAGGCGGCGGCGAAGCCGATCCCCCTCCCACTCCACCTCCACCAGTCCGGCAGTTTGAGCTCGTACCAATGCGGGGCATCGGGCTTCATCCCCGGTCCTTATACCGTCGTCCCCTTGACTACCTCACCTTCCGACAAATCACCACCCGCGTCACTTTCCCCCGCAATCCCTTTCCGATCGACACCTTCCGCCTCTTCTACGCCACCCGCCTTGCTGTTACGGTACACCCGCATCCCTCTACTCAATGTGCCACCCCTGTCTTTTGTCTTCATGTCCTCCTCTTCAGTGCCGCGTGGCGGGGCCACAACATAGTCGAGGTCTATTGCATGATTACGGGGACTATACCCGCATGAGAAAACCACGATCGCTTCCGCACGACACTCTTCTGAACCTTCACCACCCTCTACCCTGACTATCTCGCATCCCTTTCTCATAGTGGTACCCGATTCCCTCGCTATCATCGGATCATCCGATATCAGGAGCTTCCGGTGACAATGGCGGGAATAAAAAGTTTCCTACCCTCGCTCCCGACTAACCCACCCCCTCGCTATGCCCTCATGTATCGCCTCCCCTTTCGCTTCCCTAGCGGTCATTGATGCACGATTGATTGGCGCGTGCCACGGCGATGGCACGTATAATCCCCTCCTTCGATCGAAGAGAGCTCTTCCTGAGGAATTTATAGGAGAGAGTCACGTTTGCCACACTGAATGACTTCCACACTCTTTCACACGGTAGGTGGCAACGTAGAGAGCTTCGCGTGTGGATCGATTAGAAAGATCGACACGTGTTGAGATGCCAAGCAAGCAGGAGCTTGCTTAAGATTGGACCCCCCAAGGCGTCACATATGTGACGAACCACTTTTTGTGCCGCGCGATTTTCTGCGCAACGACAATAAGGGGTCCTAAGATGGGAAGGATGGGCCAATTACGGGAGATCGGGATCGAAGGAAAATTGCATCGGTGTCCTCACTTCTTCGTATTTTTGTGTTGCCTCTTATCGGATGGTTGGGTTCAGGGCTGGGCAAGTCCCGGGATGATCGGTTGAGTGGCTGACGCGCCGACAAGAGGCGCGATTAATAATGTTTGACGTCGCTTCTTTCTTGTTCTGTTGTCGGGTTCTTACCGCGGAGATCACGCGGGAATTTTGTTTCGTTTTTTTTTAATTTTCTTTTCGGATTTTTTTTTGAAACTTGTCGAAGCCCCCGATGGCTCTCGGAATTTCGGACTTTCTGTTCAGAATTTGCGTTTTATTGAAGTTTTTTAAACATTTTTTTGCATTAGCTAGGAATTTAGGAATTCAAGATTTCTTTTGCCGTGCGCTGTCTTTTTGCTCGCGCGCTTCTTTTTGCGGCTGCAACGAAGCTCTGATTAGCCGGCGCCCTTAATCTTGCGCGTAACCGTAATTTTGGGTAGGGCGCCCTCGTAACTGTACCTTTCTTCTTGAGCTTCGTCTTTCCCGCCCTCTCTCTCCTTTGCTGCGTCTATCCGGCCCGCGGGCTGCATCATGATGCAGAATTAAACCCTCGTTTTTGCAAATACCTCGTGGGGATACGTGTAAGCGCGGTATGATTTGCGCAGCCTACACGTGTCCACGCGAGGCGATTCGCAATCGTTGTCGAACCTGGCACCTCCAGTATCGGGATAGGCGAGGAATTTTCCTTCTTTCAAGCACCCGAGCTGGCAGGAATTTCCGACACCATATCTGGAAATCCCCCTGTCAGTCAGCTGTGTCCAGGAGGCTTCCACTACGTCGCAATGACAAGATGACGTACGCACGGGACTCAGGGTACTTTGAGCACCGGGAGGGAGAGCATCTCAGGCGGAGATATCCAAAATTTCCCTGCCTAACCGAGAACTGGTTGTGCCCCAGGGATTTTTACTATGCTGTAACCAGCGATCCGAGATGCCCCGATTACCCAACTACGTATAACACCCAATACTTCATATCCCCCGGCTTCGTCGTTATCGCTACCAATTTCCCTCCCTTCCATCTCCTCCTCCCGTACCACCAACTCACGGTGGTGCCGTGGAATTCCATCGCCCCGTATTGGCCCTACACGCCGCGCAGAAACTGCAGACGACGCGGCCACCACCGAACCCTTGGAACTATGGAGCCTAACCATAGCGCGCGACGGGAAACGCCACGCATCTGCACCCGGAGGTCCGACTCATAGGAATCGCAACCCTCACGAACGGGCCTCTCATGAACCGCCGTCACTAAAACAGACGGATCGGACGGCCCTGGAGGCACCACGCATGCCATTGGCCTTATGTTGCACGACATCGACCGCCATCAGACCAAACGTGACCCGTCCCTTAAGTCTTATTGCTCCTATGCCCCTGAAACTTTACCACAGGAGATCTGAGTTCTGATCTGGGACTCCACCCCCACTTTCCCAAAAATCCTTGGCACACCCCTTTTCGCACTTCCAGCCCCACATCCCACTCCGATCAGGAAGTCGCGTCGGGCGTGAGGTTGGGCGACACAAGACAGCACGTAGTTCAAACCTACTGAGCTACTATAACACCTGGTCTGTTTTTTTTTTTTTCCAATGCCATAGGCGCCCGTGGGTATTGAACCCATGACCTAAATGCCACTTGCATGCCTAACCTTTTGACCTAGGCTGCTTGTTCCTATCTTAGCAATGTGCCAATAAAAATCTGCAAATTAGAAGGCTGTCCGGAGGGTGAATCTGTCAACCGGCAGGGTTGGACCCTTGGATCCCAGATACGCTTCAGGTATCGTAGCGGGTAGCGCCATGGCAGGATAGGGCGGGTGACAGGTGACAGAAAAGGCTGGCATTGTGTTTGTTTCAAGCATTATGGTCACTTCCTACCCTGACGGCCTTGGTGAAAAGGCTGGCATTGTGTTTGTTTCAAGCAT
>BFEA01000028.1:1594002-1611457 GCA_003427395.1 Chara braunii
TGTTCTGTGTATTTGCGACGGACCTACTTTGTGTCATCCTAGAAAAGTGGGACTCTGCTCATCACCTTTTGAATGGCTTTGTGGCAATCTTAATTTTGGCACTAACTGCCTGAGAAAAGCGAGCCTGGTGCTCATGTTGGACCTCGTCGAGGAAGCTTGGTGTGAAGCCTGAATGGAAGTATTAATTATGGTGTGTGGTTTGTGCGGAAGAAGTGACTCCCGTTCGACTGAGTGAAATAATCAGCCGATGCTTCAGCCTGTCCAGATGAGCTGTAACCGCCTCTTCCTCGTGCTGACAAATACTACCAGCCTGTCCCCTCGGGTGGACCAGGTGAAGGGCACTGCAGTTTTTTTAAATCATCAAATTGGCATTTAAAAAAAAAAAAAATCATTCCTTTACATGCAAATTGGATCCTGTCTATTCTGAACGGAGACGGATTGCTTTGGTTTGTAAAACACCCAGCTTGTCTGGCCATGTACTGGAGTTAAATTTTGAACACTATTCTAAACCCAAATCTGATCCTAAATCCCAACCACAATCCCAGCCGCATCGGGACCCAATCCCAATCACAGCTTAGCCCATTCCCAACCCCATCCCCAACCCCATCCCCAACCCCAATCACAACCCCAATCACAACCCCAATTACAACCCCAATTTTAACCCCAATTACTATACTACCCCAATGACAACCCTAGCCTCAAGTCCCAACCCCAAGCCCTAGGCGCTCATGCCCGTCTCCAAGCCTATTTCCCATTCCATCCCATTCCCAGTGGGGAAGACAATGCATATCTCAGGCATGCCAGAGTGAAGAATGCTAACGATATTCTTTGCTGCGGCCAAATGCTGCCTTGTTCGGCGAATGCAAATATGCTTGACGTTTGTAGGAGCAATATAAATCTCTTCCATCTCATCATAGTTTCTGTTTCTTTTTTGTGGGTAACAGAAAAACCCTTGACAATATTATGCAACACTTTTTTGGCCATTAATGTATACATTAATGGTTGGAGAGGTGTAGTTTTCTGTGCTGATGTGTAATTTTGTGTACGCTTGTGTAACGGCATTCTAGGTGGTTTCCTGACACACTAGAACTCCTTTGTGGTTTCCTGACACACTAGAACTCCTTTGTGGTTTCCTGACACACTAGAACTCCTTTGTGGTTTCCTGACACACTAGAACTCGTTTGTGGTTTCCTGACACACTAGAACTCGGTTGTGGTTTCCTGACACACTAGAACCCCTTTGTTCTTTTGAATGGCTTGTTACTGTGTCATGCCCCAGGAGAAAGCGCTTGACAACATCAATCTATTTTCGATCATCACTATTTTAGCATGTGTTCTCGTGCTGCCGATCGCATTCTTCACTGAGGGAATCAGGCTGACACCGGCTGCCATCAGCGCTGCAGTAAGGAGCAATACCAACTTGAATCAGAAGCCCCCTTGAATTCTAGTGTTCTCTTTGAAAGGCAGTAGTGAATGTATAGCTAGTTGCAATGATTGCATGACCGCAAATGCTGGTCGTCTTTTGGATGCTCAGGCTCGACCTGGTGCTTGGCTGACGCATCCACAGGAAGAAAGGTGCGGAGACTCTATGGAAGCTATCCTAATGTCAAATTTTCAACAATTCTTCAATAAATGACAATGTTATTTTGCATCATTTTTTTTTTATTCAAAGACTATTTGATAATTGTGAAATAAAAAATACAAGGATAAAGAGAGAGTCCAATCTTGCTAACAGTTGGCAACCTGTCAGATGTTACAGAAGCAGCCACTGTCCAACACTCCCTAACCCCCCAGCACCCACACAAAACCCTGTTTGCCCCTCTCTCCCTTTACTTTACCTTCTTCTTTGTCCTCCTCCTCCTCCTGATTCTGCAGCTTTCCCTGCTCCTCTGCTCCTCTTCCACATTTTCATCATCGCCGTTCACGTTGTCCTCGTCCACCTTGTAATCGTCGCCGTCTTCCTATTGATCTTTGTATCAATCTGGTTGTTGACTGTACGGCCCACACCGTGCCCCCACTTTCGTGTTGATATATTCCCATGTGCCGCCACCAGGATCATCATCATCATTGATGCTTCCCTAACCCTGTGCTGCAGACTTGTGTTGCTTGGCGTAGCCCCCACCTACGTAGTCGGACCTCGGAAGCTGAACCCGTATCCCTGCGCTATAGCGGTATCTATAGACTACACCCCGCTCTTTCCAGCGAATCCGAACTCAATCATCCCAGACAAAACGACTGCCCTCTCGCCCCGCCCTCTCCCACATCCCTCGAAAAAAAAAAAGAAACCGCCCCCTTTGATGCACATACATGTGCATATATTGTGTTCTGTGACTTCTGTCATGGATTGTTCCACCCCCCCCCCCCCCCCCCCCCCCCCTTTCCGGAGCTGTTTCCACCCAATATTGTTATGCTGGACTTGGCAAGTCCTTTCTGTTCATGGCCAGGCTCTTGCCTCTGTATTCTATGCGGTTTTGCTGTTGCTTTTTATCGTTTTGTGTTCAATTAGTGAATGTGACTCCCTTGTGTGGCTGACGACTCTCTTGTGGCACACACACACACACACACACACACACACACACACACACACACACACACACACACACACACACACACAGAGAGAGAGAGAGAGAGAGAGAGAGAGAGGGTGCGTGGTGCAGCCACTACCTCATTCTTCTCCTGCGATCGACTCTCCGAACACAACACACCTTGATAGTAAATGTATGCTAAGCTATCTTTCCGGTCCAGTGCATCCATAGCGAGGCTGTGTTGCTCATGTGAAAATAGGAAAGAGAGGTGAAAAAAAAAAAAAAAAACANNAGAGAGAGAGAGAGAGAGAGAGAGAGAGAGAGAGAGAGAGAGAGAGAGAGAATTGTTTTATGTTTGCGTGAATCATGTTATCTTGTCATGCAGCTGATTCAAAGCGTACTGAGAGTGTGTATTAAACTGTATTTTTGTTTTCTTTATCCTAAGTGCTGACCCGTTCGGCCTTTTGGGCCCATCTTTTGTGCGCAGGGGCTAGATGTCGGTCAAATTTTGACCAGGACACTTATAGCGTCCATTTGCTTCCATGCGTACCAGCAGGTTGGTCTTTATT
Organism: Chara braunii; assembly: GCA_003427395.1. NCBI lineage: Eukaryota > Viridiplantae > Streptophyta > Charophyceae > Charales > Characeae > Chara > Chara braunii. Next base: position 1,597,096 of record BFEA01000028.1, read on the forward strand.
CCTTACTTTGGATTGAGAGGGAGCTGTGAAGTCTCCATTTTCGAAGAACTGAGTATTATAGTTAGTAGTTCGTAGTACTTTTTACTACCTATCCGTATTTTTCTATTTTTCCAAGGCCGGAATGCATGACATCTTTTGTAGAGTTTTTTTTTTTTTTTTTTTTTTTTTTTTTTTTTTTTTTTTTTTTTTTTTTTTTTTTTTTTTTTTTTTTTTTTTTTTTTTTGTCAGCCCAATTTTTGAACTATGATTTGTGTGTGCCATCCTGTTTGTTGACAAAACAGCACCCGCAAGTATTCATTTGTGGTGGCTCCTGTGTAGTGTACGAAGCCTCTCCCTTTCGACGAAAATAAATAAATCAATATAAAGTTATAAACCACTTAAATTGATGAGTGGAAATTATTCTACCAGAAACAGTGCTGCTTCTGATACCGGGCACGAAACAGAGCCCTGTTAATGCGAGGCATAAGATATATAAGAGGTTCATTACACCTCTGTGTTGGGCTTCATTCAGTCAATCGCCTATCTACGCAATGCGTACTTGTTCCATGCAATGGGCCATATACAGAGCCTGCCTTAGGATTATTGCCCCCTGCAGATACCAGGCCTAAAGTAGTATGTGTTAGCATTGGTGTTTCTTGTTTTCAGTCCAGGTTCATTGCTTAATTAGAGTGCACGGCCAGAGCGTCTTGTTTCATTCTAGGCTCATGCATATGCTTATTACCTTGCATGGCCACGGTGTCAAATGAACCTCTTTTTTTTTTTGTCTTTTCGAACCTCTTTTTCATTTTTAGGTGCGCATTGACATGTTTTGTTTTCAGTTCAGGGTCATGCGCTTAATTAGCACGGCCACTGTGTCTTGTTTTCCATCTAGCTTCATGCATGCGTACTTCGCATGACCTCAGTGTCAAGTGAACTTCTTTTCATTAGGTGCTGATCGCCTGTGCTTTCTGGCTGACATGTTGAAGTCCCTGTCTCTGGGCAACTGCTTAAACCACAAGTACACCACGCACCCAGCCTTGCAGTCGGAAACTTGTCGCCACAAGAAAACGACTTGGAGGCCGAAACGGCAAACGGTGGGCCGGCCGTTGATAAATTGGATCGGCGGGGTCGCGTTTTCGTTTCGGCTCCAGAATTTGAGGTGCCCGGGCCCGCGGCCCAGGTGCCCATATGCTTGAACCACAAGTACACGATGGCCCCAGCCTTGCAGTCGGAAACTTGTCGCCACAAGAAAATGAGGCGAGGACGAAACGTCAAACGGTGGGCCGGCCGTTGATAAATTGGATCGGCGAACGAGTCGTTAAAAAAAAAACAGGGCAAGCCTAGGAGCTTCTTCTATTTGATGAAGCTACTGGTTGGCGCCGTATAGCAAGTTCTGTTTACTCTTCTGATGACAAGTATTTGGCGGTCTTAAATGTTTTTTGTTTTTGTTTTTTGTAATAGACTTCTTTCTATGCTGGGTAAGGCGCCCGCCCGACTGGGTATCCCTGACCAGACATGCCTGGCGTAGGCAGGGGGGACTCTGTCTGCACTGGGAACCAGGTGGGTCAATAACAGGGCAAGGATACAGATAAAAAAAGATGATGACTTCAGGCGAGGATTGCTTTTTTGTGGCCTTTGAGCAATCAGACTCCAGTTCGGTGATCGGCCACCCAAGGGGGGGGGGTGTTCCATCCCTCTGTTTTCGAACCACGCCCAGCCCCTCCTCCTGGGTGGTGCCCAGGGCCCGGGTAGAAGAGTCTGACCTCCTCGGAAACCGGCAGCTCGGCACAGGAGTCCTAAATGTTTAAAGTTTAAACTTTAAACGACAAATCAGAGGTATCTTGTTACGAGATACTGGCACCTTTCTGGCGACTCTTGGCACTGGAAAGCATTGCACTGCGGTTTACAGTCTAGGTTCATGCATGCTTAACTTGGATAGTTGCAGGTGTGTCATTAAGACATAATAAGAATGATGCTACGGTCCATGTTCTGGGCCGGGGGTGGTGGTGAAATGTTCTGCAAGGGACTCTACCTTCCTTCTGTTTCAGTCTTCCGGAGCATGCAATATCTGTTCGAATTTCCAAAGCATGGGGAACAACTTGCATTTGACATTTTCTCTGTTGTTTTGGAGGGAGTTTTAAACCTATGTCGTTGCTGAACCCAAGGGGACGGCAACTAGGTACCAGGATAGGTATTTGCGTGTGACAAGTTATGGAGAGAAAAAAAAGAAAAGAAAAAAAAGAGCAGTTGTGCACTCGTTTGTGGACAGTTATCTTACAAGGGCCTTGGCCTTGGCTGTGGTGGTGTTTTTTTCTGATGATGGCAACTGATTCTTTTTTTCAAGGTTTCGTATATGATTCTGGCGAAAGTGAATCCCGTCACCCACTCGGTAGGAAACTGCGTGAAGAGGGTGGTGGTAATTGTGAGCTCCGTCATTTTCTTCCAGACGCCTGTTTCGCCCGTCAATGCTCTCGGTGAGTTCACTCGACCTTACACCGCTACCTTCTTCACCCGAAGAGCTATTCAGGGTCAAGAAGGTAGCTTTGGCCAATACGTTGCAACAACGCATCTGGGCTGCGAGCGTGTGCCTCGTGCGTTGTGAAGCAGAAATTTTAGGTGCTGTCGCTGCTGCGCATTAAAAAAAAAAAAAAAAAGAATTACATATCTCTATATATATATCGTCAAATATATACCTCCTGATGAGTCGGTGAAACTCCGACGAAACAGTTTGTCACAGCCCCTCGTTTGTTGTCCTCTTCTCCCTCCCTCTCTGCCTACGGTTTACCGGCCAGTTCTATTTGACGATATATATACGGTTTACCGGGCAGTTCTGTTTGTGACGATATATATATATATATATATAGGGTTCAGCCTCCTGATGAGTCGGTGAAACTCCGACGAAACAGTTTGTCACAGCCCCTCGTTTGTTGTCCTCTTCTCCTTCTCCCTCTCTGCCTACGGTTTACCGGGCAGATCTGTTTGTGACGATATATATATGCGAGGATAAGGGTCCTCGGTAGGCCTATGGGGCCCTGTTTGCAGCCTTACCCTCCCTAAGTGAAGGCGGAGGTGCCCGCCCTAAGTGAAGGCGGGCCTGGCTTTTTTGCAAGAGGCCCTCGACTGTCAATTTCATATTTGGGGTCCAGGCAGTTGCGACGCGCCAGTTGGTTGAAAGAAACACAGGCCGAGCACCGAAGACATTTCCACGGCCTACCGGGCCTTTCCAAAGAATGCAGGCCCTGGGCGTGATTTGCAGCCTCATACAGAGACAGTTGGGCGCCCAACCAAACGAGGCCCAGCAGCCCAGTAGCTGCTGCATCCAGGCAGCCTCCTGGGGCCTTCTGGAAGCTTCTGGGCCCAGGCCAGCCCAGCCAGACTGCGAGAGCTGGCCAGCTCTTTTCCATAAAGGAAAAAGCTCATTCAGGCACTCGCATGCTGGCGGCAGCGCTGCTGGAGCTCATGCTCGTAGGCTACTGCTAGCGCTGAGAGGCGAGGTGCAGCACGTGCGGTCGTGCAGAGGAGGAGGGCGCTGCTGAGGGCAGCGCCATAGCCCAGCCACCATCGGTGGTGGGCTTGGACTACAGTGAAGCGCAGGGGTGGTCTTCGGGTCAAAGAGAGGACAGGTGTGGTGTAGTCAGGGGATAGGTGAAGGATGATGATGATGATGATGATGATGATGATGTGAGGGCACGTACCTTGTATTGGCGATTGTCTGCATGGGCGACATCTGCAAGGAATTTTTTTATTTTATTTTTTTTCTGGGCTGTGGAATACGCGACCTTACCAGTTTGGGGGTAAAATTAGATCTGAAGTTTTTTGGGTGAGAGAGGGACATATTACAGTTCCCCTATTTATCAGGTGGGAAGCCTGATATATTATTCTGAGGAAAATGTTCCCGGATGAGGAAATGGCCAAGTTCGCTGGGACGTGTGGATATCAAGCGACATCCAAAAAAACAAAAAGGCAGAAAATTTGGCTGCTGATTTATGTTCCCAGAGTACCCAGGGACCACTTGTCTGGCCGGGCAAATGAATAAATTAAAAACAAAATTAAAAAAATCATTAAATTTTAAAAATGTTTTTTTTTCGTTTTCTTTTTGGGCTAAGAAATTCGATCCGACCCTGAGGCCAAAGTTGCTCAGGCTTTTTTTTTTTGTTACAACTTTCATTTAAAACCGGGAAACGGGCCCTGCACAACATTTGTTTTTTCAACTTTTTTCGGATTTTGGGATTTTTTATTTTTCTTTTACATAGACTGTCCCTGGCCCTTGCCTGTCCGGTGCCGTTAAAAATTAGCTGAGCAGTAAATGGCATTTCTGGAACGAGTCATGAGAAAGGGCAACTGTCTCCTTCTCCACTGTCAAAGTTTGACCTTGCACGGCGCAACAAAAAAAGAGAAGCGAGAATTATTGAAACTCACCAGGTCCAGATATAGTTCAGATTCAGAGAAACATCAGTGACATCACACTTGTTGAGTAGAACAAGAGTATGTCAAACTCGAGAGTTCGAGAGCAGCAAAGATTAACGTGAAGCTTGAAAAACTTGTGGTTATGAAAGGATAGACAGATTGAGAGCGCTTTCTTGATTCTATGGGTGGTGGTGCGTGGCCATTCTTAGTTGGTGGAGTGATTTGTCTGGTTAATTCCGTTAACGAACGAGGCCTCAGCCTGCTAAATAGCTACGTGGGCACCTTTCCTCGTGGCCAGCTTCTTAGAGGGACTGTTAAAAAAAAAAAAAAAAAAAAAAAAAAAGAAGAAGAAGAAGAAGAAGATTAAAGACACATTGGAGGGTCGGTTCATGCTATAGGCATTTTGTCGTTGTACATTCTTTTCAATTTTTGCAAACCTTTTTTTTGTTGTGTACAAAGTTGCAAACCTTTTTTTTTTCATTGCTTGCAAACCATGTGCAAGGACAATGAGAGAGAGAGCGAGATGACAGAATCCAGATAGCGCAATGACATTGAAAGCAAGAAAGTCCCACAGTGTGTCCAGATAAGCAGCATTGCACCAATATTACACCAATTATGGAGAATCGAAACACTGAAATGGAATGTCAATGAGAGCTTTACTCTCGTCCCCACCCATATACGTAGCCTGGCGCTTGGCGCCCAGGCAACTCCCTACACAGCTACTTCCTGCCTACGAATTGACAATGCAACTGTTGACGTCAGCAGCCACCGAAGTACTTGAAGATGTCGACCAATGCAGACCATCGCCAATACCAGGTATGCGCCCTCACATCATCATTCTCATCTCTTTCACTCTCTCCCTATCCTTGTCTTCTCCCTTATGCACGAAGACCACCACCACCTCCACTGGGTGTCCAAGCCAAGCCCTGGCTATGTAGCGCTGGCTATGGCGCTGCCCTCAGCAGCACCCTGCCTTCTTCCAGCGCCCGCGCACACTTCCTGGCAACTAGCGCTAGTGCACAGCACACAGCCTGCGAGCGCACGCTCAAGCAGTGCTGCCGCATGCACTGCCTAGTTCCCGAATGACTCACACCAGTGGCGAGCTCTTTCCTTTACGGAAAGTGCATGCCCAGTCTGCTCCCTGGCCGGGCCTCGTGTATTTCCAGTAGCTTCCAATCGGGCCAAAGTGTCTGCGCCCAGGCCCATTTAGATAGTGCACAGCACACACAGTCTGTGAGCGCACGCTCAAGCAGCGCTGCCGCATGCACTGCCTAGTTCCCGAATGACTCACACCAGTGGCGAGCTCTTTCCTTTATTGAAAGTGCTCGCCCAGTCTGCTCCCTGGCTGGGCCTCGTGTATTTCCAGTAGCTTCCGATCGGGCCAAAGTGTCTGCGCCCAGCCCCATTTAGACAGTGGCCTGGGACCGAATTGGTCGAGCCTGCCCAACCACCCAGGCGTAAACGTGAGGTTCTCCCGGCTTCGCCTGTGCTGCTGGAAGAGCCTAGAAGGCTCACAAATTATTTCTGAATCCTGATTCTCACGAGTACGGAGGATGTAACCAACTGGCGCATGGCAAGTGTCTGGTGCCCACCAAACTTTGCCAGAATTGACGAACTCAGACCATATTGAAATTCAGGGGCCCGCCTTCACTTAGGGCGGGCTCACGCTTTCTGAAAGGGCCCTGCAGGGGCATGCCAAGGAGCCAACTCGTAACAAGGCCTCGTCGAAGATCCATGCCCACATGGGGTTTACAACGGGCTCTGCTTGGGCCCCTCAGGCTGGTCTCATAGCCCTATAAACAGGCATTGACACATATTTGCAGGCCCGCCTTCACTTAGGGCGGGCACGGCACTTTCAGACACTGCCGAGGGACGAAATCCTCGCACTTTTTTCATTGTGTAGAATGTGTACAAAGTCGCAAACCTCTTTTCATAGTTTGCAAACCTTCGTCTTTTGCCTTTGCCGTAGAGGTTGTCTTTTGCAAACCTTAATTGTCTAGTATGTCTACAAAGTTGCAAGCCCTTTTTTTTTTTTTTTTTTTTTTTTTTTTTTTTTTTTTTTTTTTTTTTTTTTTTTTTTTTTTTTTTTTTTTTTTTTTTTTTTTTTTTTTTTGTGCAAACCTTGTTCTTTTGCATTTGGTGCGGAGGTAGTTTTACTAGTGCTACGTATCTGTACTCTATATCCACATGACAATCTGAGTCTTGGACTCTGCGGTGAATAACGAACTGTGTCTTGTCTTGTGTGTGCTTCTCCAGGAACGGCGATCGCATTAATGGGAGTTTTCTTGTACTCGAGAGTAAAGGCAGCGGCAAAACCAAAGAAAGCGTAATTTACAGCAAAATGCTTTGCGTTGCTTGATTTCTCACATCTCCCATTCTACGTATGTCGCCGGGCCCGGGTGGTTCCACTCCATTCCCCTTTGGGCTTTGGCATCCTCCACATGGTCCCCCTTAGGGTAGCTCCCTCCGTTCCCTTTCAATTTCAATTTCCATTTCCATTTCCATTTCATTTACGGTTGCTGCGATTCTGTCCCCCCCTTTCAAGTCCTGAAGCATCGTTTTTTCGTTTGCCAGCGGCAGTTGGCTTTTTGTGCAGAACGAGGGCTTTTTTGTTTTGTTAGCTTTGTCCATCCGCTCACGCTGTGATGGGAATCTTTCCACGTCGTCTCCATAACTTCTCAAGTTTCCACGGCCTTTTTTTTTTTTTTTTTTTTTTTTTTTTTCCCCTTCCCCTACTTTTTGACTTTTCCCTTTTTTACTTTTTTCAAAGCGTTTCATTGTCCTTCCCCCGCCCCCCCCCCCTCCCCCCCCCTTTCCCAATAGCATAGCATTTGGCTACCTGCTGCAATGAGGAAGGATGTTCTTCCTGTTTACAGGCACTCCCAGGTTGGGTCGCTACAGCCTCAGTTATAGTTTTTATATGATTATATCCTGTTATTGTAGAGTAGCAAGGTATGTATGAAAGCTGCTATGAACAAAGAGTAAGATATTAACAGTAGTTTTAAATAACTTATTCTTAGTAGTTATTAGTTATTAATAAGCAAACAAGAGTTTTAAAGAAAAGAAAAGGGGGAGGGGCGGGGGGGAGGGGGAACAGAGGGGAAAATGGCCTTGCCTTCCATCATTTTCCATGTGGAAGTGTCTCTTGGACTGTCTCCCCTTATGCACCATCAGAGGAGGACAAGTGAGTTAAAATAAAAGAAGCAGAAAAAAAAAGGTCTTTTTTTTTTCTTACTAAGAAAAAAGAAAAGTTTTTGACTCTGGAGAGGAGAAAATGTCAGGAAGCATGTTGCACGGCGACCCTTCCGACTTATTCACCATTCTGGGTGGAGAAGAAGGGAGTATGAGCTGAGGGATGGGGAGAGGGTAGTAGGCAGTCATATATATATATATATATATATATATATATGGGTTCAGCCTCCTGATGAGTCGGTGAAACTCCGACGAAACAGTTTGTCACAGCCCCTCGTTTGTTGTCCTCTTCTCTCTCTCTGCCTACGGTTTTACCGGGCAGTTCTGTTTGTGACGATATATATATATATATCTATATCTGTGCTAGCTAATCATCTGTTGAAGTCAGCCAGCCAGCCAAAATGAATTTTGTCTCTTTTTATTTTTTCTTTTGCTCGTGCTAGCGATGTAGAGGAGGCAGGTAATGGTCTGTCTCCCTTTTTTTTTAATATGTTTTTTAACTTTTTTTACGGGAGGGGAGGAGCGGGAAGGGCCCATCTTTCTGTGATCTTCTTCTTCAGAGGTTCACTGAAGAAGGATGCACAATGCTGACCCCAAGTCTTCTTATCTATTTTTGGCACTTGCTCTGGCGGGAAAAGTTTTTAATACTACGTGTTTTTTTTTACTAACCTTTTAGCACAAAGCCGAGCGCGCCCCTGTAGTCTTCTCATCGATTTTTGGCTCTTTCTCTTGCAGAAGAGTTTTTGATACTTCTTCTTCTTTTTTTTTTTCTTTTTTTTCTTTTTTTTTCGGCGTGAACAATTTCACACTCCAATAAGCCGGTTCTCTCTTTTCGAGTGTCTTACCCTCCGTAGTTCAGCAGGAAAAACATGTTTTGTGCAAAGGGAATGCCTCTTTGCCATAGGCCTGCACAGAGTATGGCGCAACCGGTGGTCGGGGCGAGATTTCTTCTTCGTTTTCTTGATTGCGGTTTGTTTATATGCGGATCCTTATTGACGCTCGCTACGGGTATCCGTGCGAGAGCATCTACGTTAACAAAAACGGCTCCAGTTCGCGTGCCCAGGTATTATTTCTACAGGGTCTCCTGTCCTACTACTGGAGTTTTTGCAGTCCTAATCTGTGCAGTGGCAGCTTGTTCCAAGCTTTTGCATGAAATACAAGACATGGTGGGCCATGGGGTGAGTTAGGTGTCGACAGTTTTTGCGTAAAGGAAAATATATAGCAAGTTGGTTTCACGAACTTTTGGAATTGTGAGAAGTCAAAAAAAAAAAAAAAAAAAAGGGAAAAAAAGTACGGGCTGGTTTTCTCTGTTTTTGCCTGAATTTTTTGTGTTGCTTGCTGTCATCTTTTTATTTTTGTGCTTTTATCTCTTTTTGGGGGGGGGAGTTCCACTTGCGTGTCTTACCTACCAACTGAGCCAGGCTGCTGAATGGGTCCTCTTTTTTTTTCCATCGTTTTTTTTTTTTTTCCCCTTCCTCCTTTTGTTCTTTAGACTTCTTTTCTTTTTTTCCTATTCTTTTTCTTACAATTTTTTTCCCATTTTCTTTCTTTCTTTCTTTTTTGTTTTCTTTTTTTTCTTCCTTTCCTTTTCTTCTTTCTTTCCATTCCTTGTAAAATCAATGTTTTCTTTCCTTTCCTTTTTTTCCTATTCTTGTTCTTTCGTTTTTTCCCGATTCCTTTCTTTTTTTTTCTTTTTCTTTTCTTTTCTTTTTCTTTTTTTTTCCTTTCCTTCTTTTTGTATTTTTCCCATTTTCTCTTTTCTTTCTTTTTGTCCTTTTGTTTCCCCCTTTTCTTCTTTCTTTCCCTTCTTTATAAAATCAATGTGCATTTTATTGTTCCAATCCTTCAACATCATTGGGGAAGAAAGAAGAGGAAGGAGAAGAAAGAAAGGATGTAATATGTAAAAAAAAGAAAGGATGTAATATGTAAAAAAAAGAAAGGATCTTATAAATCAATGTGCATTTTTTTCCTCTTCTTCTTCTTCGGACTCTGTTCACATATGCCTTGCCAAGGCCATAGGACGCCCCTACCGTTTAAGCAAGAAGTACGACAACCAACGCACCTTACGGGCTCCATGTTATGTGGCACAAGTGCCGCCTCAATTGAATCATTGGCAGTCACTCGTAGTCGCGGCACAGGTAGTGAACCTTGACGCCGGCCACAACAATGTCGGTCTCCACGTGCGTGCAGCGATACCGATCAAAAACTAATCTCTCTACAGTCCGCATCGCTCTGTAAGGGCACGACCCCTATTGCCTGATCGCAGAATCATTAGACATCAGGTAATGGGGGGGCGGGGGGGGTCCTGTATCGGGAGGAAGTGGGGGACAGGAAGGCGAGAAGGGGTTGGGGAGGTGCCGCGATGAAGGTGCAGGATGTGGCCGCGTAGGCAGGGGAGGAGGAGGGGGAGGAGGAAGGGGAGGACGGCAAGTGGGAGGAGGGCAAGTCGGGATGTGGGCGCCTGCGCCATCTCCTGCTGCCCCCTTTTCTTTTTAATCAAGCAAGCAAGCAATCAAATTCTTTGATTGAAAGAGGAAAAAAAAAGAGGATCAGCGGGGGGGCGGGGGGGTTGTGCTGCAGCAGCCGCTGCATTTGCAGCACCGTACCCACCACATACCCCACCACCATCCTCTTGGGCTTTTTTCCCATTTTTTAAATTTTCGAGTTTTTTTGTTTGGAAATACCTGAATTTTTTTGTAGGGGGTCTCCTCATGCAGCGTCGAACCACCCCCTCCTTTTTTTGTCGCTTTTTATTCAGGAGAAAATGAGCTGTCCGGGATCCCTGACAAGGCCTACCCTGGTTGCCTGATGGAGACGTCCTGCGATCGGATAGTTGGCGGCCTAGGAAACGACCAGAAATATATGGGCGGGGGGGGGGGGGGGGGGGGGGGGGGGGGGGGGGGGGGGGGGGGATGTCATGAAAAACACACGGCTGGTGATGTCAGTCAAAAGAATAAAAAAGAAGTCGTGCTGGCGCTTCAGCAAAGCCTCGTGCGCAGTTCTTTTCCACCATGGCACAATCCTGATCTATTCTTGGCACTATCTCACCAGAAGTCCCCCAAAAAAAACTGAGTTCCCCCTTGGAACATCGGTGATGCTCGTGCAAAATGCTCGTGCAAAATGACCTTCGCACCAAAACTACGACATATGCTTCGGGATAGAATCATACAACTTCTGCAAGTTGGGTATAGGACCTATAGGTCCTATAGGATCCCTCTAGTGTAACCGCCTGTTCGTTTCCCATCATCATTTTTCTCTGATGCGTCTTCGGCAGGTGGAGCAAAATGGCTGGCGCAGCCAGCCAAAAGAATGCCTGTGCCGTTTTGTTTTTTGGGGGGGGTGCAAGGGGGAGGGGGGGGGTTCCAGGCTCGGCAAGGGAAGGGTGAAAAGTACGGGTGGTTTTAGTTAAACCACCCGCCCGTACTCCCAACGGGCGAAGTTCGGCTGATAGGTATGGCCAAGAAGCAGGGGGAAAATAGACCTACCGGTAGCAAGGGGAGCAAAGCTGTGAAGGAAAAGGACAACGGGCAAAGGGCAAGTGTGTTGGAGCTTTTTTTTTTTTTTTTTTTAATATGCCTTGCAATCTTTTTCATTTACTTTTTTTTCAGAACAATTGAGGAAGAAACCTATGGGCCTGTTTTCTTTACAGATTTTTTTGCACAAAATTATTTCTTGGTTTCTTGTGTCTGACCACCACCGCCGAATTGCCTAAAGAAGAAGAAGAAGAAGAAGAAAAAGAAGAAGAAGATGACTGCTTGGTTTCTTATAGTCCTGAATGCAGTGGGGTGTGGAACGACACTGATTATTACGAGCATGCAGCTGTTCTTAAACCACCAGTACCTGGGCCAGCCAAAAAAAAAAGTCGTGGCCGTTAACGCGCCGCGACTTTAGGGGGTTCGGGGCAGGCTTGGTAGTGTGATGGAGAAGAAGCTGTCGGGCCCAAGGAAAAGGGGCAAAAGGACTGTAGGCTATCCGCGTCATTTATGGCGAGCATGTTTCCACATGCACGCACACAGTACAACAAAGAGAATAAAAAGAAAAAAAAATGAAAACAAGGGGAAAAAAAAAGAGAAGTACCTGCCACTTGGCAGGCAACAAAAACGGCCCTCATGTGGTAGTTATGGCCCATGCTTCACAACTCTCCAAATATGCAAAACGACAAAACTGAATCTTCCACCGGAATATGGACAGATACATGTCTTTGTACATGTGGAGAGTACAGCCCGACAAATCCTTCTTCTTTGGCCTTGGCTCCACTAGTCTCGACACGCACAAAACACACAATGTCATGGCGATGTATCTATCTTTCCATGTTCTAGAGGAGGATTCAGTCTCATTGTGCACATTTGCTTGGCCCTTCAGTGTCCCTCACTTGCAAAATGAGACTCAATCCTCCACTACAACACGGAAAGATACATTGCCATAATATTTGGAGAGTGGTGAAGCAGCGCCCACACTTTTCCTTTCCTTAGGTTTTTTTTTTTTTTTTTTTTTTTTAGGAAGAACTATCTTTTCGCCGTTTCTGACGTGACTCCCCGTGACAGACGGGGAGGGGAGTTGTCAACTGAAAACTGTCGTTTCACAGTTTTCTACAGAAATGCTCTTTCTTTTCTTTTGTTTTTTCTTTTGTTTTTATGAGGACTGCTCTCTCCAGAATGTATCTGACTGCATTTGTGGCCATGCCGAGGGTGCTGCACGAGTGAAAACGACGGGCGGTACAAGTGCCAGTCCACGATGTATCCCAAGTTGGTTCACACCCTCTCCAGGCTCGGCAGCGCTTGGCGCGCAGGCGAAAAAGAGGGTCGGGCCTTAGCAACCGGTACGTACTGGTGGTCTGAAGTAAGAAAGGGAAATCCCCTGAAGTGAGAGAGTGGAGCCCCTCCCTTAGTTGGGAATGCCTAGACTACCGTCTTCCCCCGAACACAACGCACCCTTATTTTGGCTGTATCTGGCCGGAAGTATAGCTTGTATGCATTCATTTTTAGGGTGCGTTATGTTCAGGGGAAGATGGTAGCTCCGTCGCAGTGTCCCTGGGTGTCAGAACTATCATAATTCAGTCCATGCAGGCACTGTCTGACAGTTGACTACAGTCTTCCCCCGAATACAACGTACGGTCGTTATAGCTGAATTTAGATGGAAAGATGCACCAAATTCAGCTATAATGACCGTACGTTGTTTTCGGGGGAAGACTGTAGTAGTCTGGGGATCGAGCAGGCATTATTTGACAGGGATGGTACAGGGATTTTCAACTGAACCGGGGCTGTCATGTACTCGACAGACATGTCCATTCCTTCCTCTTTTTTTTTTTTGTTTTTTTTTTTGTGTTTTGTTTTGTTTCCCATTCTTTCCATCCTTTCCACTGTTAATAAGTTGATAACCCTTTGCCAGATATTTTTTGACAACCCAGCTTTCTGGCCAGGTATTGTGCCCAAACTCAAATTGCAAACTGCATAAAGCATCATAGTGCAATTATGACTCGTTTTTGTGACTCTACTGAAGTCACGTAATTTTTGTGAGAATTCACCGGCCTTGTTTGTTTTTTTTCGAGCCTTCAAATTTATTATTATTTCTTTTTTTTTGAGTAAGTTTTTTTGTTTGCCAAACATTTTCCAAGATTTGTTGACATATACTATTCCTGCAACTCAGCGGCGGTGGCTTCCTTGAGACAATCAGCAACTCTGTTGCTCATCCGCTTAATTTCATTGATATGTCTGTTGCTTGCTTACATGTTTGGAAGTCGATAGCGAAAACCATAAAAAAAAAAAGGACTTGCAAAACAGCACGTGGTCGATTCACCTAGACTCGTTTGAATGGTGACCTGATTTACTCTTAGGTTTCAGCAACATTTTACTTCAAACCACCAGAGTACCTTTCCCTGCCCGAAAAACAAAGTCGGGGCTAGTTTATGATTTTGCATTTTTCAAATTTTCAAATTTTCAGGGATTTGGTAACCGGACGGAAATGGCTGGCGGCACCAGCCAAAAGCAGGCTCAAGTACCTTCGGATTTTTTTGGGCGTGGAGGACGAAATTAAGGCGCTGCATCAATAGCTGGGCGGGCTACCGGTGGTTTAAATCTAGGAAAAATTGCATCTGTACACCCACTTAAAGAAGGGAATACCCGGTATACCCAGTCACTGTGCCAACTTGCACTTATACCCGAAAACTGCGGGAGGTAATTATTTGCATGCCCAGGACTGAGGTGGACCCCAGGTTGGTACCACAAAATTGCGGTTATAACGAAGTACCTGAATGCACAAATTGTGGACATGCCCCTGCAAAATTATCGGCATAGCCGGGACTGAGGTGGAGCAGCCAAATTATTCATATACCCTACTACCAGATGCCTGAAATTATCCTCATACCCGCAGCCGCTGGGCCCACGTGGTGGTGGCATGAGCATAATTTTGTGGTTGCCGCCCCTGGCTGTGGATACACCTGCAATTTTGCCAGCCCATTTCAGGGCATGGGCATAATTTCGTTGCCGGGAACTCGGGGCCTGCGGGACTGGGTATGCCTACAATTTAGCACAGGGGAAAAGTCGGGTACTATGCAAAGTTGAACGGGGTCCGGGTATAGATGCAAGTTCGCTGCTGGGACTGGGTATAGCGGGTATTCCCATCTTTAAGTGGGGTACAGATGCAACTTTCCCTTAAAGCACCAGTACATGGGCACCTGGGCCGCAGGCCTGACACCTCAAATTCTGGAGGCGCGAAGCGAAACCGTGACCGCCATCTAATTTATCAACGGCGGGCGCCGCGTTTGAAGTGTTTTTTTTTTTTTTTT
>BFEA01000028.1:1611552-1629644 GCA_003427395.1 Chara braunii
TTTTTTTTTTTTGTGGACAAATGCTCCAGTCTATTCGTGGGGAGCAGCACGTGCTGGGAACCGGGCCCAGCTTCCCATATAGAGTTGCACAAGTCATTTGAGATGCCGGGGCCATTACCCGGCTTCGGCTGAGAATCAACCTGTGAAAACTATTGAAGAAATTCAAGAGATTTCTGCCTCATTTTCTTGTGGCGACAAGTTTCGGACTGCAAGGCTGGGGGCAGCATGTACTGGTGGTAGATTGGCCAGATCTGGAAGGTGAAGGGCTGACAGCTGCGCCTTGTGGCCCACAGAGCAATGGTGCTGGGAGACAGCTGGTCTGAAGTCAGGCCCCAGTGTCGCCTTGACCGTATCTAATTGGCTATCCTTCTTTTTTTTTCTTTTTTTTTTTTTTCTTTTTTTTTTTTTAAGGGTGACGGCCTTTAGACATTATCATTGAGGTGACCGGCCCCAGGCAATTCATTAGTAGTTGGTTTTCACTCATCATGTTCCATCATCTGGATTCCAACACAGGTCTGTATTTCAGCAGTTCATGGCACTGAGCTAGGCTCTTGGGTGGCTATCCTTTTTGGGTCAAGGCGACACTGGCTACTTCATATGTAAAATGGATTCTAACCAGGAACGAGGTGTTCCCAGTCCGAGTAACCGGCTATCCTTTTTCTGATTTCTTTTTTTCCATCCTCATGTAAATTGATGGGTATACGTATATACAAGGCCGGAGCTCCGATACGTGACGGAGCTCTGCGGCCGATTGAATGGCAGTGGAACCTCCCTAGGCGCTGAGGGACAACTGGGAGGCAGGGAGGGGGGAACGGCGGACAACTCAGCAATTGCTGTGAGCTGGGAGTAGGGTAGATTGGAAAATAGTTTGTCGCCCTCTACATGGGTAGATCTTAATACATGCTGTGACCTGGCTGCTAATTAGGCGGACAGTCAATGCCCTTGTGAGAGGGCAATCAGTGCTGTTCTGCCAGGTATACTTTCTCTGATCTTGTCAGTGGGACGCTGGACCCGGTTTCGAGCAGGTGATGCTCCCCACCAATAGATTCAAGTTGGAGCCATCTTTAAACTGGGGCTTGCTATTGGAGGATGCTCGTATCACCTCCAATAACAGGCTGCCGCAGATGTTTTGTCAAAAAGGAGTATGCCGGAAGAAAAGGCTACACATTGCGTAGAACTAATGTCTGTGACAAGTTGATTGCATAGAACAGGTTTATAAGGCACTTAAACCACCAGTACAGCCGGGGCTATAGTCGCTACACTGCGCGCCAAGCTCTACCGAATTGCCAGCAGCGCACCTTTTTGCTTTGTTGGCTGGCGCTGGCGGCCATTCGGTTTGTGTTTGTGCTAGGGGCGGCTATGCCGAAGGAAGGAAGAGGTTCTTGAGGCGAGATGGCAAGCATAAATGGAGACAAGGCATACCCAATGGTCTCCATCATAGGGCATGTGCTTGGTGAGTAAGGGGAAGTATCCTCCTGACGAGGCTGCTCACTGGGCAGCTGAAACCGGTAGGGGTGAGGCTGCCAGACTGTGGAAGGATTCTATGCAAGATGTTGTAGATCTCGCGGGGAATCTTCTGAGATGAATATATGTTCATTTTTCGATTGCTCAACTGATGATGAGAGTTTGACACAGTTTGTACTTATTGAGTATTTCCAACTCTTGTTATCAATATGTTTGCTCGTGAATGCATGTGCCATAGTCCAAGATTATTGGTTGACCATATATGGGCCTCGCTGCACTACTCTTGAAATGGACAAAAGACAAAAATCATGGCCGTGTATCTTTCCATATTCTAGCGGAAGATTCACTCTCGTTTTGCACATTTTGAGAGTAGTGCAGCGAGGCCCTATAGCATATAGCTACAATATTGGAAGACTATGGTATGTTAAACCACGATTACAAAAACTTGGAAGTCCAAAGATTCAACATTAAGTTCCCCCGCGGCGGGAGTGGTCTCTATGTCGTAGAATGAAATCTGCGTTGTGCAGATGCAAAGACCCCTTCCCGATTACCGATGAGAGGAATTTTCTAGTGTATCTTCATGCTAATGCTGATGTATGCTGATCAGTCACTCGCTTATCACATTGGGCTCCAGAAGCCTGAGCCGCGAAATGTTTGGATTAGGTGATGAATGTCTACAAGGCTGGGGACGTGTACTGGCGGCTTAAACCACCACTGCTGAAGAGTCTATTCGCGGAACCGAAAAACTCTTCCAACCTCAGCCTGCTCAGCCTGAGACGTTGTGGTTGCCGGCAGTGCCGGGTCACAGCGATGCTGATTGATGTATGCATTCAGTTTGCGCGAATTCGTTTCGGTGAGCAAGAGTTTTTTTTTTCTGAACTTTTCAAATATTTTCCCTAATGCATTGGAAGGAACCTTGCATTTCTGATCGTTTCCAGGATTTCTTTTGTCAGCGGCGATGAGGAATAAGATTTAAAATCAACCCCCTGTGACACCCGACCTCACGCCCAGTGCGACTTCCTGTTTCGGAGCGGGAGGGGGCCCGGAAGCGCGTGAAAGGGGTGTGCCAAGGATTTTTGGAAAGTGGGGTGGAGTCCCAGGTTGGAACTGGGATCACTCGCGTCAAGTTTGAAGGACAGAAAGGCAAGTGACTCATCGAAGAACCAGGCTTCTTGATCCAGTTCTCAGAACTGGGTGGCTATGTCCAACGGCCCCGTCGCCTGGGCTGAATTTGGATCCGGATTGGGGGAACACAGTGGCTGTCTCGCTGGGCCAACACTTGTCGCCGGCGGCCTTCACAGATCTCAGAGTCTGACGTGGATGGCCTCAGCCACAGGGTATGCTCCCCTCCTTCAGCTTTGGAACGGGTTCGTCGGACAAATCCCGCGGCTCGGTCGAAGTTACACTGTTGGCACTGAGAGCATAACCTTCGCGGCCAGTAAGAGGCTATCGCGTTCCAGGGGGCAACTACCAGAGTGTGGTAAGGAAGGAGGCGATAGAAGGGAGGGAACTCATTGGTTATGGCGACGAATCCCGGGGCCAAGAAGGACATGTGATCGAGCGTATTGGGACTAATTGGGATTCGGGGA
The DNA here is from genome assembly GCA_003427395.1 of Chara braunii. Taxonomy (NCBI): domain Eukaryota; kingdom Viridiplantae; phylum Streptophyta; class Charophyceae; order Charales; family Characeae; genus Chara; species Chara braunii. The sequence goes on from BFEA01000028.1 coordinate 1,614,606, forward strand.
TTTTTCCCTATAACCTGCTCGAAATCCCATGAGCACACCCTATCGTTCTGTTTCAAAGACAGAAAGGCAGGAAGTCCCAACCTCGATTGTGAAGAAAGATGGTCATTTTCCTAGTATTCCCGGTACTCAGGGTCTCTTAGACAGTCATCCACAATGGAAGGTCGATGTTCATCTTTCGAGAGAGAACTTGGGTCCATGTATTCGCGGGCTTGCGATGTAGTCTAGTCAGAGGTAGGTCATGTAGACACGTGTATACGCGGGGACTTCCTTAGTCGTTCATATATACGCACTCACAAGATGTGTCTCCGACAGGTTGGAAGACAGTCCACCTCGTATTTTTGACGAATCTGAGTTACGCATGCATCTATTTTCAGTCACCACTATCATTCACAATTCAGCACGGTCTCAATATCTAATCAAACAACCCACTTCGACATACGGATATGCAAAAAGGAGAGAAGAATCAGACCATCGTTCAAGGTCATGCAACCATATAATCCCTGAGCTTAGTACTAAGGCCTTCATAGTTCTTAATACAACCATTTATTTGATCGAAGCAACAATAACCTTGTATACTTTTCTTCCTAAAACAGGAAAGAGGCGAGGGAGGAGGGGACAAATTTATACAAGTATACAAGGTTATTATTGCTTCGATTAAATAAATGGTTGTATTAAGAACTATGAAGGCGTTACTACTAAGCTTAGGGATTGTATGGTTGCATGAACTTGAACGAAAGAGGCGAGGGAGGAGGAGACAAATTCATACATCATCAGTGCACGACGAAGCGAAAAAAAATATGAGAAAACCGCAAGCAAAAATGACCAATGTCGGAAGTAAAATTATATAGAGGGTTTGTATAGAACAAGAAAAGCATCACTCCAGCACACCACTCTCTCTCTCTCTTTCTGCGTTCCTCCGATGTGGGCAGTCCGTCGCCTCACACCTGTCAACACCACATAATCGTCACCCCGCTTAGTTCGAGTCTGCAAGCCAAGTTCGCCCGTGTGCCACAGTCCTTCACGACCACACGTCAACCCCGCATACTCAACACCAGCCCGTCGGATCGCCCAACTCCCTACTCACCGTCTTGCTCCTACCTGTTAGCCGATGCCCTCGACCGCACTAACTTCAAAGTCTGATTAGAGAGCGAATTAGTCGCGCTTGCAGAATTTATAGCACTTAGTATCCGAACGAGATAACCGGGATATCGCTGAAGTGGAAGAGAAGAGGAAATGCCTACAGCTGCATGGTCGGGCCGCGGCGTGGGGATTGTAGCCACTCTCCACGCATCGGCACAATCATGCACTGCCTTGGCCAATGAGACGAAGAGAAAGGAGGGCACGCAAGAAAGTCAAGAAAGGAAGGACTACAGTTACACCCCCGCCCACCAAGAAGAGATTTCAGTTACGCATAAAATTAAGGCGCGGTGAGGACAGAGCACAGAACATATGCAGCACAGTGCGTGCGAGTAGGGAGCATCGTGCAGTTACATCCAAAAATTACGATGCTCTGAAATCCCTAGCCTAATTAAATTATTAAAGTCCTATTGCGAAAAGAAATTTTGAGAATCTGTGTAAGTTCAAAATTCAAAAGAGAAATTCAAAAAGATTCCCCGCGTGGCGATCACGCTAAAAATTCCCCGCCCAGTTTCATCAACCACAAAGAAAGAAAGAGGTTGCGTCAGCAATTATTTCAGCGTTGCTATGGCGCGTCCTACCAACCGTCACGGATCCATTTTTTTTCGAAAGAAAGGGGGGGTTACTGGTGCAATTGAGCCGGACCCCTTCTTTCCCAACCCCTAGGATACCATTGCACAGAAGATGGCGCTCATCAAAAAAGAGATCGTCACATATGTGACGTCTAGGGCTTCCAATCTTGTGCAAGCTCCCTCTTGCACACACAAATCCCGATGATTCCGCCAAAAATGGAGATGGAAACAATAGCATGAGATGTTGAACTTATACGTGTCAATTACCGTACGATAACAATGTGGATGTCATCCATATGACACGTGTAAATTTCGCCCCGGATCTACCTATTATGAGGGAATGGTAGCCTTATGACAGGAGGAGGAGGAGGAGGAGGGTAGGATTGCGGAAGAGGAGGTAGGAAGCGTCGCGGCTCCGATCTCCGGTGGGGAGCAAAGTATAGTGGATGGTTCGATGAATGCAGGGGAACCACTGACCCTGATGCGGAAGCAAGGCCAAGTAGTCGGGATAGAGGGTGCAAACTTCAAAGGGTGTGGAGGATGGCAGCACAAAATTCTTCATAATCGTGGCACGCAAGGATAGTCCTCGTGATTATACAATAAACTTCTTTAGTATTATGATCGCGCCACGCTATGCTAAAGAAAAGGATATGGAGATGAAAGGAGGTTACGAGAGTGCGAGTGGTTGGATGCGAGAAGGTGTTGGCGATGAGTCGAGTGGAGTAGAGTGGATAGAATAGGGAAGGTGGAAAGGGGTGCTAGCTGAGAGTTAATAGCGGATGGTGTTCGAGTTGGTGGAGGGTAAGGTAATCAAGGGGATGGCGGGAGAATGATTGAGGACGAAGCCCGATCGTCCTTATCTCTACGTATGCAAATGGTGGGCCGTAGATGAGTGGATTGAGGCGGCAAAGAGCTTCTTCTTCTTTGTTTGCTGCTAGATTCCTCTGTAGCCGCCACGCCATCTTGCCCAGAGTCCTCCTTTGCCGACTCCTGATCCCGTGTGGGATCACCTTGTAAAAGCAGCGTCGATAATCTGGTCGATTGTTCCACGGGCCGCTTTCCCTCCGCCTTTTCTGTGCGGCTGCCTCGTCCTCTTCCTCGCTCTGCTCGCTTGAGCTGCTCTTCCCGCCCGACTCGCTCTCGCTGTGCTCGCTATCGTCGGGATCGCTTGACTCTGCCTCTGAGCTCTTTTCTTCCTCTTCCTCTTCCACACTCTCTTGCACTCTAGTTGGATGCCAGAAATCAAGATTGGTTATATCGTTCGGAATCGGGTAATTACCCGATGATGGGTAATAGCAATTGTCCGCGTCGATCTCAGAGCAAGGCGACCACAACAGATGTGGTGCTAGAGTCCGTGTCAAAGTGGTGGGTGCAGGACGCTTGTCGCGGTGAGAGAGGACGTTGAGTGGTAGACCGTCGAGAAGCTGCGTACACAAATAATTCACATGCAATTGGCTCCAAATGATCTATCCCCACCTTTTCGAAAAGAACTCCCAACAACTCGCCTTCCATATCTGTCCTTAATGCGTGGATTGCCAACAACTCCACTTCATCGTAGGGGATCTCGTCCTTGTCGGCCCCGGCTGGCTGCTCGGCCCAGTGGAATATGATCCATTAGGCAGAAGTTGAGCGCTACATAAGCGTTCCACCACTCTCTCCACTTGGCCGCTTCTAGAAATGGCACGTCCAGCTGCTCGATCGGGAAGGATAGATGGGCGTCGATGGGGGATTGCTAGAGAATGGGGAAGTCTGAAGGGATCCCAAAAGTCGAAAGACGGTGCTGGTTCATTGAGGTTGTGCAAAACGGATAAGGAATGAGCCCCTCGGGCGCCGTCCGATGAATTCAGATATGGTTCAAGTCGACGACGTTAGTGTCAACAACCCGATCTCCAGGTCGTGCTAGAAGTTGTATCCACTCGGTCGTAAGGTCCCGTGCCCAAATCCGCAACTGTCGAAGAACCCCTATCTGAGTCCCTTTATGCGGCGTTGTAAGATCGTCGTTGAAGTAGACAACCACAGACATGTGGTTGACTCCTGGCGTGGACAGTCGCAGGAAGGCCGATGCCTCAACCAACACCCTTGCTTTGTCAGAGCTACGAACGAATCGAAACTTTGCCGCCGCGTGTACAGCCGTCGTACTGAAGAAGGCCGCAAATCGGAGAAGATCGGGGCTCAACCTCGGATGTTGCACTTGTCGAATAGACGAGACGTGTCCCCCTAGCCTCAACATACGATCACTAATCACCAAGCTCATGATGAAAGGGGAGAGAGAGAAGGTGAAGACCAAGAAGAGGGAGAATAACATTTTTCAAGATCGTTGCTTTCCCACTCAGAAGTTTGAGGTGAGTTAGGAGGAGGTGAGACATACGAAGAGATATGCAAAGGTCGAAGATAAGACAAGTGGCGAATGATTGGCCTAGCTGATCGGCTACTCGACACCTTCAGAGCAAGGCGCGCACCATGTGCACTCCGTTAGGACCAAGTTTGACTACGTCGAATTACCCGAAGAATCATGGCGCTAGCTTGCCCTGACGAGCACCCCCCTAATTTATACTGGGGCCGAGGCCCAACATTCTCATTTCGAGCCTCGTAGCTTCGGATTTGTCGGTCATGGGTCATTTCGGTCATTCGCTATCTTTTCCAGGCTAACCGAGGGAGGGTCTTTTTCATTCACTCCGGATGGCGCGTGGCCTTTTCCTTAGCCGTTGTCCCCGTAGATCACCGTTCCAATGTCATTTCGTCGTTCAGGCTAGGTAGAGCTACGCAGGCTAGGCTATTAGTTCGTAATTGAAACGAGGATAGACCGGTAGACTCGTGAGGTGTCCCCCGATGGATGGCCAGGATATGATCTACTGTATTAGGCGAAGGCCTTGTGTCTCTAACTGCGATACTCCGTCGAAGGGCAGTTTTGATAACTCGGTTGGCGTTCTCTACAAGGCCGTTTGATTGTGGTATATGAAAGGTTGTATTCTGAATGAAGACACCATGTATGACCAGGCTCCTCAAGACTTCCCATCGGAACTCTGCTCCATTGTCTGTTAGGATGTCCTCGATGTTGTGATGCATTTTGAGGAAATGGTTGATATATCACACAACTTTTGTCGTCTGTCTCGTTTCGCATGGATAGGCCTCGATCCATTTAGAGAAATGGTCTACGGAAACAAAGACTTAATACTCACAATTATTCGTCCTAGGGGGAACGACAATGTGTGTTGTGTCCATACTAACCTTTTAAAACGGTTGATCGACTATCGTTGGCACGATGGACTTACGTGGTTGAATCAGCGTTTTATCCGCCGCACCGACTAGACAATTTTTTACGATGAACTTAACATCGTCCTTAATATTGGACCAATACCGTTCATTCGTGTCAATGGCCGACTCGGTAATCATGACAGCAAAATGAGCAGCGGTTTCTTCATGGGCCGACCTAACCTAGTCATACCTCATGAACGAATGTGGTACTGACATCAAAATCCCACTCCCATCCGTTTTTCGGTTTTCTAATCGTCCTTCGTTCCACCTATAATCCTGTGCCCTTTCATTGGCTCGCCTCCGATCCTCCTTGGGGAATTCTGAGAGAGAGTTTCTGGCAACCATAGCTATTAGGACGACATATGTCCATACCTTGGCACGCCAAAATCTGCTTGTCTTTTCCAATCCCTTGGAAGTGACTTCGAGGAATCGAGCCTCCGTCGGAATCTTGTCGGTTTGACACAAGGGACCCAACCACGCCGTCTCCGTGTTCCTACATTGAATGCAAAACTCGTGGGCTCTAGAGATACCCCGCTCATAGTCTACCCAATTGACGTACCCTTCTTCACGTGGGTGCATAGAGACTGAATAAACCCACGAGATTGCTTCGCAGAAATAGCAAAATTTATCAGGTAAGGAGAGAAAAGAAGAAGAGGTAGGAGAGAGAGGAGTCTCCCTGGTACCTCCTCCGTTTGCCGCCATAGGACCACGTGTCACTTCCCTGTCTGTCGAGGAAGAACTTTCACCTTGCCATACGTTGGTCCCTTTGGTGGCTCCAATTCCTTCCACGGTGTAATCTCTTCTCCATGCGGCACCCTGCCTGGTCAGTGCAAACGTGTCAAACTGTCCGTGTTCCCATGTTTCTCTGTCTTCCGATGAACAATATCGAAGTCGTGCTCTTGCAGCCTCACTGCCCATTGCCCAATCATCCCCGTGTAATTGGTGAGCTTCTTGAAGGCCAACAATGTCCCATGATCCGTTACAAGGAGGAACTTTTGTCCATATATTTACAAATGAAAATGTTGAATCCCCCAGACCACGGCATAACATTCCCCCAGAGGCATCAAATCGTTCCTTCGCCCGGTACTGTCCGAGATGTGTACTCGATGACGTGTTCTAAGTCGTCCTTTCCCTTTTGTGCTAGAATATCGAAGATCGCTTCGGGGTGCCGGTCTGTAATGAGCATGAACTGCTTCTCAGGATCGGGCCGAATTAGAAAAGGAGCTTAAGCCAGAGCATTTTTCAGAGCGGAAAATGTCTGCTTGCACTCCGCGTCCCAACTCAGTGGCTGGTCCTTCCGCAGGAGGATTGTCAGAGGCCGAGCGATTGCCGTGAAACGCTTGATAAATCGGCGGTAGTACATGACCAGTCCCAGAAAGGCTCGAACCTGAGTCAGTGACGTAGGCGTGGGCGCTTCTCGAACCACCTCGACCTTCCTCGAGCCCAGTCTCAAGCCTCCTCGGGTCCCGTCTTAAGCCTCCTCGTAGCCCAAGAACGAGATCTCGGAAAGGAAGAACTCGCTATTTTTTCACGCAATCTTGAATCCCGCGTCTCGCATCGCTCCAAGTGTTCATTCGATGTGTTGCGTGTGCTCGTGAAATGGCTCGGAATGCACCAATATGTCATTCATATACATAATGACGCAAAAGTTGATCATTCTCTGCGTCAACTGGGTCTCGTGTACAAAATTTTGAAAGGTTACATTCATTGCCCTCTGAAAAGTGACCAGTGCATTACATATTCCTATGGGATATCGAATTCATTGCCACATGCCTTCAAACAACACAAATGTCGTCTTCGGTTTGTCTTCTTCCTTTACCAGGTTGTGATGAAACCCGTGTTGAATATCAAACTTGCTAAAATAATTATCACACCCAACCGCATCCAACAAATCATCAATTTGGGGTAAGGGGTACACATCCTTAATCATGATATCAGTCAATTTTCGATAATCGATGCATATGCAAATCGACCCATTCTTTTTCGGGATCAAAACTATTGAAAAAGGCCATGGACCCGTAGCGGCCTCAATCCAGTCGGTTGCTTCGAACTCTCGGATACATTCTAATGTTGTTTTCATTTCCACAAGCGAATACCGGTACGATTTGCAATGTATGGGCGGGTGCATTCTTGTCTGGATTTCATGCTGAATTACAAGGAACATCCCGATATCTGCATCATCGACACGAATCGCCCCTTGGAATTCCGTTAGAATATCCGCAATCATCCGGTAAATTTCGTCAGGCAGGTATTAAGGCACATGCAGCTCGTAGGGTTGTCCGTGAAATGTGGCTTCCACCTGCTTAGTGTGAACAGTCCGGACGTCCTTAGGCAAAGGAGATGAGATAAACGAATTATCCGACCGCCAGAAAAATACCGTGGCAACCATTTGGGCATCCTCTTCTCTGATTGCCACGTGTCCTTCTGGAGTGATTTCGTCCTCAATGTCCCAGGGGTCTACCGATTTTTTACAAATTTTTATTCTGATTTCAAAGAGAGAGGTGTCAAATCGCTCTGGGGGTCCGAAGCTTGAATCTCGGCACCTTTGTGTAACAGGCAGATTTATTTTCCTGTTGTGAGCAGAGGTAGTCCCGTAACATTGCAATCCAGAAAGTGTGGGAGTAATGAAGTAGTCGCTTCGTACAAGGTTCGAGGGAATTCCCAAGAATCGGGCATCTTTGATACATGTACCAGCGGTTCTCCTTGGACTTGTATTCGGGTCCGTTGCAATTTTGCGTTTGTGAGGACGAACGTTTCCATCGTCTTTTGTTGAATCGGATAACGGGTTAGCCGACGTGTCAATTCCAAGACCATATGATCCGCTTCTTCTTCGCTTTCTAACTTCGTAAGGGGTGAGGTTGCAGAATCATCACGCACTGTATCTGATTCATCCATTGATTCTTCCTATAGTATGACCATTCGGAACGACCCTACCGCTCCCGAGTGGGTCTTTTGGGTAGTTTTTTTCGTCGTTCGAAGGGTGAGGCGCATAAGAATTGTGTATGGCTTTCCCCCAGTATTTTTTAGGACCACTAACCGTCGTTCAAAGTCCAGGTTGGCTTGCAGGGCATTAAGGGTTGGTAGTCCAATAAGAACGTCGTACGAGTTCACATTTAGAACTACCACATCTCCCAAGGCATGAACTTTCCCCAATCGGAAAGCGACATTAGCCATCCTCCCTACCGCTCAGGTTTTCTCCTCGTTCGCAAAGATAAGATCATCGTTTTCGGTGAATGGGATCAGATCTTTCTTTCTTCCCGCCCTTTCCATCACTCGTAGGGATATGGCTATTGCCTTCCCCCGAACATAACACATATGCCTTGTAAACGAATACAACGCATAGTGTGTTTTTTATTCGTTTACAACGTATACCGTGCGTTGTATTTGTTTACAACGTATACTGTGCGTTGTATTCGTTTACAACGCATATCGTGCGTTGTATTCGTTTACAATGCATATGCGTTATGTTTGAGTGAACAGAACCAACTTTACCTTCACAAGGGGGTCGGGTCCAAGCTGTGTAGGCTCAATTCTGGACCACGGATGAGGGGCTCGGATCCTTGAGAAATAGGGTAAAAGATAAGTAGCGATGTACCTTTCCATGTTCTGGTTGGAGATTCATTTCTTTCCCCTACTTGGGGCCTCACTCCACTCCTCGACAAATATGCAATGAGAATGAATCTTCTACTAAAACATGTAAAGATACAACCCTTTTCTATCTTTTATGTCTTCGTGACCACCGTAGCAGCGAGGCCTTGGTGAGTGTCTTAAACAAGTCCTAATTATCAAAGTCCTCCCAATCGCAGCGGTGCAGTTAAAGCCAAAAAATACGATGCTCCCAAATCCGTAGCCTAATTATCAAAGTCCTAATTGCAAGAAGAAATTCCGAGAACCTGTGTAAGTTCAAAATTCAAAAAAGAAATAAAAAAAGATTCCGCACACGGCGATCGTGCTAAAACTTCCCCGCCCAGTTCCGTCAACCACAAAGAAAGAAAGAGGCTGCGTCAGCAGTTATTTCCGCGTTTGCTATGGCGCGTCCTACCAACCGCCATGGACCCAGTTTTTTTCTAAAAACAGGGGGGCACTGGTGCAATTGAGCCAGGCCCCTTCTTTCCCAACCCCCACGATACCATGGCACAGAAGATGGCGCTCATCAAAAAAGAGATCGTCACACCCCCAGGGTCCGATATATTCCAACCCTTTCCTTGGTCTTCATGTTAATGCAACTTTGGGAGGAGGGGGGTCGATAGTGGTGGTTAAAAAAACTTCCAAATACAGAGGAGGAGTCCTTTGGGACATCCACTAACATTGGAACAATACAGAGAAGATCCACATGGCCTCCACACAAGGATGACACGTATAAATCGAGAAGTCGACCAAATGGTTCAAATTCCGAGTCTTTGAAAAGATATATAAATGCAGATAAGGATCTACCATCCAGAACGACATGGTTCAGTAATCTGGAGAAGTCTGCAATGAGTACTGAAAAATCTAGGCCCCCCCTTTTGGCAGAATTCCCGACAGCTGATTCCCCACTGCAGATTGGATCATAATCTCGAGAGCCGGGGTTTTTTTTTTTGTTTGTTTGTGAAAGAACATCCCTGCGTAGGTCCTACTAGTGAGGGAAAACACTGGACCTTAAACCGCTGGCACACGGCCGCAGCCTTGCTGAAAAGAAACTCATCTCCTATGAGATGCCATCCAAAAAAGACGGCGCAGGCGCACCGTCGATAAAAAGAATTAGTGGCCTGCGTCACTTTTCGGATTCTGACACGGTACTTTTTGCTTAAAACGACCACTCCATACTTACCTATTTTGACAAACCAAAAGATACATTTCCCCTAGCCTACAATCTACAGTGCCACTGTGAGGAAAAATAATTGTGGTACCCTTCCCCCCTAACCTTTACCAGGCCTGGTACTTGTAGACAAGAAAAATGAACTCTGCAGGGGCCGTCCGTGTGGTGGTTAAAAGGAGTGGTTTTCCTCTTGTGAAGGGTGCCACTGTGTGGACGCAAGGTCGCTGGCCTCCAGGCAGATTAGGGAACCAGCTGAACACATTTTCTGTTCATGTTCGAGGGCATGATGGGCCCTTTTGCTGGGGTCTCGGACATGGAGGTCAACTGGGGCAACAAGATGCAGGGGTGGTGGATCCACTACGAAGGGGGCAGACCACCTGAGACTCCCCGAGTCAAGTGGATCCCCCACCAGACCCCTATCCGGGTGTTGGGGGTACTTATCTCAGCCACGGGAAGGCCAAGTAATAACGAGGAATGGATATTGCGCCGGTCCAACAGAAACTGTCACTTTGGAAGGATAAGCAGACCTCGCTTCTGGGCCATCTGCTGGTTATAAATAATGTGATCCTCGCCTCCCTGTGGTACAACTTGAAGTCTGTGATCTGGGCACTAAGCCAGCCGACCCTATGCTCAGTCCACCCTGGAGCAGTGGGGGTTTGCCCATCCCTGGTGCGAACAGAGTATAGCCAATTTCCCAACCAGGAGACTTTCGGAAACCGTCAAACACATGTTCATGCAATGCCCAGGGTCGGTGTGGGCTTGGCGATGGTGGGATAGGATTTGGCAGCAGATGGGAGGAGGGTGGGGGGCATGTGTGTGTGAGTGTGTGTGTGTCTGTGTGACGGGTGCGTGTTTCATTTTGTAGCACGTGTTTCATTTTGTGAGGCGTGTTTCATTTTGTGGCACACGCGTTCTGTTTGTGTGTGTGTGTCTGTAGGTGTGTATGTGTGTGTGTGTTCGTGTGTGTGAGAGAGAGAAGCTGTCACAATTTCAGTTTGTAAATGCCATTCAGTCACAATTTCACGAATGTTGTGCCAATCCAGGAAAATCGTGAATGTACAACCCAGCTTCAGGGTCCGGTGGGGATGTGTTGTATTAGAGGATGCCTGAAGTGCATTTAAAACTGAAATCGTGACTGCGCCCTAGTTACCCCCCACAAAAAAAGTTTTGGTGAGACCCGAGAGGAGCCTCCACAACCCCGCTGTTGCTGTTGCAGGCAGGGAAAAACAAACTGGTTTTTCACCACCAAGGAAAAGGGTACCCAGCGGCCTATCTCAGTTGGTAAGGCATGCAAGTGGCATTTAGGCGGTCTTGGGTTCAATCCCCACTAGCCTCGTTACCTTTTGGGCAACCTTGGCACCAGCCACGTAGAGATAGGGCGTTGGTTCCCCCTGCAGTAGTGGCATTGAGCAGAGACTGCTGATGTTCGTAGGGGCAAGAGATCCGAGGGGAGGCACAGCAACCAGCCCATTGAAGAAACTCCGCTGTCCTGATGCTACAGGCTGCTACAGGCTGCTACCGGCTGAACCCTGGCCAGTATCGCCACCTGCTGGACCCTGGTCGGTACTGCCGACCTGCTGCCACCTGGCGGGTATCGCCCACCTTTTGTAGCAGGTATTGAATTAGAGCCTTGTTCCACACCACTTGAGTTCAAGTGCGACGCGAAATCATCGTTCCACCCCGCCCTAGAGAAATGCTTTTTTGTTTTCACATTTTGCATCTAAAGTGCCCGCTCTTGAAATTCAAGTGCAGCCCAGGCAAAATCGCACTTGAGTTCAAGTCACCTCCCGGAGGTGCCTTGAGTTCAAAAGCTACCCTTGGTTTTCAGCCGCGGGTGCAGGTATTTTTTTTTTCTTTTTCTTTTACGCCCCGCGTTCCTGGTTCACGGCATGTCCTTTTTGCTGTCCAGTGAGCAACGGCTACCGGTGGCGGTACCGGGTGCCAGCAGTGGAACTGTTGAGGAGGACATATTCAAGGCCGGGTGCCGGCCTACTGGATCGAAAACCCACCGGTGGGTCTCCGCACAAGGGGGAGCCAGGGTGTTTTTCTTTCAAGTGCGACATTTTCAAGTTCGGTCTCTAGTGTGCATGGAACGAGGAGGCCGTGTAGTGTAAATTAATCAAGATTTCATGATTAGGGTGCACTTGAAACTCAAGAGTTCTCAAGTGGTGTGGAACGAGGCTCTTAGTTGGGCCTTTTTTTTTCAGAAAAAGAAAGCTAGTACTTCTGACACAGCGGCCGTTGTGAGTGGTGGAGCCATGAAGGAGCTCACCAAACAGGCGATATGGCGTGTGGTAGAGGGAGGCGGTAAACCCTTCGCTAGTGGGACTCCTTTTTTCTTTTGAAAGTTGAAAGCAATAAACGTCATTAAAAAATGGGGGGGAGAAGAAAATCGTACGGTTATCCAGCAGCCTAACTCCGTTGGTAAGGCACGCAAGTGGCATTCAATCCCCATTGGCCTCATGTACCTTCCTGGGCATGCTTGGCGCCCGCCACCTAGAGAAAGACCACTGGATCCCCCGATCGGCATTGAGCAGAGTCTGCTGATGTTCGTAGCCGGGGGGGGCGGGGACCACCACCTGAGGGGAGGCAAAGGTCCTGGTGCTACTGGCTGTCCCCTAGCCAGTATCGACCACCTGCAGGTCGGCAGCAGCCCCCGGATGTTCTCTCGTGAACACGGTTGTGGCTGCTACGGGGTTCCCCGTATGCCTACAATTAGGAGTAGTGGCAGGTAGGTAGTGTGAGGTGAAATTGAGAGAAGAACATAGCTTTAAAAAAATAAAATAAAATAAAAATCGTACGGTTAGCAGGCGTCGCACAGCCCTTGACTATTTTGACTATTTGGCAGTCCAACCCACGTGCTAATAGGACCCTCTTGAAACGAGGCACGGGTGCAATATTGCCAGGAAATAAGAAGGGAAAAAAAAAGGCAAGGGAAAAAAAAGGGCTCCCATTTGTCGACACTGTCGCTGAAGTACAGTCATGTCGTAAGTGCGCAGGGGGAGGGGGCGGGAAAGAGAGCGAAGGCGACAATTACGACCAATAAGGTGATCACGCCCCGCTCTACTGGCAGTCCCGGAGCAGCGTTACGGGGACTGTGCAGGTAGATGGTAGGGACGACTCTCTGTAGAGGGTAGGGAAGAGTCTCTCTCCGTTTTGGGAGATAACGCCATAGAGCAATCATCCGATCAGCTGAGGGACCGGGATCATCGGGATCCTCGGTATAACTGAGGAAATAAACCGACCGCCTTCCCCTAACCCCTCCCTCCWCCCWCCKCCCAAGAGCAATCATCCGATCAGCTGAGGGACCGGGATCATCGGGATTCTCGATATTACTGAGGAAATAAACCGACCGCCTTTCCTACCCCTCCCTCCTCCCTCTTCCCTCTTCCCTCCTCGCTCCTCGGTCCTCCCTGCTTCCTGACGGACTACCTAACTAACGAGGCGACGGAGCGCAAAGCAACGTACGTAACGTAGCAGCACAGCATGGTCTTGGCCCCGCGTTCAGGACGGCGAGTCGGCAACGATGGAGAAGACACCTCCCTCTCCCATGTTTGCCAGCTCGACTCTAACGGCATCGTCGTTCTTTCGCCGAATCTGATGCGATCTCAGTCTCCCAACGTTGGATTACACGCTCGCAGCAATGTGAGCTCAGATCCTCATCAAAGTGGGCTTTCTCCGGCTTCCAATCTGTCTTCGTCTCCTGATTCTGCTTCTCTCATGCCTTCGCCTGACGATGAAGCTGGCGGGAGGAGGAAGGGCAAACAAGGAAAGTACTCAGAAAATTTGGGGACTTTCGACGATCGGCGGAGATCTGTGTCTCGACCGGCAATCCTTACTGTCTTAGTTCTCCTTCTCTTCCTGTTCGCGCTGGCCTCTCGATCGAGATCGGGACGTCCGAGATCGAGATCCAGGTCCAGACGGAATGCCTCCCCTCATCATGGCGCCTTCGAATTCCCAGGAAACAATCGTCGCGTCGATATTGACGACGACGGCGAGGACGACGAGTTCAATGTACATGGAATCGTTGAGGAGGGAGAGGGATCCGTGCCGAAGCTCATCCTGCCTAGGTGGATTCGCCGACCTGAGCAGGGAACGCCACGTGTCTTGCTCGTCTCTGACAGCTGGCTGAGCTGCGGTAATGACGGTGGCGTCGCCGGTGGCCATGCCCGCTTCAGGCGGCAAATTGCAGAGAACAGGCTTTTGTACGCGCGCCGCTGGGGCAGCGGTGCCATGGACGTCTGGATGTCTCTCGACCGGCTCGTCGATTCTACCACAGCAACTCACACCGATTCTCCTGCTGCTGCCACGTCGACAGATCCCGGTTGGAACAGTGTTGTCGGGATCTCCAACCTCTTGCAGACGCATAGCGACTACGATTGGCTACTCTACCTGGCACCTGACGTGCTGGTGCTCGACCTCGACTTCGCGATCCCCTGGGAAAGGTACGTAGATCGGGATCTCGTGCTGTGGGGTTCGCGAGAGGAATTGACGCGCTCTGTGGGGGAAGGCCCGGGGGGGGACATCGCACCTGTTGTCGTCGAGCCACGTGTCATGCTGATTAGGCCATCAGCCTGGTCTATCTCCTTCGTGCAGCGGCTGATGGAAATCGGCGGAATCGGGAGAGAAGGAGTGGGAGGAGGAGGAGGAGATGCAGAGGACGAGTTAAAGAGGAGGAGGAGAGATCAAATTCTGGAGAAAATGGTACAGCAGCAGAAAATGACAAAAGGTAGAACAACAACAGCAGAAGCAGCAGCAGTAGGAGGAGGAGGAGGAGGAGGAGGAGGGAAAGGTGTCATGGATGGCAAGGTGTCGCCACGTGTCGCACTCACGTACTTGCTTAAGTTTGTCGATGGCGTCGAGGACGTCCAGCGCAAGGTGCATTTTGAAAACTCTTATCATCTTTCTGGATGTTGGGAGTCGGTAGTTCCTCACCTCGAGCAGTACCAATCCAATTGGATTGGAGATGGAGTGGAACCTCCTTTCGCTGTGACATTCGAAGATTGTGACTTGTTCTGCGGCTATGGTGTCGATGACCACCGCCGGTCCTCCTCCTCCTCCTCCTCCGCCGCCGGCGCCGCTACCAGCAGTGCTTGTTTGAACGCCTTTGCCAAGGCGCGAGCCTTTGTCCTGAATCAGACGACTAGCGCAACTGCAGCTGCTCATCGTCAACGAGCACCGCCGGCATCGCGCAGTGCGGCGAGCGCGCGGCTGACGTGTACGAGTCCACGTGTCTCGCAGGTGTGATTCTCCTTCGGGCCAACGACAAGGAGCGCG